>JAHREE010000179.1:2100508-2119269 GCA_033628505.1 Tringa tobata
AGGGGCTCGGGCATCCCTTCAAAAATGGCGTTGAAATGGGGGCAGGCAGTTTCAGCATCCGTCGTTGGAACCTTCCTTTTTCTTTCTCCGTGAAAAGAAACGCTTTACCGGAGAAGTGATCTGATTTTTGCGCCCTGGCTCGGTAGGCTACTGATTATGCAAGGAACTTCACAAAGTCCTTCTCCCCGGACCTCAGAGGCAGCTGAGTTACCTGCAAGAAGGGGGAGTTTGCAGGATTGTGCTCTGTGCCAGACTGTGCAGTCATGTAAGCTTTTAGGCAAAGAGAATGGTATTTTTTTTAATACAGAGCAAGGGATGAAGGGTACCTGCAGGGAAAGGGAACGGCTCGGGTGCCCAGCCAGGTCAGGGGGGTTAATGGGGAGGTTCCCACTCGCTGTAAAATCTGCGTCTCTTGAAATTTCCTGGATGCTTGATGCAATCCCATCTATATAACCAGTGAATAATTTTCATCAATCCTGTCTGTGACCCTAAAAGAATTCCGGTTATGAACGCAGAGACAGCGTGTGGGATTTTCCTCTATTTCCAAAGCTGCGTGATTGCAAAAAAAAAATTTAAAAAATATGCCCACCCTCAAATCCAAACAGTCTGTTTTACAGCCATCAGTCCTGCTAAAGACTCTTGAAGTCTGAGTCCTCCCATACGAAATAACCACAGAGTTATTTACAGTGACTACGGATGACCTAAAGAGTCTAATAGGAGATTCATAACTTTTCTGTTACCTGTAGCTGGTTGTGCTGAAGTGTGGCTCACACCCGTCGTTGCTATGAACGATACAGCTTCGGTGTTGACTGTGAAATTGGACCGCGTTGAGGTTTAAGTTTCAAGGCATGAAGTCTTTCAAATAAAGCATTTGCATTTAACGTATATCCTCGGAGTCGAGTGGTTGCTTCTCTAAGCCACTTCAAAGGAAAAAGGATGCTGTGGTTAATTGAGTGGTGCTTTCAAAGAAGCTTTGAAAACAGATGGGTGGGTAGTAGAAGGAGAGGAGCCAGACTTTCCAACTGTCTTGTACTGTTGAAGTAGCAAAGGGCAAAAATCCTCTGTGGCATCTTTTTTCAAACGTAGGTCTAGACCTTCAGCCCATTAACGATACATTCACGCGTTATTCCTCACCTTCTGGTCAAACTGTGGTATCAAAATACTTCGTTACTTTTACTTCCCCTCGCCTCCAAATCTTCTTGATGCCTCACGTTAAACTTCACGGGCTTGCTTTTGAAGCAAGGTAAAGCTCTTTTTGAGGCTGTGTCTTTGACTTCCCCTTTCTCACCTTTAAAACATCCAGATTAATTATGCATTGGCATTAAAGAAAAAGAGTTTATACCTTCTTTATGCAAGGTCGAGCCCAGGTGGTCAGTTTGGTTGGGTGTAGTAGGGAGGAGGGTCCCGCCTGTGTCCCTGGAGATCCATCTCTGTGTGGGATGGCAATAGCTCTTGTCAGGAAGGTGGCACAAAGCAAATCGGATGGGAAGGTGCAGGAAATGGAAGGAAGATGGCAAGTCCAACTAGAACGTGTAGTCTATCCTTATTGTGCAAAGTTTCCCTACGGTCAAGGTGTCTGCGTGGTCTGGGGCTTTCTTAGATTCCTCTACAGGAACTGGGAAGGGGGTTCTCACCAGCCAGTGACCTTGCCCTTGGGCAAATCATGAAGCTGCTCTGTAAAGCAAAGTTAGTAACAGTGAGGTGGCACAAAAACATCACTGGTAGACCCAACGGTTTGCTGTTGGTGGTCCCTCTTCCTACCTTCTTCAGTCCCTTCCTTTCCAGCTGCACGCTTCTGCCCGCTTGTCCCTTCCCTGCACGAGCACCACTTCTCGGGGACCGGTGATGACAAATCTCAGTGCCCCTATTTTTAAAGCTGTCTCTTGTCATCCTTGGTGAGGTCCTTTCTCCTCTCAACTTTTCCCTCCACCCTTTCCCAGCAGGTACAGTCTTACGGTGTTGTCTTTACTTTCCTGTAGGAAGGTGTAGATCAAGCATGGCTTGGTCGCGTTGTCTTCAGAGGGGCTGGTGGTGGTTCTTTCAACGCAACTTTATGCGTAATGTGATTATCAAATGAAATCTTGGTTAACTTGTAGGCGGAAAAGTGCAGAAAGAAGTATTATTTGGTGCCATAGTTGTGAATAGACGCGGGAGCGTGGATGAAGAATTGCGTATGTGACCGTTGAAAATGTGTTTTCCAACTAAAACCATGTTTCTTTGAAACATTAATAGTGAAATTAATCAGATTTTTGTGATATCTATAAAACATAAACATATATTTTGTATTTAAAGTATCCTTCTGTCATAAAGTCTCCATATGTGTTTTGTTTTTTTCTTAAATGTCATTGTTATAATAAATGAATTTGCAGATAATGCCATGCTGTTCTGTGCTCTACCCCCTGGTTAACTTTTTCTTGGCAACTGAATTATGATTGATTTGAGTCACACATCAGTCTTAACACGTAAAGCTGCTTCTTTTAATAAAATTTAAAAAACCCAAGCTGCTAGCAGGGTCTTTCTGGTCTTCTGACAGAATATAAATAACCGGCCTGTTTGTGCTCCTCTGAAAGTCGGTGAAAGCTGCATTATTTCCGTTCTGAATCACCATTTGCTCACTCCATCAAGACCTCTCCTTTTAAGAACACAACCAATGTGTATTCGGTTGTACCTTTTTTTTTTTTCTTTTCTTTTGCTTGCCTCATGCCATTATCAGTCCGGACTGCTTAGTTTTAACTGTCTAGAAAATAACGTGTATAGAAAATTACTTGTTTATGGCATGTCTCAGTTTTGGTGCTACTACCTTAAATTTTCCACCAGAAAATCTGCTTTTTTTTTTTTTTTTTTTTTTGGTCAATTCCACATTTTTGGGTGTTTGAGATGTTTGTTTTTCACAGGTGAGCCTTGTCTGTGGGTGGGTTTCATTTGTTTGTCTACTTTTTTTAGTCTAAAAGGGTACAGAAGTCACGTGGTGGCCCAAGTGGTAACGTGGGGTGGTGGGAACGTGAAAGTACTTGAGGGTTAATACGCTGAATTGAACTTGTTGTCCATAGCAGGACAAACGACCACCGACTTGAGTGCCCCCCACCAGAGATCCTCTCTTGGGTCATAGGTCTCTGGAGTCAGGTGTGAGTGAGGTTTCTCTGACAGCCGTACTCTTGGTCATGGGGTTATGTCTATGTAAAACTGAAAGCACCAACACATAGCAGCCTAAGGCTGTGAAGAAGTGGCCCAGGAGAGCTGTGGTGGGCCAGCTTCTGAGGCTTGGCTCCTTAGGCAGCTGGCAAGTCCTTTGTGCCTGGGGCTGTCATTTGATGAGCTGTGGTGTCTTATCAGCCAAAAAATAATTAAGGAGCAGCAGGCTGACAAGGGATTATTTTTTTTTGGCATTGGCTCAAAGGACTGGCCGGGGGAGAAACTGGTGGTGCTGGGCTATTGCTGGGGCTGTGCGGTGGGAAGCTGGGTGTTGCTCACCACTGGCATGAGTGGGCTGTTCAACTGAACTGGCCAGCAGTTTTCTTACTATGTCTGAGGCAGGGTCCTCCTGCTGTCTTGTGGGTGCTTCTTTGAGCTCTCCCTTTGGATGCTTTCTGCCCATGGTCTTCACACAAGAGCTTCTAGAAAGGCTCGGCTGCAGCAAAGTGGGTGTTAGACTGAGGGAGGTGGAAAAAAAACCCAGCTCTTGGACACCAGTTTTGATCTAAATGGTCTCTTTTTGGGTCATCTCCTTATCACAGAATGATACAGGGTTGGAAGGGACCTCTGGAGATCATCTAGTCCAACCCCCCTGCCAAAGCGCGTCCATCTAGAGTAGGTTGCATAGGAAAATGTCCAGGTGGGTTTTGAATGTCTCCAGAGAAGGAGACTCTACCACCTCTCTGGACAGCCTCTTCCAGGGCTCTGCCACCCTCAAAGTGAAGAAGTTCCTCCTTGTGTTTAGGTGGAACTTCTTATGTTCAAGTTTGTGCCCATTTCCTCTTGTCCTATCCCTGGGCACTACTGAAAAAAGACCGGCCCCAGTCCAATCCCCTTGTTTTTCTTAAGTTTCTGTTAAAATCTTTGTACAATTATACATCTTTAGTAATACTTAGAATTGATAAATCTTTGCCCGACTGGAGGAAAGGCTAAAGATGTTAAGTTGGCAAAGCACTTCCAGCAGCTTCTGAGACATGAGCTGTCTCACTGAGGCTGTTGAGGTATCCCTGTCAAACCTCAGCACGGGTTGGTTTGTTGGAGCCAAACCATGAACCGGTTCCCCTAGAGCACCTGGTGACTTTTGGTGGTCTCTTGGTAGGATTCAGCTAGAGCCTGGGCACCATCCCTCAATTTGAAGACTCCTCTAATCTGACAGAGGTGTGGCCATGCAGATTCTTCTTGTTCAACGTCTGCTTGCACCACCAGGGCACGAATGGAAGGACGTGGGTTGTGCTGCACCTAGTAAACTGTTCACGGCTGTGTCAGAGCAAAACCTTCTGTTTCTGTATTAGCTGGTGACGGAGATGAGCCTGTAGCTGAACCTGGCCAGTGTAGGTAGTGTTGATGGGACCTCCTGAAAGAACTTCAGGAACTGAAGAATTGTGCCAGAACGTCTGGTAGATGTGCATTTCATGTATGTTAGGAAGGTCTCGTCTGCACCTGGGTTTCCAGGCTGCTAGTACTGTGGGAAAACTGATATTTTTAAATTTTAATTATTTTTACTTTTCTCATATAATGGGAGGGATAGTCTTGCCTGTGCCTGTTCCACTGGACACCTTTATCAGCCATCCTCGGGGGTGCCATGGGACAACCTGCTTTGAGCTGTGCCTTTTGATTTTTTGGGGGGGAACAAAGTGAGCGTGGATACCTGCTGGCAGAGCAAATGCTTATTTTGAGAGGTAGGATCACACCAGTGTTTCAGAGTTGGCCCTGGTTCTTCTGGGTCCATGGGTGGAGCTGAGAGATTAGTGTCCGAAGACAGCAAGCTGCAAGGGGTGAAAAGGGATCATCTGAACATCCTCAGGAGTGAGAGACAAAGAGCTGTTGGCAGGGTGTTTGGCATGGGAGGAACCACTGATTGTGAAACACGCTTTTCCACCTTCCTTAGCAGAGCCAAGACCAAAGAGCTGCTCAGACATGCTCCAAGATGCTGTCCGTTCCTTGGCTTACATCAAGGTAGGGACAAACTGTGCAAGCAACTGCCCCTTTGATCAAGGGAGGCTCCTGCAGTGACTTCGCGTGTGGTGTCTTCGTGTTCCTCGTGCCAGTGCCACAGTTTCTGGACAAGTTGTGCAGACCCACGTATCTTACATTTTTGTGTGTCCTACGCGAGTTGGCGGGCAGCTTGCAGGCAGAGTTCACTGAGCTCTACAAAGCTTTCTATCTGTAAAATAATAATTAAGGCAGCCCAGAGTCAACATTCTCCCTTCCTTAATTACAGCTAAGCTTGCCAAGTCCCAAGGTGTTGTCTTTTTTTTTTTTTCCCCCACCTTTGATGTCTTTTACACAAGTTATAGGAGTGTCTTACCCTTCTAAAAAGGTTCTAGAGAAAGGGGTAGAAGCACTGAAATTTGTAATTACTTTTTTTTTTTTTTAAAAAGGCATTTTTAAACAGAGGGTGCTCTGTTCCTGTGAGGCATTAATAATTAATTTAACGAATTAACAACTTTTGAATTAACATCCCCTGCTGGCCTTGGGTACTGACAGACCTGCCCTGGTGAACTGTGCTGGCTGGTAACATCGCTACCCCAGATGTGTCCACCCTTTTTCCCCCCATGAGGAGAACAGGTTGTGTGACATCTTGCCTGCTTCATATCTCCATCCTGGCTATCAGTCTAAGCCACCAGTGAAGATTAGGGACCTCTACTGTGGTGGCTGAGGAATGGATGTTCTCCCCCAGGCTCCCTCTCCTGAGATGTGGATGTAATAGTCATCGGCAGCATCTCTCTGTAAGTGTTTACAAGCTTTGCAGGTTTTAAGCTTTAATTTCCTGGGTGATTCCCTGAATGCAGTCCTTCCGCAGAACGTGGACCTCGTATCCCAAGCAAAGCGTGGTATTGGAAGACCGGGTCCAAACTCAAGGAGATCACTGAGCAACGTAGAGAGTAGTTAGTTTACATTTTATGTGTAAACAGAAAACCTGTTTGCTTATGATAAAGTCCAACAGGATTTCAGTGGCTTGCTGCAAGTAGAGTTGGCTGTAATTTGTGATTGTGATCTCTGTTTGCTGCTCATGGCACCACTTGGTAGGTGAGAAGGGTAGAAATGGCCTAGGGGTCCCTGACTAACTTTGCTTAGGGCTTGGAGGTTGTGAAGGTGATTACGTGGATGGGCATTGCAGGTGGAGATGGGGGATTGGATGGTGCTTGGGCAATCACGTGCTGTGCTTAAGCTGGAGAGTTGGACTCAAATTGACAAAGAAAGATTCAAGAAGGCAGGTACAAAACGCTTGAGTTGGCAAAGCAGGGAGACATTTACTCTCTTAAATAGTCTTTGGCCTGTTGTTGGCGAATTTGAGCCAACTGTGCAGTGAGTTGTGTTGGAGATGGTGGGGAAATGGGTGATCAGGCATAGCTGTTGGTGCATCTCCTAGCTGAGCCATTGGGGCATTCACTCGGGATGCGGGAGCTGGAGCCCTCAATCCCCATCACGCAGGAGATGGCCTTGAGGTCCCCTCGCTAGGCAAAGGGTGTTTTGGATGGATTGCTCTGAACGTGTCCTACCAACGCTGCTGTCTCCTGCACCGAGGTTGTCCATTAGATCAACAATAGGAGTTCTTACAGCTTGGAACTGAAATAATTCAGCCTGTGGCCGGGTCACTGCATTAGTGAGTCATACCCCTTGCTTCTCACCATCTTGCAGTGACCTTTGGAGTAGACTGTGTGTAGTGGAACAGTCTCAGCAGGCTACGAGCATGCCTGTGGGCCAGCAGCCATGCAAGGGCTCAGAAGAGGTGGTGAGCTTTCCAGGAGAACTTTCCCAGCCGCAGAGGCAAACAGCGATGTGGGACATCCCAGTCCCGAGGCGGTGACGTGAAGCGCTGTGATGGATGAGCCCGTTCTCCAGAAGGGTGTGTTGGTTGTGTGGGTTCACATCCCCCTCGGGCAGAACAGGGATTTGGATCCCAGGTACGTCATATCCGGAGCGAGCGTTGCCGCTACTCGTCTTCTGCAGCAGCCCATCTCCTCCAGCTGCCACCGGCCTGTGAATGATGTCTGAGTCAGCCCCGTCCAACTGGCTTTTTACTGAAATGGTTGCAGCGGAACAAGCCCACGATTTAACCAGAATGATCAAACCAGCAGTTTTTGTACGTTATTTTGGAATAAACAAATGTCTGGGATTTTTTTTTTTTTTTTGCTGTTGTTGTTTTGTTGGTGACTCCTGTGGGCTTTGGTTTCTTGGTCTGTCTGGGTTGGTTGGTGGTTTTTTTGGTTTTTTTCGGTTGTTTTCATCCATCCGGTGAAGTCATGAAACAATCCATAGATCCGTATGGATAAATTGCTGCAATAAAACGCAGCCCTCTAGCCAAAACTAGTTGGACTCTGTTCTCGCTCCTGCTTTGTTTAGCAAGGCACTCTACATAGCCATAAAAAAACGCTGTCCTGCCAAGTCTTTTCCTTGTACGTACGTATCTATACTCTCTGTAAGTGCCTCTGGACATACCACCCTCCAGCTGCCTTCTACATTGCACCCCCGCCTCGTACAGGAAAAAATGCCCTTTTGACATTCATATATACATACTAAAAAATACCAGGGGCTCGGTGTCAGGTGCAGCCACAGCAGATAAATTTAGGCTAAACTCTGTAGAGTAATCCGACTCGTTTTACCTTACGCAGTTTGTTTCCACGTCAAGTCGGAGAGCTCCGAGTAATAAAACTGATGGACGGTTTGGATGAGGCAACTGTCACGAAGGCATAGCCCTAAAGGAGGGCGAGCAGTAGCAAAATCCAGTGGTGGCAGGGAAGATTCAGACTGAGATTAGGGCAGCTGAAGAAATAGCCAAGGGGGGATGCAGAACTTACTGCTTAGAGGAAAAAAAAATAATAAAAAAAATAAAACCATGGTGAGATTGGATGTCTACGTCAACCTGTGAACTGGCTCGGGACTGGAGGCTTCACCTCTGAACATCTTCCAGCCCAATGATTTCATTGTTGTGCAGACAGAGAGTGGACCCAGCTTGGCAATGCTTCCTCTTGTTGGTTTGGATATCCTGTGTGTCATCTCTGGGCAGCATTAGCAAGGCATGGAAATTCCTCCTTTATAAGAAGCGTGTACGGTTACTGGTAATCCTGATGAAAAGGCATGCAGTGGGAATCACAGACAGTGACAGATCAGCATGAGTCACGAAGAGACTCACTCTTGTTTATAAAAGCGCTGCAAGAAGGGTGATTTTAAGTCATCTCTCTATTGTGTTGTTTGTGGCTATAGTTTGGGGGAGTAGCCATTTAGTAATTTCTTTTTAGTGACTTTGGGATCACTTTCTGGGATATTTGCAGAAAGTATATCCCAAAGCACAAGTCTTTTTTTTCTTTTCCATTTCTTCTCCCAAGTCACAGGCAACAGGACTTGAGGAAACGGCCTCAAGTTACGCCAGGCTGGATATTAGGAAAAAAATTTTCACTGAAGGGGTTATCAGACATTGGAATGGGCTGCCCAGGGAGGTGGCTGAGGCACCATCCCTGGAGGTGTTCAAAAGACAGGTTGACATGGTGCCAGGAGACGTGGTTTAGTGATGGTGTTGCATTTTGTTTGTTGTGTGGGTGTTTATTTTTGTCAGAGTTAGGTTGATGGTTGGCCAAGATGATCTTGAAGGTCCCTTCCAACCTAGAAGATTCTATGATTCTAGGATTTTTTCCTGTGAAAATGAGATTTGCTAGTCTAAGGTAGCTCAGCACATTTCCTACAGCGGCTGGCTGCTGGTGATGTTTCAGCACAGTGCTATTATTTCTTGGCCAAAATGATGACGTGTGGAGCTTCATCTTAGCAAGCTGTTTGTTCATGCAATAATCTAGCTTGGTGTCTGTCCTCACGTGGGCTTCCAGCGGACAGCTTTGCTGAGCCTAACTGGGTATGGCTCTGCATCCTCGTTGCCTGTTGGGATGCTGATACACTGATTTGAGCTTCTTGAGGGGAGGTCAAAGGAATGACTCTATGGTCATGAAGTCTGGAAAAGGGGTGGGGGGGAACAAAAAAACTAGGGAGCAGAAATCAGGCCTTTCTTTCAAGGGCTGGGGAAGATGATGCTTTTGTTTTGACCCTTTCGGGAAGGCTTTGCTTATTTCCCAACGCCCTTCAAAAGGTTGAAAAATTCTGTTCCTTGGTTTCAGCTCAGGGTGTGTATTTGTTTTGGTTTAAAGCTAGTCACGTGCTTAAAGGTTGCCCTTAAACTTAATCCTCGTGACAAAAGATGGTCTTAGAGCCGTGCCCAAGCGTTTGGCGCAGAAGCGCTGGCTGGTAGTGGCCCTGGTGTGTCTCCCCATCCTGCCAGGCTGGACACGTGGTTGTGCTGTCCCAGGGATGGGAGGAGGAACAGTGATAACTGCTTGACCACAAAGCGAGAAACAGACTCTTCAGTCACAGTAATAAACAAGTGTTATAAACTGCAGACAGGTATGACAATAACTTTACGGAAGTAAGAAGTCTCTTTTGTCTGTAGTTATTAATTATTGGTATTATGCTGTTAACATTTCTTATCTGGGTGACGTAAACATCAGAAAAAAGATGACCGAGGGTATTTTGTGCACTAAGCATGATAAATAAAGCCCCCCACAGAACCCAAAAAGCCATGGTGGTGTGGGAAAACAAAACTCTGGGCTAGGCTGGAAAGAGTTGTTTCACTTTCTCTTCTGAAAACTACTTCTGGCTTTGCTTTACTCTTTTCATTTCCCCACCCTGTGGACGTTGCCCCTGTGGTTGTTGTGTGCGCGCTTGGAAGGTCGTTGCAGAAGGCAGTTCCAAGCCTGTATGGTTGTCTTTTTTTTTTTTTTTGTCTTTTTTTTTTCTTTTTTTTTCTTTTTTTCCCCTCTGCAAAACCCAGATTGAAAACCTCTGTGTAGAGCATTTCCAAGGCATGAAATGCAGATGTCACAGGGTGCAGCCGCTGGAAGAGGCGACAGAAGTCAGTGTAGATGCTCAGGGCTGTCCCACCATTTAAAAGCTGTAGGGAAGTTACTAAGTGACCAGGTTCTTACTAATGATATAGAGGATTGGTAAACTCATCGTTACAGGTACGTGCAGAAATTTGGCAAGCCTCACAGTTTTTGAGGTTTTCATTTAAAGCCTTTGATCCTGGAAGCAAATAGGTAAGGCAGCTTCAAGGGCTTGTTAAGTCTTCGGACTCCAAGATTGTATAGAAAAGCCGGAAAGGCTGGGAAAAGGCTCAAGACCAACAAAACTCAAATAAAAGCACGAAGGGGTATCTCTGAGCACTCTTTTGTGCACTACTCCCCCTAGCAGTGAGGCTGCAGGGGCTCTCCCGGGGTGCTGCGCTGCTGGGTTTGATGGGAAAAAAATCTCTTTATTGGGGTTAATGAGCAAGAGGATTCCCAGCCTGGCATATGGGCAAAGCACTGTCATGCAGCTGCGCATGATGTCCCACTCAAGGAACAGACCTTTTTGAACAGAACTTGAGGTACCCTTATTTCTAGTTATCTTTTTTTTTTTTAAAAAAAAAGCAAAACCACATAAATATATTTTTTTTTCTATAAACACTAAAAGCAAAGCACTGTAGAGAGTGTGATTGTATCTTCCATATGTTGAAATAAGGAGAGTAGGGATAACAAATGGCAGAAAACTTATGAAATGGCCTGTCCTCAGATTTTCACCTGAGGTTGGGATATGGTTGACTTCCATGCAAACTTTGCTCACTCCGGCCAGGACTGGGCTCAGTATTTGCAGAGCATCACGCTGATGCCGGTAACTTTTCCAATCATCTTGAATGCCCAGTCGGTGCTCCTTGGTGTCTTATACTGCGTGTATGTTTTTAGAAGACAATCAGGTCTGGTCCATTTGTTGATAATCTTCTCATACTGAATGGGTAGCAGTTTATTCAACGAGCACTTTACTCTGTGGCTCCAGTATTTCCTGTGAGAGCTGCTCCTGCACTTGGTATTCCTTGAGGATGGGTTGAAATATGTGAAGACTGCCGAAGCTTTTACGTATTCCCCAAAAGCCATATGTCTATGATGGTCATGTCAGGGATCCAAGGAGGTATCCAAGCACACGTGGTCCATCCCAGGCCACAGGTGCCACAGCATCTTCTCAGGTGCTGCTCAGTGGCATTGCATGGATGTCCTGTGTCAGGAAGGTGGTTGAGTCACCATCCTTGGATGAGTTTAAGAGTCGTTTAGATGCGGTGTTGGGGGATATGGTGTAGGGAAGAACTTTGCAGAGTAGGGTAGATGGTTGGGCTCGATGATTCCCAAGGGTCTTTTCCAACCTAGATGATTCTATGATTCAGGGAATGAGTTGCAAAAGGTGGGGAGGGTGGGAGAAGGCCATGACCACAAGTAAAAATGTCTGTTGGTGTGTGCTTTTGGTATTGCCAGAGGACCTAGTCTGGTCTGCAGTAATTGTTGGGGCATACCCAGAGATTCACCGGTTACCATCAGGTGCAATGGAAGTTGAGAGTTTCTTTGTTGTTTGGCTGCTGAATAAACTTCCTCAGTCGAGTCACAACTTCATGCCTACCTTCAGAAATGAAGCCGGCTCCGCGCTCAGCATAACAGACCGAAAGATAAAGCCTGGGCAACAGAAGTTTGGAAGGAATAGCTGAGCTACTCTTTAAATGGGAAGTAAATAACACCTGTGAAGGGTAACCTGGAGCAGAACTGGTCCTGCACAAACTCCATGTAACACCTCTCTCCGAGCTCACGCAGCAGGCGTGTTTCTGTATCATCTGTGCTGGGTGGGAAGAGCAGAGGCAATTTCTGTAGGTCCAACAATAGAGGCTTTTGAGAACAGGGATGCAAATACTCCTGACAATGTGGCATCTGTAGGGATGTGTGGAGAGGCTGGTGATACTCATACATGCGAGTGACAAAACACCTCTGATTGTTGTTTTTGTTGTGGTTTTTTTTTTCTTTCTTAGCTTCCTTTAGAATCTCTCTTCCGGCGACAGAGAACATCACAGTTGCGATTAATCTGAGACCCGGTGTTTCCATGGGCTGTCCAATTCGTGTTAAAAATTCCATCAGATATGAACTCAAGATAAAGCCTGGGGAGAACGTGACTTTTACTTTCACTTGTAGTACTCCAGAGAAATATTTCATCATGGAAATTAAGAAAAATATTGGTAAGCTACAGGTTTTTAATTTTTCTCCCCAATGGTAATTTTCCTCCAGAAAAACCACATAGCTTTTTTTCCTGTTACTGTATTAAGGTATCCTCTGTAATCTTAGGTGAGAAGAAATCTTTGAACACTGATAAATAACGTTGAATTACTGAACTATGCAAGTTAAAGTCTGTATTGTGGCTGGCAAAATGAATCGTCTGTTTCGGAAACAGTTAAGCGATAGTTTGTTGCATCAATTCCTTGCTGCCTTCCTTTCTCCCACAGTTTATAAAACCATCAAAGGAAATTTTTTTTCAGTCCAAAGCCTCTGGGCACTGATGATGATATATTACCCACGTTATTCATGGAACAGCTTGATTGTAAATGTGAAACATTGAAGACGTTCACGTTTCCTTATTTTTAATGAACGTTATTGAAGTCAGGAAACTGATAATTTGTTAGTGTTGGAACTAAACCTTCATTTGCTTTGAATGTCATCCCTGGTGTATGTATGCTAGTGTACTCTTTAATGGCATGAGCTCATGCTACTTCTCAACAAGATCCCAAACTTCACTGAGTGTTTGGTAACACCATTTGGTGTTCAGTCTTTGGTAACACCTTCATTATGTTTGGGGTGGTGTTGAAGGATAGTTCTCTTCATGTTTTGGAGTTTTATTCATCTGGTTCATGCGAATAGTCATATTCACAATATTTCATGAGATGTCTTTAAGATGCAGTTGTGCTATTTCTTCTTTTTAAGTTGGAACCTAGACATTAAAGTATACTTATTTTTAGTGTCCAGCTTGAAATACCAATATTCTGGATTTTTCAAAGAAAAGTTTCCTGGGTTCTTCCCAGAATTCTGCAGTGGCAGTTGTTGTTATTCATCACTTCTGCAAAATTTGGGGGCCGGTTTTTTTTATCAGGGCGCCAAGAAAAAGAAGTTTATGGCAAGCAGTGGAAAATTTCATAGATGATTGATGGGCCATTGATCTTGCTCCGAGCAAGATGAAATAAAATTAATTCTCTAGATTGATGGTTTCCACCTCTCCTGATGCTGCATTTCTCCCTTTTGCCCATCCGCCTCTCTGCCCTATTTGCTAAATACCTTCTAAATTCTTCAGCAAACAAGGTGGGAGGACTACTATAATGAATCCCTTCTATTAGTCAGCTTGACTAAAGCAGGTTTATCCTGTCTACTCTATGGGCTAGGAACCCTGTTTAGAGACAGCATGTGACCCTGTTATAGGAGTGTCTTTCAGTGCACGTAGAAGAGAAGTGCGACCTAAAAATTGTGAAAATAGCAATCAAAGTGTCAAATTCCTCATGTACTTGAATGCTTTCCAGAGTGTATCATGGCTGTTCTCTCTCTGCATTTAGACTGTGTGTCAGGTCCGTGTCCCTTCGGAGACGTTCATCTTTACCCACTGGGGCTACCTCGCCTTGACAGGACTTTCATCTGGGATGTGAAGGCGAGTACAAAGGCTGGACTTGAACTGATATTTTCTGCCCCGTGGCTAAGGCAGGTTGAACCCGGAGAGAGGTGCCCGGATTTTGTTAGCTACAACATCAACAGCTGTATCGATAAGGCCACGGTCAACATTGGCACCTTCTGCAGGAACGGCTCGGTGTCTCGCGTCAAGCTGCTGGGAGGCGTCATCATGTCTCTGCACCTCCCGTGGAACTCATCTCTCACCACCTCGGGCTTCAACATAGCTAACAGGGCTTCCATAAAACGTAAGTATGGAGTAGTGTTCCCTCACCTGTAGTCGCCTCGTGCAGATTGCAGCAGGATTCTTTAAACCTTTTTTCTTGGGTAACCTTCTAGTTTCCGTGCTGCTACCCCTGATTCCCTTCCACTTTGTCTTTTCTCAAAGCTGTTGTGTGGATTTTAGTTTGGTAGCTGTTGCTCTTCTAGCGTCAAAATATCTTAGCTTGATTGGTTAACCTAATAATTACAAAAACTGTTCTGAAGCTGCTTTTTGGTGCACATTAGTAATTTTCAATTGCTTTAAATTTCATAAAGCTTAAACATACCCGCTCTGTTTTTGTTTTTTTAGCTAGGTGAGACTTGATGGCACAAGTAGAACAAGCCAAGAGAGTTATTTACTGGTTGCAGTGTGGAGTTGGGTTTGTTTATTTTTTAAATAAAGCTTCCTTAGCTTGCTGGAGTCTCAAACCAGTGCCTCTCTTCAGGAGAGGGAGGTGGGAAAAGGGCAAGCAGTGCCTGGAAGGCACTTGAGGCTGCCTAAATGCAGCTATCTGTTTCAACCTGCACAGTGACATAAGCCCTTGTGCAATAACCCTCTTAAAATGCCGGGAATATTACGCAGCGATCAGTGGGTTTCTTTGTGGTCTCGTGGCAAACCCTCTTTGGGGGCTGTTGTTGCTCTTTGCTGGGATTCTGCAGTCATCACCATCAGGTATAGAAGGGGACCTGGTCCGGGTTTGAGGTTCCAGAACACAAGTTTTTCGTTAACTCCTGGCACGCCTCGCGGTAGCAAATGGTCTCTGGAGTCCTAGCGTGGCACTGCGATCTCTATGTACCCAACTTCGTGCTGCCCAGAGTCATCCAAGCATGAAGAGTCTCATGCAGTCCCCGTAGCTTGCATTGGTGCTTTGTCACGTGTATTTGAGTCTCTCTCTGCTGGCGTGCCCTCCTTACATTTGAGAGGGATTTGGACGGAGAGCTCTGTGCTGGTATAAAAGCTCACATCTTTTGTTTCCCAGAACCCGGTGGAGCAGAAGAAGTTGTCAGGTTGCATGTTTGTTCTTGTAAACAGGACAAGAAGTAGGAAATAGGGTATTTCCTTTCCAAAAAAACATAAGGGCCTCTCTGCCCGTGTGTTTGAAAGGCAGACCCGCTAAACTGAAAGTACGGCTTTAATACATGCCTTTCCTCTTCTGTAACTGAAGACAAAATCATCAACTCAAATACGTGTTTTAGTCTGGGGGTTTTGTACAACCTAACCTGTAGCTGAAGTGCATGATCTCACCATCAAAATAAAAATACTCTGCTGCTGAGGCTGTTACATATGCCAGCGTGTCGTCTTTATTTGCAACTTATGTGTGGTTTTATTCCCCCGCGTTTTAGGGTTATGCATTATTGAATCCACTTTGAAGGGGGAGTCTTCAACCACCCTGATGTCCCCAAACTACCCGCTGGGCTTTCCAGAAGACGAGCTCATGACGTGGAAGTTTGTGATTCCTCCCAACATGAGAGCCAGCGTGTTTTTCCACAACTACAGCCTCTCCAACTGCGAAAGGAAAGAGGAGAGGGTGGAGTACTACATCCCCGGCTCCCCCAGCAACCCGGAGGTGTTCAAGCTGAGCGACAGCCAGCCTGCCAACATCCCTGGCAGCTTCAACCTGTCCCTGCAGGGCTGCGATCAGGATGCCCAGAACCCGGGCGTTCTCCGCTTGCTCTTCCAGGTTGTTGTGCAGCACCCGCAGGTCGACGAGAGTAAGTACCCGCCTGCCCCTTCCACTGCTGCTGCTTACGGATGCCCGGGCTGAGCACCACGAGGAAAAACCCCTTTAACACCTGCAGTATCAGGTCTTGCAAGTTGTATAAGCAGAGGTAGCTTGTCCTTCCAGCCGTGTTCCCTCTGGGGCCCAACCCAGCTATCGGGCAAGGACCATAACTCCGGGATGGGAATTGGCCAGGCTGGCGTGGCACTGCCTGTTCTCCAGAGCAGGAAACAAGTTCAAGCTTATTCGGACAGTTTTATTTTCAGCCGTAAGATTCAACGTTTCAAAGATAATGCTTAAAGCGCGAGCCCAGGTTTCTGCTCTGTTCGTAAGCAGTTGGCATGGCCACTCAGGATCCATAGCACTGAACTGGTCAAACTGGAGATGTAAAACTGTCTTTGTACTACTAATGATGTCAATATGCATTTCTTTCCTTCCTTTCTTCTTCCTTCCTCTGAGTCTTATTTTGCTTCTTGGAGAAGCCTGAACATCTTCTAGTGTGACAAAGTGACGCTATACATGGAAGGTGTCAATAAGATACTCCAATGATAATATCCTCTACACATTTGGATGTTCTTTTAGGTTTCTTTCTGCTTGGTGGTACCTTAAGAATTTTTTTCTTTTTTTTTTTTTTTTCCCCCAAATTCAGACAGTCTTAACACAATGATGTGTAATACACAGCATCTATCTGAAAACAGAAATAGAAGGCCTGGGTAGGTAATGAGCTATGAAATAGGTGATTTATCCTCTGGCTTCTTAGCTCTGACCTCAGTTTGTGGTGGAGTTTAATAGTGAAGGTGCCCTCACTGCAGAAGAGCAGGTGGAGGGAAATCCATGCTCTGGACTGCTGCTGCATCAGGAGCTACTAAGTCATTTGAGGGGGAATGAGGTTTGAATGGCCTGTACCTTGAAGTCACGTATCCAGAAAAGGTCTGTAGCATCTCACCGCTGTAGCCCTCAGTTCTTTGCCTAGCCTGGCTCCGTTCATGAACAGCAAGCCCTCCTAAAATTGTTAGTAAGCAAATCATATTTGCTTGCATTTATTGTGTGTTGCACCTTGGAAGCCAGACAGAGCGAAAACATTGTATTCAGCATTATTTCCCTTCTACTCTGGAAAGCACAGAGGAATTTTAATATATTTATGGCCAGTAGACAAGATGATAATCACCTAAAAAATAAAAAACAGGTTGTCATTTATTGAATGAAATGCAAGCAATAAATTGCTTAGATTTAAGAGACAGCAGTGGTATTTCTAGGGATTTTATAGGATTTAATGAGTGATTTTGTAGTTATATAAGTTCTATCAAAGATTCAAATTCAGCCCTTAGGACAGCATTGACACTTCTATTTATAGAAAAAGAAAACAAAAAAATGGCGTCTGCAGCGTGCAAGTTAAACATGACTCTTACTAAAAATGTATTGGTTTCTGCAATATTCTCAAAGCTTCCCAAACATTTGGGTACTCCACAGCTGTCTGTGGTGCTTGTCGTTAAATAGAAGGAAAATACAGCTCTTTCCATTCAAAATAACTTATTGATCTAAATCTGTGTTTAGCTGCCACAAAAATAATAAACAAAACCCCAACAAAACCAAAACCACCTGACAACTCTGAAGAATGAATAACCGGGTGGTGGAAATCCCAGGTTCTGTGCTTGGTTGTGCCAGTGACTCGGAGATTTCTGCCGGACCTCTTGCCTTTTTGCGTGTCTGATTTCCCATGCAGGAGAGAACTATTTTATTGGCCTTCTGTTTATGCCTTTAAGATCCATAGCTGAAAGCCGAAAATGAATAATAATAACAGTTTATCTATTTATTTTTTTTTTAATCTCTCCTTTCTTTGATGTCAGAGACACGTGCCGTGTTAACATCCTAAGGATGCTGTGTGGATCTGATGCCTCTCTTTTTGTATGATAATTAATCTTTGAACTAGGCAACAGCCATAATGTTGGATTTTTTCCTCTTTCCTTTCCTCTCCTCCTTCCAGATGTTCTGAGTATTTGCAACTGTCATTAGCTTAGGGTGGGAGAAGGTGTTTGTCATCCCTGCTTACCCCTGTTGTTCTGACTTGCTGTAGCAAGTCATCTGGGATGTCACAGACTCACAGAATGGCTGAGGTTGGAAGAGACTTCTGGAGATCATCTAGTCCAACCCCCTCCTGCTCAAGCAGGGTCAGGCAGAACAGATGGCCTAGGACTGTCCAGTTGGGTTTTGAGTATCTCCAAGGACTTCACAACTTCACTGGGTAACCTGATCCAGTGTTTCACCACCCTTGCATTATTTTTGGCTTTATTTAATGTTCAAGCAGCATTTCAAGCAGTATTTCAATTTGTGCCTTTTGCCCTGTCACTGGACAGCATTGAGAAGAGTCTGACACCATATTGTTTGCACACACACCCCTGAGCCTCCTCCTTCAGCTAAACGGTTCCAGCTCTCTCAGTCTCTTCTTGTTTGAGAGATGCTCCAATCCCTTAAGCATCATTGTGGCTGTTTGGCCTTACTCCAGTACTTCCATGTCTCTCTTGTCCTGGGGAGCCCGGAACTTGACCCGGCACTTGCAGACGCCTCTCCAGTGCTTTAGAAGAGCGGGAGACTCACCTCACTCAACCTGCTGTTGATGCTTTCTAGCATAGCCTAGGAAGCTGTTGGCCACCTTTGCCGCAGAGGCACGTTGCTGGCTCATGCTCCACTTGATGTCCACCAGGACCCCCTGATCTTTCTGCAAAGCTGCTTTCCAGCCCCGCTCTTACAAACATGCTGAGGGTGCACTCTGTCCCATCAGCTTTCCCACTAGTGAAAACGTTAAGCAGTTTTGGTCTTGGTATATGCCTCCTTAAGCAGATATTTGAGATGAACCTCACTGTTTCGGGGGGGGGGTGGGGGGTACCAGGGATGATGATCGCTGCATGCACATGGGCACCTCAGGTCCAACGAGCTCAGAAGGCATTATAGCTGGTGGGGTATGGAGAAAGGGATGGATTGCAAGAGAAGTGGTGTTGAGGAAGGGGAAGGTGCTCTTTGCTTTTCAGGGTTAACTCTGCTAGCTCTC
>JAHREE010000179.1:2123529-2177194 GCA_033628505.1 Tringa tobata
GCCTCTAGACAAAGCTTTGTTCAGACAAGCTGTAAACTCACTCAGCTCTACCGAGAGCTATCTTTCATCTACACAACCTCCACCAACCTCTTCTGGAGCTTGCACATCAAGTGGGAGCACTTTTCTACGAGGTGAACCCCTGGGGAGACAACTCCGTTGTGCAAAGCAAACATACGTAGCCTTACTCATGCGAGCAGAGTCTGAAGGCATCGATAGCTTGGGGTTTCCAATACATGTATGCTGACTCTTGGCGGGGTGATTGGGTCCCGAAGCTGTAGAGCTGGAATGGATTTTGTGCAATATGATGACTAGAGCAGTTAGGAGCACACTTCTCTGCCACACAGGAAAGACTTTACAAATACAGGCTTGAAAATCAGCCTTTGGTCTTCCTACCTCGGGGACAGTCACTCCAGAAAGTGCACTCAAGAGAAGTTCACTCAACTTTCATAGATGACCTGCTATCTTACTAGACTTCAGCAATGCTCAGCTCTCTTTTGTGAGGATCTGTTGGCCTCTAGGTCCTATTAGTGTCTGTGGATGTTGGGAGACTCAGTACACTGCACAGCTGGGACCCCCGTACTTGAGAGGCCATTGGAGTTGATCTTGCAAGCTTCAGGCTCAGCAGAACAGCAGTAGGTAACCAAATCGTGTGAAGTTATTTTTGGCTCTGCCAAAATAGCATGTCTAGACTCAAGAGTTATTTTTCCTAAGATGGCAAGTAAAGCCTTCAATCCAGGTAGGGTGCCTGACCTTGGGTAGCTGGGATGGGTAAAGAGAAGCTGCTGTTAATGAGTTCAAAGGCACCAGCCATTGTGTTGTTTCTGACCTTGTAATGATTTCAACTCTGTAACAGGAAGAAGAAGAGCCAGAATCCCATGGTGGGAGTGTACAATGCTAATGTGAATACCCAGGTCCCTGGAAAACAAGGATTATTTCCAAAAGGGAGGAAAAACAATGAGTCTCACATCTATGCGGTTATTGATGATGCTGTGGTCTATGGACACTTGCTGAAGGAATCCAATGGCTCGGTCTCTCCAGAAGTTGACGTGTACAGGCCTTTTGATGGACCCATTGGTAGCTTGCCGCCTTCTCCACCTCCATTCTCCTTCAGAAAAGACACTAAACGCTCTTCTAACACTGAAGAAACCCCACCTCCGATGGATGCAGACCAGGACACTTACACGTTTGCTCACCAGAAATTGGGACAATCAGAGGATGCTGGAGATACAAATGAAAAGAATAATGGAGATACGAGCATGTCCTTGCTGGAGAATAAGGAACAGGATGGTTTAGTGGAGTAATTTTATACCAGGTGTAGCAGTTTCCTGTGGAAATACAGGTGACTTGTAAGGGCAAGAGTCTAGGGGGAGGAAAAACTGAAAAGGAGTGTTATTTTTAAATGTGTTTTGATTTTGGTTTGTGTGTGTGGTTGTGGTTTGTTTGATGGCTTTTTTTTTTTTTTAAACTTCAGCTGATGATAGCTTTCGGTTTTAGAGTGAACACCTAGCAAACTCAAAAACAGTCGAAACGCTCCAGGACTGCGCGCGCTTGTGGTTGCGAGACAGGTGCTGCCAAAGGTATGCTCCTGCTCCTTGTGGTAAAGACATCAGGAAAATGAATTCCTGACTGCCAGCTTAGATTGAGTGGGGAGAGTGTTTTGTCCAGACTGTCGTCCTCTCTCACCAGTCATTTGTTCCTGAGCGTTGGTTGGTGACTCCTTGAAGGGGTGGGCTGCATCGCTGTCTCAAGGCAGGTCTGGGTTGCACAGGTCAGGGGTCTGATATCTGCAGTCTGCTAATGTCTGAGCAAAGGAGGGGTCGCTGTCGTTTCCACCACTTGCTGCTTGAAAGTTCATCGTATTTATCGTACTGGTGGCTACATCAGTGTAGTGAAAAACACCGTGTTTGCTGCCTGGAAGAGCTCAGTGCGTGTAAATCGGTGTGAACACTTGAGCTTGGGCTCTTCTGGTTTGGAATAAAAGCTATGGGTTTTCTTTAATTTCCAACTGGGGTTATAATCCTTGGATAGTGCTGTGGGAGCCTATACCAAAGACTGTAGCTTCTTTGCTTTTTTACAAAAACAGTTTCAAAAAGTTTTAAACAATTTGTGCTTCTGTTCAGATGAGTGTAGCATTCACATTTTACTAATACCTTGCGCTTTTGGCTCAAGAGTAAGGATTCAGTGAAGAAATAATGATGTGGTCATCCAGCTGTTTACACTTCACATGTTAGAGATGCGTGGTTATTTAAATAAGGATCAAGAAAACAGAGGAAAGAGAACAGATTATTTCCAGCAGGTGGTTTCTCTGAAATGCAAAGTATGAAAGCAAATCCCTGAGGAAAGCCGAGGTATTTATTTTTCATCAATCTGAATTTAACAACCATGTTGAAAGGATGGTGGCGACAGCTCTTGATTTCTAGTGGGACTTACACTTCAGTCGTCTGGCTGCCTTTGAAAGCTACCTCTTAAAATCAGGTAAATAATACATTTCATTTTTAAGTGCTGTAGTCAGCGTGTCCCTCACTCTTTGTGCCTTTTAAAACTTGAGGGTCAGATCTTCGTGCCCAGGACTACGGGTATATGAATAAAGTTGCCTTTTACATACAAACATCTGGCTTGTCCAGGTGTGCAGTTACTGAGGATGCTGGCAATTTCGCATGCAGCAGTAGGCCCAACAACTTGAGAATTTCTCTCCAAATGTCTTATCGTGACTGTTTCCTGCCTCAGGATACGCAGAGGTGCCGTAAAACTTGTAGACGGTGTTAACAGGCAATAATGTTAAACGTGTAATAATGTCGAAAATGAAAGTCTCTTTACCAGAAACCTTACTGTTTACATCAGAAAAGAATGTGGATTTCTTCCCACGTTAACTATGCTGGCATTGCAAATTTACTATTTGTACGGTGAGGTGTGTGTATTTAACAGTGTATACTATTATACTGCTTGGACCACTGTAAGAGTCAATATAATGTTGTATCTGACTCCGTTTTCTGTTGCATATAGCAAAACATGTGCCATCTAAAAGTGCCTTTTAATTCTTTCAGGTATTTTTCTGCTTGTATTTATCACTTTTAATGTAGAAATGTGTATTCTTAAATCTCTGGCTACTCACTGGGATCACATATTTCAAAGTGTACTGGGTCATTTTAATGTCTGTTGAGAACTTAAAAAGATTTCTGCAATACTGCTATCTGTTTTTCTCAGGTAACTGAATTGCCACAATACGTTTTTATCAGAGTAGTCCAGTTGTGCATTCATCTGCTCAATGTTTCTCACTTCTCTTTTGCTGAGAAGGAATGAGAAGTCTGTAAGAGATGTTCAAGTATGTTTCATCCCTCTAGTTCAGTTTCTGCAGTTGCTTAGATGAAGTTGCTTAGATGAAGTTTTTTAATTCATGTTCTTTCTAAACAGCTGAAGAAAATGTACTGGAGATAGGGCTTTTGTTCACAACCTCTCGATGCTTGAAGGAAGAAGATGATGCTTGTTGACTGTTGTTTTTATTTGTTCTGTTTTAACTCGACTTTTGGTATGGCAATATGAACCTTATTTTACAGTTGTTTCCAATCTGAGCTTGATTTCCCCTGTGCTTATTTTGGTATGTTTAGAGTAAGAGTTCAGGCACAAGTTCCAGTTTGCTTTACATTGAGAAAAAGTTGTGACTTCATTTTTTAAAAAGATGGATAAAATATAACAATAATACCAGACAGAGTCACTAGTGTGTGCCTTTCTTGAGTGTCTTTGTGTGCATAAACTCAGCCTTAAGTGTTTTGATGTCTGACTGTTGGTAGCTATGCCATTGCCCTGGATAATAGAAACGGGTTTCTAGAGAACCTAATTTGCTGGGATAATACACTGCTGAGCGTGTGTGTCCTTTTTCTCGCGTAGCCATATGATATGCTCTTAACTGCTGTTTTTAAAGGTATGTGTTTAGATCACTGGGGAGAAGGGTTGCAAAATAGCTTAAGCTTTCAATATAAAAATAAACAGTTCCGTGGCTTTGCGGTAGGGTCATGATGTTTGTAATTCATTCATGCCCAGTTGACACATACAATTGAATTCCAAATTAATTTCTTTTCAGGCATAGTAGCATAAAAGTACATTTTACGATTAGTCCTTCAGCCCAGAAGAGACCCTTATGAAATTATATGAAGCCATTTTTTGTTCTAAATTGAAGTGTATGGAATCAGTACATACTGACTGCTTCCTTGGTTTGGGGGTTTTTTGTATTTATTTTGAGGCAAATTCAATGCACATAGAAAATGATATTTGAAATCTTCACTACTGAGGATTCCAGTAATTGCTGGGAAAAGATCCTGGGCTGAATTAGTCAGCTCTATCCTTGGAAGGCACAGGAAACTCAGCAAGGATTGGCCAGTCCATAGGCACTCTCCAAAATTTTCACTTAATATGAGTGTAAATGCAAATACTTATCACTTGGATCTTCACTGAGATTGTGCCATCCTGCAGTGGTTCCTGTGCAGTGGTCTTTATCTAAAAACAGAAAATTTCTACGTCTGGTTAACCATTAATTGGAAGGTGGGGATCCATAGTAGGACAGCAGTTCAGAAACTCCAGGCCAGAATGTTATGTGCCTTTGAAAAGCGAAGAGAAGCAGTTTATTTTGTTGCCCAAAGCTGAAAAGATACTACTTCTCGCTGTTTGGACTTGAATTTGTGAGGTTTGGACAATATTGATCTGTCAAAACATGCAGTAATTTCTCTATTTTTAAGCGTGTATGTGAATAGTCTAGTGCAATTTCCAGACAAACCAAGAGCCAAGTTGCTACTCTTTGGATTAGAGCAAAATTTGCAAAGCACCAGTAAAAAATTAGAAAGTTGGTTTTTTGCTGTTGACACCAGACTAACATCGAAACTTCAACTACTTGACCCTAGGGGGGGGGAAATAATAATAATCGTGTTACTCTGAAGAAAATGTCCTGGGAGAGCTGTGAGTGTGACATAATAAATTTAAGTATGTGAATGTTGTTGAGGGGCAGGGAGGAAGCAAAATGCTGAATAACCTTTATCCATGTGCACGTCTTCAACAGCCAGTATTTAATTGCAGGCTGCAGCATACACAAAGATGGGAGCAAATTTGTGTCCCCAAAAACTTTGAAGCTAGAAGCAAAAAAAAAAGAAAGTAAAATAAAATACAGGATTAATTCTTTTAGTGTGATTTTCTACATCCTACTTAGGGATTGGTTTATTTTTGATAAAGTATAGCTTCACAGCTGTTAAGTAAGCATGGCTTAGCTAATTTTCTTTGAAAGAGAGGAATTCTGCTGTAGAAAACTGATCCAGCCTGGAGGAAGAGGCAGTCCTTTTACAAGGACTTAGAAACTTCTGGCATGCTGTTTCAGCAACATAAATGAAGCATGGCAAATTGTTTCAATTAGCAACACCACTAACATATAAAAGGGTGTTTGGGTTTTTTTTGTAGTCTGGGCTGCATCCATCTCTTGTATTAAAGGATTGCTGCACACAAGTCAGGCTTTACGCTTCTGGGCAAGATGAATCTTCAAAAACGGAATGAACTGCTTTGTTTCTTGCTACATATGTGGGTATGTCTGTATTTATATAGAGAGAGATATGTGTTTCTGTCCCGGTACAACTGCTACAGTAACACCTAGTTGTGGAAAGAGTGCCAGGGTCAGTCCTGACAAAAGCAATATTCCATCAGCACACACAGCACCTTTTAAAGATGAGGCTAGAAAAATGGCCTCACTTTCTGAAACGTGTTTTCTCAGGAGAAAATGAGAGGGAAAGTTCTGGCAATGTCTTGTCATCTTGCAAAAAATAAAAACCCCAAAAAACAACAAAACAACCAACTATTTTTTTTCCTAGCTGGAAATTATATGAATTCAGTTATTTAGATGAAATTAAATGTTCCATGAAAAAGACTTTCAGGGTACATCAGAGTCCCTGCAACAACTTAAACCTATGTTCTGCTTTTCCCACCAAGGGTTAAATGTTATTTTTTTCCTGCAGTACTTGCACAGCCACAGCCACTCCACGAGAAAAGGAGAAAGCCACGTCTGGCTGAATTACATCCATCTTGACCTTGAAACCAATTTCTCCCTGAGACGTGATGGGCCTGATATCTCCATCAGCAAGCTGGAGCATCGCCTCTGCTGTTACATGTGACTTTTTCCTTCAGAAATGGAGAAATCTTGAGTGGCCTCAGGCCTCCTGGTAGCAGGGGGGGTGTTGGAGCTCTCCCACTGGCTTCTCCTGCTCAGATTGACCTCCCCAGTGTTTCTCAAAGGCCTTCAGAGCAACCAGTGCTCATTTCTGAATGTGACTTGAGGCCATCACTGGTGTCTGCTCAAAAGGCTGCGTCCTCTGGTGGGGGGCCTTGGGTAAATGCTGGGAGAGGTGAGGGGATGTTTCCATCTCAGAGAGTACCTCCTCAAACGGGGACAAGTTTGGGTCCTCGTCTTTCTCAAAATCCCTTGGTGTGGCTTTGCCTGAAGGTGTGACTACAATATCCTGAAACTTTGCCGCTGCAGTAAAAGCATCCCTGACTTTGATCTTTATTTTTGAGGGGTGAAAAAGGACAGATGGAGCCCATACAGACAGCTTCCTCCCTGTACGAGATTAATCACGGCAAGGCATCTATTAAACATGTGTGTAAATCTAGTTTTCTGCACAGAAGAACTTGGCCTTGAGTGAGATTCATCTCTTTGTCTCAGGACTATGAACTGCAGGCTCCTAACTCTAATTGTTTTAGCATCTGCTTCAAATTCATCATTGCAAATACTTTCTATTGAAAAGGTTGTGGTTTTCTTTTTTAAATTCGAAGAGAAGGTAATTAAGGGTGTGTTTCTCCTCTCCAAGTGCTATCTTTATTTAATTGCTGGATTCCGGGAAAAGTAATCTGAAAATAAGTATGCGTAAGTGGTGTTTTGTAACGTACAGTGAACTATGAAGCCAAACAATCATTTGTAACGGGGAAAAAATGACGGCTCTACTAAGCTGCTGAGTAGAGTTTTGTTCATGCATGTTTGCATTTCAGGGTATGAGTACCTGGGGCTTCCAGCTTCAGAGACCTGCACCTCCACCCCTGCCTTCTCGTGCCGTAGAAACTGTTAGAGGTAACGCTACTGAGAAAAGTAACGCAGCTTCTGATTTCTTCGAAAGTGAGGGATATTTTTCTGTAAGAATATTTGGGATATTTTTGTGTAAGAATAATCTTCGTAACAGGTTGCAAACCCAAAAGCTTGAATCTTTCTAGATTCCACGTTTCCGCAGTAAATTAAAACTGTTCTACTTTCTGCCAAATCAAACCTGTTTAGATACTTGGTAATTACTTCCATGGCTTAATGCTTTTCCCTTTCAAAAAACTTGAAAAGGTTCATATACTTCTTGTTCATTTGTTTCCTTAAGTTAATGAGAGTACGTTTGGCTTTTTATTTAATAAGTGGTAAACCTAAAAAGTAAACAAAGGCATAATGAAATCTTCTGGTGTGATTGCTCTGTAAACATTTTATAGCTTAGTCTTTCAGAGCAATTAAAAAAAAAAAGCAGGCAGCAAGCCCTTACATCGTCTTCTCTAATTTCTTTTCTTTGGATTAATGGAGAACAAGTCTCTAGATATCTTAAACCAGCCTAGCAAAGCATACGGGTTCATACATATGTCTAACATCCTAGAGAAAACTTAATGTTTTTCCTTGCTAGTCAAACATCTGAGGAAAATGAGCAATTTACTGTGTACTTGTGCGTTCTGACGTTTGATTTTTGGCTGATGGGTTCTGCAGGTTGGACCCTTAGGTGTTCTGCTTAGGTTCTTGTGACCACCCCTCTGAGCCAAAGGTTGAGAGGCAGCTTCAGCTGAAAGGAGACGCTGGATTTTTGTAACAATGCTTCCCAGTTCTACTCCTGGGACACGGGTCTTAAGGGAATCTGTGCCCAGGTTATGGCTGGGAAGGTAGCCCTGCTGGAAGTGAGGCATCTCTGCCAGGAGAGGTCAAACCACGTGTTAATTAAGTTGCTCCAAGCACTGGCTGAAAGGTGAATTTTTGTCATCACTCCCTTTTCTTTTCCTACTGCTGTAGAGGGCGAGGTTTCAAATTTGAAACTCCCAAGGGGAGGGGGGAAATTAAAAACAAAAAAAAAATTTTTCCCTGAAAACCAAGCTTGTGGAGGGGCTGAACGACTGAAGAGTTTGTGCTGTGCCATCAGCAGTTTCTGATCAGGACACCCGGGTCTTGCTGGGTTTCGAAGCAGCGCTGCAGAAAGAAGGGGCACGGGGAGGAGAGCTATTGAACGTGGCAGGCGCCGGCTGCTCCTGAGTTTGGGGGCTGCGTTCCTTCTCCTGGCACTTGGCAAGAACAGCTTGAGGCCCAACGCAGACTTTCGGTGTATTTCTCGTTGTTGGTAATTAATAATCTATAATGCCAAACTTTGTGTTGTCTCACGTGACTGTTGTGAGGACACGGGTGCAAGAGAAGGATCCTGTTTGCTGTGGCCGGAGCTGTGCGGGAAGCTTTCTCCGCTCCTGGAATACCACAGCCACCTCTCTTTCCTGCCAAAGTCCCAGAGAAGCAGCCGGTGGGCAGGCTGTGCTGGGCTTTTGGGGATGGTGAGGACCGAGTGTGCCACCCCTGGGGATCCCCAAGCCAGCAGTTGCTTTTGATGGCATTAGCTGAAGTCAGTACCCCTCTGACTACCGAGCCTCCGTTCCTAACCACGGCATTTTGTTAAATCTCTTCATGCGCTAACCTGTGCCGGCAGAATATCTTTAGCTAACTTTATACAACAGTAGGAGATTTCCTTTGTCAACATTGACAGTGGACCCTAACTAGGGGCCCTCACCCACCCTTTGGGTTTTGGTGAAGAAACTGGTCACATCTAGCTCGCAGCTGGGGAGAGCGAGGGAGGGGGGCAGAGCCCCCCTGCACAGCCGGAGGGCACGTTTCTGCCTGGGTGCTTGAATTTCATCCTTTTCCACAAAGCTGCTGCTGTAATAGCATTTGCTGTGGTTACTACTGCTGTTACACCTGCAGTAAGTGTGTTAACACTGCTATGAAATGACTGGTACAGCGGTGAAATAGCAGAAGGGTGCTGAATCAAGATTTCCAGGCGACCTGGATGGTCCTTCATCTTTCCTCTGCTGCATTACAGACCTGCAGGCAGCTGAGAGGCACAATCAGTGGTGGAAGATCTTACACAACATCCCCTATTTTA
The DNA here is from genome assembly GCA_033628505.1 of Tringa tobata. Classification (NCBI taxonomy): domain Eukaryota; kingdom Metazoa; phylum Chordata; class Aves; order Charadriiformes; family Scolopacidae; genus Tringa; species Tringa tobata. The sequence goes on from JAHREE010000179.1 coordinate 2,132,715, forward strand.
ATAACACCAGGTTCGTTTGAGATTGCAGGCACCACAATACCACAATTGGTTCAGACATCACTTCCACATTTCTTTTTCTTGGGGAAGAGCTGAGTTTTGTTTTTTTTTTTTTCCATTAGTCTGCATGCCTTTGGTTGAGACCACACTTTGTGCACAGCAGATGTTCCTCTCTGGCTTGAGTGCCAAAAAAGATTTAATGGGAAGATCAAAACAGTGATGCTTGTCCCACCCCCCAGCAGATGGACCCCATCTGCTCTGGGCAGTTCCCATTGGGCCGTGCTGGAGCAGGGGCAGCCAGTGTCCCCCCGTTCAACCCTTCCACCCCAGCATTCACTGGGAGCACAAAACACGGGGTTAGCCACATACGCACAAAAAAAAACCCCAAAAAACCCACCAAAACCAAAAAAGAGTGCTGTGGAAAGCAAGGATGAGGAATCTTCTATAATGTTTTTTTTTTTCTTTGGCTTTTAAAAGAAAACTTGTAGTTCATAATGTACGCTAAGAAGCAGCATGTAGAATAATACTAAACTCATAATTGCCAACTTGAAACTGCCAGCTCAGTTTTGGCATCCTGGGTTCAATAAACAGAGCAGGAGCAAAGCCACCCTTCCCTGTGCTCCTCCCAGCTTCACAAGAGCAAAACATCTCTGAGGAACGGTGCTGGCAGGAGCGTAGCTGTGAAAATAGAGAGCAAGGGAGATACGAGCAAGAAATCTGCTGAGCACAACTTGTTAATCTCTAGATTTTTTGACAGATTGACTCTTTGGGATTCCTCTGTGGGAACATCCTGTGGCATCCATCTCCACTGCTGGTTTTCAGATTCGCACTCCACGCAGAGATCGTCCAGCTACAGCACCTGCATCTGCCCCGAAGCTCAGCATCACCAGCGGCCAAGGCTTTCATGTTGCCCCTCTTTATTTCCAGGGCTCCTGTAAAAGCCCGCTGTTTACTTCTCTGACCACACGTTCGTGTTTTAAGACTTTGGTTTATGACCGGTCGGGATCAAAGCCAGCAGTGCTTCCAGATTTGCTGCTTTGCATCCATGTGTATCTCAAAACATGGAGGGATTGTCTGCCAAGGGAACTAGAGCGTTTATATCTCTTAAATATTGAAACAAGCTGGCTTGTAGGGTGGGACCACGACCTACAGCGAAGAGCCTTGGAAACCTTCAGGATCAGGGTCCGGAATAAAGCTCGGAGAAGGGCTGTCCTCTTGTGCAGCAGGGACAGAATTTCACAGCTCTGCAGCAGTTGAAACCACCCAGGCTGGTGTGGGGCACCATCTTCTTCATGTATGGTCCTCCCTCCTTCGTGGGAGGATGAGGGAGAAGTCACCACCTCAGGGGGGGAAGGAGAGGGATGCTCGATGCTGCTGCAGCTCTGCTTGTTGTGAGGGAGGTGGGAGGCAGCCTGGGGAGTGCTGGCTCCGTGCTGGGACCTGAGGTACCACCTTTCCCAGTACCACTACCGCTGCCAAACTGGGGCGAGGGAAGGACCTTTCTTTGGGGTTGGCTCATATTTTGGAGTGACATTTCCCAGCAGTAAGAGGAGGGGAGGAAGGAAATCTTATTTGCCTATAAAAGGATTCCCTGCCTGTATCCCGCATGTGACTGGCACGATAAGAGGTGGGGGTGGGAATCCTATAAACCATATCCCAGGGTGGGAGGCTCTTGCTTTCCATTTTTTCTCTCTGCTTTTGATATCTCTGACCCTCTGACAGATCCCTGGAGCTGCTCTGAAGAGAAATGGAAGGAGAAGAAAGCACTCCAATCACATCGACGCAATTCCATTCCTTCAGCAAGCTATATATATTTTTATTTCATAGTCATTTGAACAGCGGAGAGTTTGGCAATAGTGACAGCTTTGGAAGTGTGCCCTCTGCATTTATGTTATGTGTATGTTTTGGTCCCTCCAGCTTGGCTCTCCCACTCCATGTCTTGGAAGACCCACCATTGTGCTGTTCTTAAGCAAAGCAGCAAATTGAAATAACCTCTCCCGTGGGCTCCCCAAGAGCATCATGTCTTGAGACACCCAACCTGGCAGGAGTTATCACCAAGCTCTGAACTGCAAAGAAGCACTGATATCTTTCAGCCAACAGCCAGCAAAGCTTCGTTAAGCTGTTGGGGTGGTCTGCGTTTCTTTCCCATCGTTGCTGTTTATTTCAATGTATTATTTTTTTTCTTTAACCCTTTCCTCAGGAAAAAGATTCGTGAGGCCGGACCTTCAGCTGGGCGTTGCTTTATTGGCACAAACAGTACTTGGCAGATTCATGTTTGCTGAGGACTGTGCCTGGACTGAGACTGGAGTGTTTCAGCTGGGGTTCCGTCACTTAAACAGGTTGTATGATTCCTAAAGCTGCTAAAGTGAGTCTTCTTGAGGTCTGTTCTCAGTGGGGTTGTCTTTTGTCCCTAATAGCATTACATTTCTGTCATTTACCTAATACTTTCATCTTCTATTTCCAAGAATACGTTTGACTGACTATGCTTAAGTCATTACTGCTTCTCCCATGATGCTGGAGCACAAATAATGCTCTGATGGGATTTTTCAATTTTTTTTTTAAAGATCTGGCAGTGTGTCTAGCTCTCCCACCGAAACCAGTGAAACAGGCTTCTGGTTGATGAGACAAGGACCAAAAAAAGGGCGCATGATTCTGGAAAGGACACCCTCCTTCTCGGTAAGTCAACCCATGCCTGTTACTTGCTCGTCAATTCACGCACATAGTTGGACGAGTTGGACAACCAGCTGGTACCCAAACAACAGATCCAACTGTATCTCTCAACATAAAGCAGAAGCAGCTCCCTCTGCTTGTGGAGACAGACCTCAGTCCCCAGGAGCCTGAATCGGGGAGCTGTGAGGGATGAGAAGCTCAGTCCCGTGTACCCTCACTTTACGGGTAAGACAAGACAGGAGAAGGAAGTGGGAACTCGCTATGATGAAGCTCAGCAAGATGGGAAAGGACACTGCAGAGTGATAGCCCCGAGCAGCTGTGGCTGCTGTTTGCCAGGCTGGACTGCCGCACTGGTTCTTTGCCGAAACAACCGAGCCATCCTAATAAATGCCCTGTGTAAAAAAAAATAATATATATATCTCTATAACTTGTGCTTTAGTAAGAACGATGCAGCTGCTAATGGGGCTGGAGGCGGCCAAAGGAGATGCTCTAACGCTCTCTAATCCGGTACCGAGCCGTGAACGACTTTTCTTTGCAAAGAAAGAGTGACCCTACTTGAACGTGTGTGTGTGTGAGTGTGTTGTGTGTGCATATGTACGTGTACATGTACCTATAGCTTCATAATCCTGCTGCCAAAGTGGGGGGAGACCCGGGCAGGGGCGGGGGGGGACGGGACTCCCCCTGCCGCTTACACGATCATGAACTGGCAGATGTAGGGCAGCTGCTCCCGGCACTTCTTGTCGAACCACTTGCCGACGGCGGCCCCCGACAAGGCTGCGCAGTTTTCCAGCTTGCCCCCGTCGGGCTGGGTGGTGATCTCAGTCTCCCAGTTCTTGTAGCGGATGGGGCCGCCCGTCATGTCGACCCACTTGCCCTCCGCCGCCATGTCGTTGAGGCCCAGCCATATCTCCGCCTCGGAGCCGATGCTCTTGCGCATGTAGTCGTAGAGGGCATCGTTCTCCTCCCCGCCCTGGGGGGTGCTGAGCGTGCCCCCCTGCGAGATGCAGTTTTCGCTGGCCTCGTGGTACGTCTTCCTCTCCGAAAAGGCAAGGAAGCATTTTAGGTGAATTTTGGTGCCTTTCAGGCAAACTGAGAGGTTACCGCATGAACAGAACCAAAAAAAAAAAAAAATAAAATAAAAAAATTATTAAATGGGAATTGCGTTTAAAAACAGCAGCCAGGAAGAGGCAGCAGCAGCCAAATTACGCAAGCATGAGAAAAATGTCCTTTCTAGTAGGCTCCGATGAGAAGTGTTGTGCTTGCATAGCTTGAGGTCTCCAGAGGAAATTTCTACTGTTACTGTTAAGAATAGCAATTTTTAAAATTTTTTTTAAGCTCTAAACCCTAAGAGTGCAGGGACTTGTAGTCAACAATAACTAATCAGAGCCATGCATTAATCCCCAAACCAATGAATGTGAGCTTGGAACTAAAGCCTTGATTTTGCTTGCGTTCTTGTTTTTGTTTTTAAAGGATAAAATTCTCCTTAACTTGCATTTCTGTTTCCTATTGATGTCAGTGGAGTTTGCACAGAGTAACTGTGGAACATGGCTGAAAGATGGGCATTTTAGGACTGTCCTCTGTATGTGTTCAATGAAGGATGGTGGGACTGGCCTCCATAAGGTTCTCTGAGCAATATTGGGGCACGTATGAGAGACCAGGTCACCATTTCACTGGGGTTCAGACAAAAGAGTAAGCTACATTTGACTGAAGCAGAGAATAATCCATTACCCATCCCTCTGATTCAGGAAGAAAAATGAACATCTGCCTTAATGTCACAGAAATATTCACAGCTTTACAAATGGGAAGCTCTAGCACATAAAGAGGAGGGACCATACGCGGCACAACTCATGGCATTAACTGCTTGAGGAGCTTCATCTGCCTGGAGGAGTTACAGTGAGCCCACGCTTTGCTTTGATCCCCCAACCTCTCTCCCTGGGATGGACGCCTTGTCGCAGGGCGCTTGGGCATCTCTTGCTAAAGTGTGTGGAGCAATTGCAGCCGCTTTATAAGCAGCTCCTGTCTCAAAGCAAAAGCCATGCGTTCTTCAGCGAGTCCTTTACCTGTCTGGAGCGCTTGCTTTTCCTTCAGCAGAGCAACCTCCTGAGAGATGTTGTCAATCATGGCCTTCAGGTCTTCAATCATTTTGAGGTTCACACCATCTGTTGGAGAAACCAAGGGAGGAGCATGAACATTGGCTGCGTCCCCCTGGAGAGCACCTGAAGTTGTTCCTATCATCAAAACTCCCCGTTTCTCTACCCTCAGAGAAAGACCCTCTTCTCCCAGGTAATTAGTGATAGAACAAGAGGGAATGGCTTCAAGCGACAACAGGGCAGGTTTAAACTGAACATTAGGAAAGAGTTTATCACAGAAAGAGTGGTCAGGCATTGGAATAGGCTGCCCAGGGAGGGGGTTGAGTCACCACCCTTGGATGTGTTTAAGAGCCGTTTAGATGTGGTGTTGGGGGATACGGTGTAGGGGAGAACTTTGTAGAGTAGGGTAGATGGTTGGACTTAATGATCCCAAGGATCTAAAGGGTGGGTTGAAGGAGAATGGAGCTGGACTCTTTTCAGTGGTTCCCAGTGACAGGACAAGGGGCAACGGGCACAAGCTGGAACATGGGAAGTTCCATTCAAATCTGAGGAAGAACTTCTTTCTGGTGAGGGTGGCAGAGCCCTGGAACAGGCTGCCCAGGGAGGGTGTGGAGTCCCCTTCTCTGGAGATCTTCAAGCCCCCCCTGGATGCAGTCCTGAGTGATGTGCTCTGGGCAACCCTGCTTTGGCAGGGGAGTTGGACTGGATGATCTCTAAAGGTCCCTTCCAACTCCAACAATTTCGTGATTCTGCAACAGCTCCAATTAATTGGTACTTGGATTTTTCCTGTTCAGGAGCAAAAGGACTATTTTGCCGTGGAGGTGGTGGAAGATTGAACATTTAAGTGTTTGTGTTCATTACGCTACCTCTGCTGCTCCTGTTGCTTCACCTCACCTGGCGTAAGCATCTGGTAGTCCTCATGGGGTGAAAGGAAAGGGGACAATTTGCCCACAAGTGCAGTAGGATGGGCTTCCTCGAGGGTGTAGGAGACGGGGAGCTGCGGCACCAAGCCAGGTAAAAGTGGGGAAGCTGCTTGGACACGGACCAAACTCACCAGCCCACAGATTACATGGTGCCATGAATATTAAAAGCCAGACACATCAGGAGGAGGGCATTACGCTGCTTAACTAATTGCTCAATTAACTTTAATGGGTTCACTTAATACTGAAGCACTAGTTATTATTTTGGTGCCTTTGATGAAAACACTTTGTGGGAAACAGCTAATTAATGCCTTTTTTTTTTTTTTTTTTTTTTCATGCAAGCCTCTCTTGCAGCAGAACAAATGTCCCACAGGTTTAAGTAACATCCAAGGGTCATGGCAGGACACGGCCAATGCGTCTCACTGGGGCAGCACCTTACCTTGCTCAGGCTGGGTTTGCTGGGGGGGGTTTCCAATCTAGAGGGTCCCCGTCACCCAAGGTGGACACACTTCCTTGATAACTACCTGCACAATCTGTCCCTTTTCACCACCTAGTTTCCAAAGCTTGGGCCACAAGATGTTCCTGCAGGAGCGTGTTCACCGGGACATCGCGGGGAGAACCACGAGTGGTTAATTTGCACTTCAGCTACAAAGCAGGTACCACAAGTACATAAAAAACCATCGTTTTCTATTCTATTGGTAGAGGGTTTTTTACTCTGTGCTGTTATTTCCCCGAGACTCAGCTCCTGAAGCCCGTGATCAAGGCTATTACAGCTTGGTTTTGCTGCGACTGAAGCCAGCGTGGAGGCTGCCAAAGCTGCCCAGGGGAGCTGGAGCAGGTCCTTGTGCAGCCAAGCGTTAGCAGCAGGATCAAGCGCGGGCAGAGGCGAGATGAAAAGGAGACTCACAGAAGGATGTGGGTCTCAATAGTCTGTTGCCTCGAAAGCTTGGCCAGTAACATATTTGATGCCGCAAATGGGAGCTCTTGCTCGTTTCTCTTTGTTCTAATTATATGCTGAATAACAACCGAATCCCTCTGTACTTCATTTTGATTAATTAACTATCCCTAGATGAAATTTGGGTCTATATGTAAGGCTGCTTAGCTTTGCCTGGGCGGGCATCATCTGGTTTGCTCCTAATCCGAACAGGTCTCTGTCTGTCCCCCAGCAGGGTAAAGCATCGCTTTGCTTCGCAGTGTCTGCCATCAAACCTCTCCGGCCATCGGCGTTTCTTCTGGCACCAGGCATTTCCCTGAATGTCCCAGCCTGTCCCTGGATCAGAGGAGGGGACCGAGCACACCCTCACTGGGTTTGTATCAGTGTGAATGTTGGCAGGCATTTTCTGGGAAGAGCACCCAAGACTCTAAGACTACACAGGAATTTTGGCACCCACATCACAGAATCATAGAATCATTCAGGTTGGAAAAGACCCTCGGGATCATCGAGTCCAACCATCTACCCTATTCTACAAAGTTCTCCCCTGTACCATATCCTCCAACAGCACATCTAAACAACTCTTAAACACATCCAAAGGTGGTGACTCAACCACCTCGCTGGGCAGCCTATTCCAATGCCCGACCACTCTTTCTGTAAAGAATTTCTTCCTAATGTCCAGTCTAAACTTACCCTGATGCAGCCCCTACCTGCTGATTCAAACATCTGGACTCCAATGGATGGCTCCAATTACCTTAAAAATACATGTGGAGAGCTATGCAAAGATGCTCCCTCCCATGCCCCCAGCACCCCGCCACACTGTGACCAAGGGGAGCCCCCCCAGGGGGGGTGGGTACCCAGCCTGGAGCCCCATTGTCCCCAGGGCAGGGGTGCCATTGCCCACCATGGCTCCCACCTTCCCTGGGCACCATTCTGGGCAAGACCCCCATGGCCACCAGAGCAGGGTAAATCCTATCTGCCCCCCTGGCAAGACATGGAGGTTTGGGGAGAGTTTGCAGAACTGCTGAGTCTGGGAAAATCACTGGGGAGCAATTTGGGGGGTGGGTGTGTGTGTGTAAAACCAACAGTGGGCAAAGCAAGTGTGTTATCTCAGCATTTTCTAAAGGCTATGGTTTGGCTTTTTCATGTTGAAACAGCACCATTTCTGTTCTGAAGCAGATCCAAATGTAAGCAATAATTACCAAAAAAAAAAAAAAAGAAAAAGATGAAGAAAAAACAAAACAAAAGAAAAACAAATAAAAGGGGGGGAAAAAAAAAGAAAAAAGCTTGGCTCAAATAATAATTTTCTTTTCTAACATTTGTGGTTTGGCTGCGGAGATGAAAAAAAAGTAAATCCAGCCAAATACCCCAACCCTCCAGTGGCTTCACCCTGCCCAACCCTCCCCAGTGAAGGATGGGGGGGTGAGCTGGGACGGGGGCGCTGGGGGCCTGGGATAGGATGGGACGGGGCCATCCTGCCCTCACTCAGAGCAGTGGTGGCCAAGCCCCGGCCCCTGCAGCGGGTGGGCTTGGACGTGGCAAGGGGCTGGGGGCGAAGAGGAGCCTTGTCGGGGATTTATAGTGCTTTCCTCTCTTTCCCCCCACCCCCTGGCATTGACAAAAATCAGAAAAAAAGAAATGTTAACCAAGAAATGCTAGAAGTTTCCAGGCAGTTAAAGGCAGGGCAGCTGACCTACCGTGGGGCTGGGTGCATCCATCCCCAAAATGCCAATTTTGACTTGGTTTGTTGTTTTTTTTCCTTTTCCCCACAGAAAACTTGACCTCTCCTTTGAAAAGAAACCCTGAAACTCTCAGGAAAAATTGCCACCAACTGTTTCAGATGGCTTGATTTACAGAGAAAAAATGTTGACACTCCCTCCCCCCCAAATCTCTTTAAAATCAGAGCCCATTTTCCTCTCACAAAGGTGATTTTTCTCCCACCTGCTTGTCACCAATGGGTTACAAAGAGCAGTTCCAGTGACACGGAAAGAAAAATAACATTTCTCTAAGGAACTTATCAATCTCTCCTTAGTAAGTGCAATGAACATATGTACCCTATACCAGCCCAAGGGGGTATTTTTGCTCAGCCACGGACCAGAGAGGTGGAATAAGCAGACACACAGTGATTTCACGGAAAGATCTAGTGGGGAAAAAAGGGAAAAAATTCTCAAGGATGGGATCCGACAAAAATAGCCACCGGGCGAGCGCAGAGAGCAGCCCGGCCAAGCAAATTCCTGGGATGCTTCTTCCTCGCTCCCGGCTTCATTCCAAGCAGCCGAGCGCCCGCCAGAAGTGGTCTGAGCCCCGGCCACCACAGCCCGACACGTCGGGCAGGGATCACAGCCACCGGGCTGCAACGCCAGCCCCCCCCTTACCTGCCCTCTCCTGTGAGAGATGTGCTCTGTGTCAGGGGGGAATGGGGGGAAGGATAGGATGGTAGCAAAAAAAGGAAAAAAAAACCCAAAAAAACCCCAAACCACTAAGAAAAACAGCCCTTGGGCACCTTTTCGGGTGCGTTGCCCCCTGGTAAGCCTGAGTAGTCAGAGCTTGTGAGTGGCTCGACATACACCTGGGGCAAGTGTGTTCATAACGAGGAGCCATGTTGATATTTAATGGATTGTATCTCGCTCCTGTTACCTGCCAACTCTTGTGGCCACATCTGCAACAGCAGCCTGTCACCTGCCACTTATCTGCTTCAGAAAGATGAGTGAGTAGGGGTTGGGGGGGGTCACAGAAATGGAGATTTTAGTAGAGGAAAGGTTTGGGACGAACATTAGAGATAACATAAAAAAAACCCACATTACCCTCTGAAATTCAGATCGAGCTGTCCCATCAAATTTATTCAAGGCAGTAACCTGCCAAAAAACATTTCAATTTCCTCATGATTTTACAAAAGGGCTACGCGACCCTTCCCACGGAGGAGGGGGGAGGAAAAGACACTTTATTAGCTTCTTAGATGTTTTTTAAAAAGTCTCATTAAAGCACTGTTAAAACACCCAAACGACCAGGCTAACCGCATCCCCCTCAGGCCCCACCGGGCCTCCTCACCACACCGGGAAGGTGGTGCCACAGCTCCTTACCTTTCTTGGAAGCCGCTGGTTTTTGCCGGCCTTTGCCGTTTTGCTGGCTGGAGACCTGGGCGAGGGAGAGGAGGCAGAGGAGGAGGCAGGCTCCCCGGAGCGCCATGCCGCTGTCTGTCCGGCCCCGAGCGGAGGTGGAACGGCTTCGCTCTTCCCTCAGGACAGACGGCTTCACCGCCGGCTGGGATCAGAAATGGCTGGGCCAGAAAAGCCGCCCGCTGAGCCCCGGCCAGAGGCAGCCTCCCGGCCCCGGGGGGGAGCTCCGGCGGCTCCAGCCAAGGCTGAAAAAACATCCCAGCGGGTTTGCTTTTCATAGCAGGCTGCTTGTTTTTGTTTTAAAAAAAAAAAAAAAAAAAAAAGAAGAAGGGAACGAATCTCCTGAAAGTCTGCTAAGCTAAACATAAGGAAAGGCCGCGGAATGATCTCCTACGGCTTTCAGCAAAATGCCACGGGTTTGAGCTCGTGTGTCAGCGACGGCAACGATGATGTGAGGCGTGAAGCAGAGTTTGGGTGACTGAGGGGAATGGAAGGGGGTCCAGCCCTCTGGGGGGCTGCCCCAGGAGGGACGCTGCGAGCACCGACCGCCGTGGAGGGAGCGTGAGGGGGGTTCCTGAGCACCCCGGTCCCCACCGCGGCGTGGTGCAAGGCCTCGCGTGGAGATTCCCAGTTTATCCCCACTGCAATCCTCCAGCCCAAGCACAGCCGCGGGGGGGCACGTCTAGAGCAGTCCTTTTGCTCCAAGTGGAGCTCTTGCACCTCAAAAAACCAGCTCCACCATGGCCTTGGCAGAGTCATCCTGCCATCATGCCTCTCCACAACAGATGAGACCGGCTCCTCACACCCACCTCTTCCCAGCTCTGCATGGGGTCCTCTCTGGAGCGTGACCCTGGCATTGGGGACACTCGTTTCCCTCCTCAGGTGCCATGCAGCAGGAAGAGCTAAGACGTGGCCATCCCAGAAGAGCCACACGTTTTATCCTCTCCAGCCCGGTGGCAATTTCTCATTTGCTCTTAGACAGCCACGGGTTGAAGGCAGGTTGATAGATTTGGACCTCTGTTTTTGGGGTACCCCCCTTCCAAGAGGGGGTTGCTGGGCACAGCAGCCCTGTGACTTTGCTCTCACCCAGCTCCCACGTTTAGGTTGCAGGACAAGGCTTCAGGCTGCTTCTCCTTGCACCGACAGCTGGGGACAAAGGGTGGCTCCCAGCCCTGGGCTCAAACCACTTCTGGAGCAAGACTCCCCTGGTGGCAAATGCGTCCCCACGGCCAGACCATGTGGTGGCTTCACCTGCTTTTAGTTTTCCTCAAAACACTTTTGTTTCTGGAGGACAGGAAAAGAAACAACAGCTCTGAAGGTTTTAGCCAAACCAGGGGGCTCTTTAATGCTTTCCACTGTGCTGGAGGTGAGCTGGAGGTATTTTGGTTCTGCCTCACCCCACAAGGCAGCAGGAAAGAGATCTTGGCCCCAGGACCTACAGCTGTGTTTGTGTCCCGAAACCCATCTGAAAGAGGGCTGCATTTTGGCAGGCCTGGGCAAAAGCGGGGACAAAGACAACCCAGAAGGTGTTCAATCTGCTACTGCAGATACCCTGCTAAGAGGAAGGCTGCTCTGCACCTACCCGGTGCTGGACCACCTCCCTTCCTCCTCTGGCACCTTCGAGAATCAAAATCATAGAATCATTCAGGTTGGAAAATACCCTTGGGGTCATCGAGTCCAACCATCAACCCTACTCTACAAAGTTCTCCCCTACACCACATCCCCCAACACCACATCTAAACAACTCCTAAACATTCAGGGACTTAATCACCCTCCCTGGGCAGCCTATTCCAGTGTCTGACCACTCTTTCTGTGAAGAATTTTTTCCTAATGTGCAGTCTAAACCTACCCTGTTGCAGCTTGAAGCCATTCCCTCTTGTTCTATCACTAATTACCTGTGAGAAGAGACCAGCACCAACCTCTCTACAATGTCCTTTCAAGTAGTTGTAGAGAGTGCTGAGGTCTGCCCTCAGCCTCCTCTTCCTCAAACTATCAAGTTTGAGGAGTCAAGTCAAAATCAGGTGCTCTTCACACTCAAGAAACCTGGTACATGCCAGGGTTGATATTCCAAAGTATCCCATGGCCAGGTCTGTCAAAGCACTCATTGATGCTTCACACCCACCCATCAGGCTGAGTACATGGCGGGGTCTTCCCCCGGGCCACCTGAGTGGTTAGGTGACTGGAAAATATTTTGAAATTTGGGTAATTACACAGTTTTGGGGATGTTCAGGCTTCTAAATACCCCAGAGCTGTAATAGATGACTGGGATGAGCCGGACTTAGGGCGGAGGGGAACACATCCCATAGAAAGCTGTTTTCCCTGTGTCCCCCCACCTTGCAGGGTCCTAGTCTGACTTCAGCGCAGCCCAGCTGCTTTAAGAGCCACTCTGCTGCCTACACCAAGACCAATACCTCATTTTTTTGGGTGCTGTGGTTGTTCTGCAGCTGCAGCACAAGCAGGCCAGTCTTTCCTGCCAGAGGAACAAGAACATTTCAACAGGCAGAGGAAATTCATGTAGAGGAGAGGACGGACAGGCATTTCGGAGAATAAAGTGCTCTGGACTTTAACCTTAAATCCGGCCATTAACCTTAAATCTTTTCTGAAAAATTAAGCCACCCAACACAATGTGAACCACTGGAGTCGCGGGAGCATAGAAGGGCTGAGATAAACAGACCTTTTGGCTGGAAAAAGAGCTGCCATTGGTTTAGTTTGGCCACAACTGTGTTACCCTGACTCGCACTTCTGCTGAAGAAGGAAAACCCTGCCCTTGTATCCTACCTGAACAGAGCTCCCTTGTAGTCCAAGCCTTTGAAGCCAAGGAGGAACAGGTTTCATTTTCCCTTCCCTTCACCGCAAACACTAAACCCCACTCAAATTTAAGCCAGACAATATATATTTTAGGGATTTACCGTTCTCTTGTCTGGGCTATCCCAAAATGGGGTGGAGCACAAGAGGTGCCAAACACCTACACACACATACATGTTCCCTTCTCCTGACATTTGAGTAGCACCGACTATCCAAAGTACTTTTGGTAACTCAGCACCTCCCAGTTTTCCTTGGCCCTAGATTTTCTCGCCTGCGTTTGCTTTGATTCATGTCCTGCCACGGTGGGGAAAAAACCAAAATGTTGTCTTTGCTGCTGCGCATGAAACAGATGGTTCTGATGTGGGGTCTGATGGCGATCCCCAACCACAGGTTTCTGGGTGGCTGAAACTTGCTGGAGTGTTGCATTTCTCTTGTTCCTCAGCTGAAACGAAAAGAGCAAGGCAGCTCTCCACTAGCTCCTGAAGGACAGGCCTGTGGTGGCCACCACGTCCTGTGCTGGATGCCACCATCACTTTTCTTGAAAAAGAGAAAAATGAAAAGAAGTAGACTTAAAAGAAACTTGTCTCTGGCTGTAACACCTATTCACAGGGGCCTTCGCTCCGCTTCTCCCCTATGTAGGCTGAAAAAAAAATAACCCTTGGTATTACAAAACCTCATAAACCTCCGCAAAACCGCCTGACAGGAGCAAGCTGAAGCGTTGCTGCAACAGGTCTGGAACGGGGATGCTACGGGGAAGGGCCACCTAAAAGCTGGAGGGCCCTTGCCCGTATGGAGCCCACTTCCTTCCCCGGGCTCCTGCCGAAGCATGAGGTTGCGGTTCCAGTTAAATAACGGGGCTACCGATGGCCCTTTGTCAGCCGCCTCTTTTGGGCAGATATCATGCTTTTGAGATCCCGATGATTCACGCTTCTTATGTAAGGGAGGCGTGGGAGGTGGGCAGAGGTAATCCTTTTTATTAGATGAACTAATAGAACTGGAAGACGGCGGCCAGGTTTTGGCCACGGGAACCCTTTCCCTTCAGGGCTGAAAGGGAAGCAGCAGATGTCAGAGCTGAGGAGCAACAGCTGGGAGGCTCCTTAGGCAGATATAGCCCATCGAAGAGCAAGGGAGCAGGCACCAGGGGAAAGAGAGAGACCGCTGATTCACTGAAGGGTTAACGAGAAGGAGAAAGGCTATAATCATGCCAAGAAACCAGGTTTTGCTCCCTGATTTTTTAAATCTGTACAATTATGGATTTTACTTGCCAGTAAAAGCACTCCACTCCCTGGTTTCGTGCCCAGTCTCCTGGTCAGACTGACAGTAGCTCCTGTCAGCTCTTAAAGAAACTGGTTCAAGATGAAAAAAAAGGGGGCAGAAGATTGTATGCTTATGGAAACTGTCCCAGGGCCACAGGAAAGCAGTCAGAAAAGTTTACGTGGCTTTGGGAAACCCAGTAAGTAGGCTGTGATGCTGAATTTGGAAGGCTTTCAGTTAGCAAAACAGTGGCTGGAATAAGCTCATGAAAGGAAGCTGGATGCTCCTGGCAAAGATGCAGGCCTGTGATTTTGTGCCCAGCTAGGCAAGGAAATGGGCAGCGAGATCAGAGGCTATTTTGATTTGGCTCCTAGGAAATGAGCAGGTATTGCCAAGCCAAGAAATGAGGCAGCGCCACCGCACAATGGCTGGAAAGTGGAAGGGCGGACTAGATAACAGTATTCACACGGTTGTTATCAAGACAGGCAATTACCAGCCCAGGCTTTTCAAGTCTAAGTTACTGGTTCAAAGGCAGGCCACCACAACACCAAACCATTCTTGCTCTTTGCCTGCAGCCCAACTCCTCTGGGAAGGCTCCTACCTTTCCCACCGGCACGGACAGCAGGAATGCAAAGGGGAGACCCAGAAGTGTCATTACACACGGGGCCGTGCATCTCGGTGGCTTCACCCATGGCCAGGGCAGCAGGTTGTACCTCTGCTGCCTTCACCGAATCCACACTGGAGGATCCGTGTCTCTGCGGCACTGCAGTAACCTCAACGAGGAGTAAGAGAGAAAGTGGACAGTAAAAAAACATGCTGTGAGAAGTGGGGCTAGCGGAAGAAGACCTCTGATACTAATTAGCCGCTGCCTGAACTTCTGCTGGCATCGTTCCTGATTTCCACCAGCATAAACATCAGAACAGGTTAAAATGGAAAAAGCCGAATCTATGGATCATTGTTTTTGAGACCAATCGAGAAGAAATGCGATAAATAGTTCAGGAAAGGGCGGTATTCATAAGGACAATGATGGGGAAACCCAAGGAGTCAGCACTTCGCCAAAATGTTATCCCCAGCACCAACATTAGGAAATTGGCTCTGAGCCTCATGAGGGAGCCGTCCCATCACACCCCATGGCAAGCACAGCTCACATCCCTGCCCCACGCTCACCAAGAGTCACAGGACAGAAGGATCTGTGCTAAAGGAGATGCCCAGGCCTTTAACCGGACCAAAATGTGGAGAACTTGAGTTGAAGTGCTACCAGCTGCTCAAAATCCTCCCATTTCCATGAGGAGCTGCACCAAAGGACTCACTCTCCCTTCTGCATGGAGCACACAGCTCCTGCGGGCTAGGGGTAAACCTGTCTGTCTTCACCGCTTTGCTTTTCTGCCCATCATCCCTGTCCCCAGGTCCACCCAGCCAAAGGAAAACTGTAGTCAAGTGTCTAAATCTAACGCCAAAACTCTGGAGAAATTCCAGAAATGGTGTAGGATTGCTGAGCAGCCTGCACGAAACTGTCTGTCTCGGCATCAGCTCAAGCAAAGTCACCATTGAAATTAAAAAGTCACTGTTTTAGGACGGGCAGGCAGACAGTGGTTCTGCCAGCTTATGATCTTGTTGCCTGTTGTTCTCACCTTTGAGCAACTGGTTTGCTTTCACGTGGCTGAGGATGCCGAATTAGGGACTGTAAAGAAGACTTCAGCATCCGTCTTAGAAATGCCTCAATTTTTTCAAAATAGAGAAAAGATTGTGTGATCAGACAGCAAGAAGAAAGCATTCCATGCCCTTGAAAAGCCTCGTCAGATTCAAGTTGGTCTCTCTCTGGTGGGAAAGGAGGGAAGCAGGACTTAAATCCTGACTTTTTAACCCATAGGTTTCCAATCCCAGAAATACCAAAACATAGCAAGAACACGTGGGAGAGACCTGCCCTGGGAGGGAGAGTGGGCCTGCAGGCTGGTGTCTCTGACCACCTCCAATGCCCAAGCACAACCAGCTCTGCTGCTGTCCCCGCCGCGCCAGCTGGGTGGAGGAGGCCCTCTGTATATCAGAAAGTGGCTTTAGATTTAATTTCCTTTTTCCCCTTCCAAGGTATTAGCTAAGTGGCCACAGAAACAATGATCTTCTCAATCAGGGAGATCAAATCTGATCTACAAAGCTAGACACGAAAACTCAGGAGTGCCTGTGCTGCTGATCTTATCCTGATGCTGAGAACAGGATAGCAACAGAGACGCTCATAGAGCTCGTAAGATAACCACAGCCTTATTAAAAAGTGTTCCAGTTGATGAAATTGAGGTTGAAACCACCACCAGGGAGTCATTAATGGCAGTACGTTTGAGATGCTAATGTTTTGCAGGAACAGCAAAAAGGTCTTTGTTACCGGATAGCTAGAAATGCAGCTGATCCAGGGGAAAAATGAGGCATCGCAGCCTCTCTGGAGGGAGTTGGGTACCAAAGTGCCCTGCGGTGGCCAAGCACTATGACTGGGAGACCAAGGCTTCACCAAGGGATCAGGTATTAAAAGTGCCAGCCTGAAACCAACCCCTGGCAGCTGCCACCCTGACAGCAGGGAGCAGCCACAGCCACAGGAGCATCCACGTTTCTGGCTCAGAGGGAACAGCTGCCTCACACCGATGAGGAGCGCCAACAGGCAGGAATATACTAGGAGATGAGGAGCTGGGGAGCAGGGAGGAATGAAAGCACGGAGGCTGACAGCTGAAGAGCTTCAGTCTCAGCTGCAGGCCTTCTCCTCCACTGTGCTCAAGCGTGTTAACAGAAAGGAGGGTGGTGAGGCACTGGAACAGGTTGCCCAGAGAAGCTGTGGACGCCCCATCCCTGTAAGAGTTCAAGACCAGGCTGGATGGGGCTTTGAGCAACCTGGTCTGGTGTCCCTGCCCACAGCAGGGGGATTGGAACTAGGTGATCTTGAAGGTCCCTTCCAACCCAAACGATTCTATGAGGGAACAAAGCTCTGGGGTAAGGACTAGAGCGCTCTCCTCTCAGGTCTTACCAAGTCTTGCTGACTTCTTCCCTCAGCTCTGGGGCTCCCTGGCTGCTTACTACAGGCAAAGCAAATCAGTGCCACAGCGGGGCTGGAGAACATCCCTACGTTGAGGAGGGAAGCAGCATCTGCTGAAGTTTAAAAGAAAAGTTAGAGGCAGTCCTTGCACAAGGTAGTAAATCCCATTTAATCCCTATTTGCAGAGAACAGGCAGAAACTCCATGAGATATTATCTACATCAAATCAAGGTACTGAGTCCCTCAAAAAAAGAGTGAGCTCTGGTTCCCACTAACGTGTCTCTACAACAGGCTGTGCCAAAGCAAGTTTTCATAAAGCCCAACTGCGTGTGTCATAGCCTCTTTCCTCCCCACTGCCTTAACCCCCATCCTCAGGGCCAAACAAGCTCCCCTTCTCCTCCCCAAACTACACAATTGCAATGTTGAACCGTTACTGTAAGTTGTGCAATGTTGGTTGATGGGATTCCCGGGCTTGGTAAATCTGCTGTGCATCACCCTAAACATAAACACAGATCTGGAGGAAGACGAGAAGCAAATCAGCCATGTCTACTGACCTACTGTCTTGGCCCTCTCCTGCTTCATGGGGGCTCTCTCTGTCAAATGGACCTTTAGACTGGGATACATGGGGGAAGAAAGGAAAAAAAAAAAGGTAAATTGCAGCAGAGCGTATTTTGGGAAACATGAGTAGAAGCCTAGCAGGAGTTGCTAGACTCCTCATCTCTAGCACACAGCTTTCTGCTTCTCGACACTCCCAGCAGAAGCAATTAATTTCTGGGACAAACAGAGAGCTATCCCGCTCCGCAGATGTTTCCTCTTAGTTCTACTGGACTCGAGTCAATGAAAACGTGGCAATATCTGCACAGCAACACATGGAACTTTCCACCAGCCCAGATGGGAACAGGAGCAGTCTCAGTTGAAGCCTCTATTAAAAATATAACTGCTATTTTTGTTTGGGATGGAAAGGAGGGGTTAAAGAGAGCCAAGAAAATAGAAATGGGCAGTGTAGCCCTTAGCACGCCTGAGAACCACGGTCTCAAAGATTTCTTGGCAGATGTTGTATCAACCAGGAGAGATTTTACCCCTGTTGGAGCTTTCTTTGTCCATTTGGGATACAAGTTGGTAGCAGCAAACCTCCAGGGGCAGCTGAGACCAACTAGCAGCTGCGTAGTACTTTTGGCTGGGCTCATTATTTATATCTCAGGGGTAGAAGCAGCCTTAGGCTGAACTGGGACCACACTCCACCCCACTGCTTTTCAATGCCAACAGATAGCAAGGTAGCGGGAGGGAGGTAGGGAGTGTGGAAGACACCCCTTGAAGATACCCAATTCATTCTGTTCCTGCTTACACAGCTACAGAAGCCCTAGGGGAGGAGATGCATGGTTAGAGGAGGCACTGCAGACACTTGCACCATGTTAATTACACTTACACTGTCAGAAAGTGCTTGGTAGCAAGTATTTTGTGACTGTGGTAGTCATTTTTGTATAAACAGCTGTTCCACAGGCTTCCCTGTGCTGGCAGCAGAGACGGATGCTCAGGTAGCAAGAGTTTGCTTTTTAGGTACCTTGAGCACACAGGTTAGATCTCAGATGGGCTAAATATTTGCCATGCTTAGTAAGAAGTAGAGAGGGAATGCAAATAAGTTCACCTCCACAGAGGTGTCAGTTAACAGGCTTGATACAGTGAAGTTTCTTCTCCCCCCATCCCAGCTCCCATAACAATCTATTTAAAATTAAAGGGATCTGGACAGGGTACAAGAAGCATCTTAAATGATGTAACTTGCAAAACGCTTGGAGATCCTTCAGCTGGAAGGCTATGCAGAAATACTCTATTATTACCATGTTACAAAATTCACCCTGGAAGTAACTCTGGGCAGTCTTTTGGTATCCAACTACAAATCTGTAATAAAACAGGCAACTGCTATTCAGAGAACATCTGTAGTTTAAGACTTGCAATCCTCATTTAGATGAACCATTTTCTGAAACACTAAACAATACACGACCAAACAAAAACTGCCTGTCGATAAGTCTAAGGTATTGTAAATGTTTTTTCTCCCTTCAGTTTTCTTCCTATATTTTTACAAGTAGCTTTGCATGGCAAGGAATGGATCACAGCTCCTGTAAAACTGATGTCAGGTTAGTATTTGCTTCACATTGTATGACTCCACTGGAGTAATTAAAGATGATATATATATAATCATTCTCACTTCTTGCCTGTATTACCACGTAGCACTATGATAATATATCTAACCCATTACTTAAGGTACTAAAAAAAATCCCACATCTTCAAAATAGATATCTTGGGCAAATTTGGTAGGACAATTTTTTTATTTTTTATGTTTTTAAACTTGCCTGTTCATTACAGTAGTGGCGGAATTATCAAACTCCAAAAAAATTAACTTATTTTCCCTTCTACCTTCACCATGCCCCTTCTCCTTAGCCACCATGTGAGGTTTTGGCTAGGTTACTATTGTACCTGTTGGCAAAAGGGACAGGCAGAGTTCTTGTAAACAAAGAAATCTTGGTTTAAAATATGAATTAGAAACTTCAGACCATGTATTTACAGTAAAATCTAACCACATTTTATTCAAAGAAAACTAAGATAATTTAAAGGAAGAATTCCTTCTTTAAAAAGTGCTGTTCTCATCTGTCTGGTGAACCAAAAAAAAAACAACTTCAAGAGGCCCAAAACCTGGCTTGTGCTGTACCGAGACACCCCCATACACACCCTTGAACACTGCAGCTGGTCTGCAGAAGTGGAGCACAAGGAAACAGAATTAAGCGGAACCTACACCAGTGAAAACAGACTCAAGCACTTCCCAGGCAACTGCATCAATTGCTGCTGGTGCACTTCCTAGGTGCCAACAGCTACCCACATGGAAAGCATCTCAGATTTGCTTACTCGCATTTAACTGTAGCTTTCTTTATGCTTAGTAACATTTTAAAAGTCTCTCAGCCAGAAGGACAAAGGTACAGGAACAAAAAAATAACCTTTTTCTATATACAAAGTGACAAGATTGCACAATCAATTAAAAACAGTTTTGAACATTTAATAAAAACTCAACCTAGAAATCCAACTTTCTGCCGCGAGGTCCCCAAACTCTCTTCTTCATCCAAAATCTTCTGAAGGGCTATGTGCAATGACTTGCCTACTCTTTTTCCCGTCTGCAATGCAAAGAAAGCAAAACAAATCTGAGACATATGCTTATTAACAGGAAGACAACTCTTATGGAACACTTCCTTTTGACAAATATTTTCCCTTTAATGATTAATATACAACAGCTGGTATAATACAAGCATGCTTTTAAGAAAAATGCTGGTGGAAGTTTCATTTTAATCTGATTATGTTTTGGCAAAATGTACATGTAAAGGCAGTGCTCCCATTCATCAGAGAAGCATTCCATGACCATGAACACCAGATCTGCACACCACTGGATCACCCAGGATATACAAATTAACTTCGCATCAGGCATGAGCACACATTGAAATTAGCTAGCACACACAATATGAAGGAATATGGCAGCTGCCAGAGGAGAAGAGGTATCTGACCCGCAAAACAGCCTACTAACCCAAAGTTCAGTAAACTCTTCTGAATGTGCTCAGAATCAGCAGACTGAATTTAGACCCTGTCATGTGGCCAGAAAAGCCCAAAATGCACAATGGCTGCACCACCAAATCAGTTTATGGACAGATTCTTCGTTATGATGTGCAATTCTGTACTGTCCAAGGACCTTAAAGGAGTTAACAGAAGATTTTCTTTATAGAAATAAACTCCAGAAGTGGAAAACCACAAGGATTAGCTCTGATACCAGCCTCTACTCTTCCCACATGCGCAATTTTACTGTGGAAGCTCCACAACATTAGGCAACTAGGTCACTATTAGAACCTTCCCAGGGTTTCTCTAAGTGACCTGAAATACTGACTCCACACAGAGATGAAGAGAGGCCACCTGCCCCTAAAGAGCCAAAGACAGACTATATTAAACTGAGTTGATTAGCTCCCAATCCATGCAATGCCACCTATGGCCTGCCATACAGCTGAGCACGAAGCTCTCTTTCACCTGTTGATGACAACTGCCAACATCGTGGGTACACAAACCTTAAAATAAGGTACATTTCTAATTGAAGAACCAGGTGACAGAATATGGCCCGTAGGACCAAAGGAAATTTGGGAAGAGCTTTGAGGCAGCAGGGTAGCTGTCAATCCTAGACAGTATGAGCTAAATGCTAAATAAAGGGGGGCACACACAAGAATTCTTACAGCTCTGTACTGGGACAAAGATCACAGCAGCATCTGGAGTCCTGAGGGGTGATACCCTCCACTCATTCTTCTCCTCAAATGTAGGACAACATCATTCACACCAGGTCAAAGCGAACAGGAACTGCGCAGAGCCTTGGTATTGACATAACACACAACACTTTTGCCATCTTACTCCTGCTTGCCTCTCTTATGGATCAGATCATAAACCCAGTAAAAAAAAGCCTTATGCTGGCAGCTTCTCAGAACTTTCCCATGAAGCTGCCTTCCTAAGAGATATGTCCTAGGAACATCTGTTGTCTACCAGGCAGGGAAAACTGAACACCCTCTGATCTGCAGCTAAATCATAAGGGAATGGAGGTGTCAAGCAAGGGTTATGGCAGCTCCTCCACTGGACATTCCCAGGCCTTTTTGTTTTTCTTGGTATCCTCATCACGCTGCTGAGTTTGAGGTAGGTCCAAACAGATCATCTCTGACCTCCCAGAAAACATCATGGTTTCTTCTCATCAGCTTTATTCCTCGCTTCTTCAAACTCCTCACCACCAGGAGGGAAGACTCCTTCCAGAGGAAGTGAGAGACAGTACAACTCACTGGGTGATCAGCTGAAGCTCTTAACTCCTTGTTAACACCAACAAGCAGGGACAAGTTCACTAAAGCTCTTAAGCAGAGTAGGCCAGTTTGAAGATATCCCATGGTTACCTGCCATTTGCATCTCTGATTAGTGTTAAATAAGCATGATACAACCCCAAGCACAGCCTTTGGGGGCAGGCTATACAGTGGAACTGCAGAACTTCATTTCCTATTTAGGGCTCAATGTAGAGCAGAATCTGAACAAAAGCTTCTTTGATCAGAAACTCTGATCAAAGTTTTCTGCAAAGGAAGACAGATCAGATGTCCATAGGAAGTCTGGTTTCTTTAGCATGCCAAGTTAGAGATAACGCCCCTCTGCACATCTATACAGATGATAAGGGGGAGTGAGTGACCTCTCGGGATGCAAATAAAAAGCCCACAAGTACCACCAAGATTAGCACTCTGGATCGAGATCATGAAACAGTGAAGTGCCATATATACTCAGCAGAGAATTTCCACTTGAGACGAAGTGTTTTCAAACTTGGCTCCAAGTTCTGCATTCCTCACTACAGCCGTGCTGAAATTAGTTCTAGATCTCTAGGAAACAGAGCTTGTTGGAAGTATTTTTCATTCTGACTCCAAGTTCAAAACCCAGTTCTGTCTCATGCTCAAGGCCAAACCCAGTCAGGAGAATTTATGCTGAAAGACAGTTTTAAGAAGAGTCTGAAGAAAGGTTTAAAATGGAATTCTTATGGGGATGTGAACAACATCCAGACACTAGTATTTTCATAGAGTAGGGCCAGATCAGAAACCCAATAAAGGAGCAAAGAAAAACAACAGAAAAACAAGAACAGCAAGCTTATCACAAAACAAATGAGTTGTGCTAGAACACCGTGCACTTGCAATTCAAAGGTACCATCTCTCCTTCTATAGAGACTTTACCATGCTGGAAGTTTTGCTCTTTCAATCTTTAAGGGAAACAATGAGAGGGGGAACATAGTTCTCTAAAAATACTCTCAAAGTTTATGAACTTAAGCTTTACAGCTGTGAGGTACTTGACTGAAACAACTGTAAGTACCATACATTTCAGGCATCTAAGAAGTTTCAGGTAACTTCCATTCATATTCTGTTTCAAAGGAACTGTCTGTTACCTTCAGTAAGCCCCTTGTGCACCTAATAAAACCATCAGGATCTCTGCTCTTAAAAGTCCTTACTGCAGCTTTTCATATACTCAAGTTGCAGTTCATCCAGTATCATTCAGTATTGTCACTAATGGCTCCAAACTCCTTACCTCCATCATTTCAAAAATACTCTCAGGATCAAGGCTGCCTTTCCCCACTTTCTTCATAGAAGTGAGGGCGCCTTTACTCGTCACAGAAATAAGCAGGCTGGCCAAAGAACAAGCTTCTTCCTGAAGGGTAGCATCCACCACATGCCTATATCCAATCTGTAGGTTAGCAACAAAACAACGTATTAGTTTGCAGGTCTTTATTAAGAAGTTAAACTGTGAGTAGCAGTTCTGTTGGCTCTCTACAGCCTCCCATCCTAATACCATGCGACTGACTTGACAGCACAGTACTTAAACAGCCTCTGACTCCAAATTACGCGTGCATACATAACAGAGGTGAGATAAGCATGTCACTTTCACACTGCTTTCCTCTCTGATCATCCTTTTAACTGTATGAAAGTTCAGATTCCTCTTTCCCACCAAATTCAAGTAGGGACTTTCCTCCTCGCTAGGTGAAAATCGCACACCCCGAGACTCAGGTGAGTCCCCACTTCAGTGGTGACGTTTCTACTATTTATGAAGCTCATTTAAAAGACAGGTCAGACAAACTTCTGGGTAACTAAGCAAATCACTAACTCTTGCATTGGGAAACGCAGCATCCAGCAAATCAACTGCGGTAGTTGTGGGCTATATATGGAAAAGGAAAACAAAAAACTTGTTTGAAAGGAAAGGACAGTATTGCACTCAGGAAAACAGTTCTGTGCCCAGCTACAAATGCTTATTGTGTAACTCTAGGCAGATCACACAACCTCTGTGCCTCACAACAATACCCACTTGTTTTAACTTGCTAAAGTGTCTGCTGCTCTGGATGTTGAGCGAGGAGTAGAGGAAAAGCAATAAATAACTCTTCTGCATGCAGGATGCATTTTAATAATGCATCAGGCAGAAATCCACAAGTCAGAGGTGGGAAAAACCCCTTATTGTGTAAAAGTTCTTCTGAAGTAGGAGGCCAGGCATAAACAAATATATACACAGTGGACATTGACCATTTCTGTAACACAAGTTTTATCTCTAGGGAAAAAATAAATGGCAGGTGAAGTTAATAGAAACTGAAGTGTCTAGGTGGAAGGTCAGAAATTTGTCAGGCTTACTTTGCTTAGTGTGACGATGCAGGGCACATCATCCACGTTAAGTCGAATACAATCATAAGGGTCATCAGACAGCTCAATCTCTTTAGAACCTTCTTCATCCTCCAGAACACGCACTTTGGGTATTCTGTGGAAACAAAATCCTTGTCAGAAAAGATAACAAATACAGGTGTCATACAGCCTCAACTCCAAGAAGTGCCCGTTCCTCTAAATGAGGCTAAATGTTTAGGAAAAAATCCATTAAGTTATCGAAGTATTAACAACTCACTCACTGATACTAGGAAGAAAATATCATAAGTGGGAAGATATTTAGGATAAGACCATCATATTTACCTAATTCAAACTGTTAGAATCTGAACTGGTTTTTGCACTAATATATGGGGAGAGATTCTTTTGGAACTTGAACAATGCAATTCCGAACAATTCTTTGTACATCTGTCTGGATGTACAGGAGAGAAATTACCAGTTACCAAGGCTGAATCTTTTTGCACTGTGGTTCCCAATCTTGCAGATAACAATGAAGTTGTCAGAATTATGGCAATTGCATTGCTTGGCAAAGCTGTGACACCAGTAGCAAACCGTGCTCCTTTACCCAAATCTGGGGTAAAGGAAGAAGATGACATTAGTAAAATACCTTCTCTTTAGCAAAATAGGAAGATTGGGATGATACTCTCATTCTTCAAGAAACCAGAGGACTACTGTTCTAAGGACAGATACACAAAAGCAACCACCAGGGAAAAAAAAAAAAAACCAAGAAATGCTTTCTTCTCAACTGTGAGCGACAAGCTTTCTCATGGATGAGCTAGAAAGGCTCCTTATCAGTGCATATATCTCCTTATATATTGTACTTGTTACAGTCATTTAGGGGGAGTTTTAGAGGATGATTTAGTGCAGCAATGAATAAAGTAATTTAAAACAATTTAGTAGAAGATGGTATCTCAAGAAGTCAAAAAACTCAGTGTCTTATATGCTCTTGTTTATCCAGGTGCCCACCAGGATAGAAAGCTCACTGAGAGACTTCGCTTCACCTGCCAGTACAACCCACACACAGCTCAACCATACTGCTCTCACTTTTACACATTTGCACTTGAAAACATAAAATATGTCAAAACTTCCCTTCCCTAGAAAGCTAACTTCAGTAACCATGTAGAATGTAACCACAATCTGGTTTTATAGTAGTACTTTTACAGTAATGTTGTGTTTTATAACTAGACTCTGGAGGTCACATTCTTTTATGCGTCCTGTACCAAATCTCTTTTAAAAGAGGAGGAGGTAGGGACTGATTTATTGAAGTTTCCTTGTTTTATTGTTCCCTGGAAGAGTATTTTAGTTATTTGTGGCTGAGAGTCCTAGATGCAAGTACTTCACAACAGCTAACTCTGCCTCAGTGAGAATAAATTCCCTACAACAACATTGGGCTGAGCCAAGCTAAAACTAAAACTTTCAGTAGCAACTATGATGTGTACTTTTTCCTGACATGAAATACCTTGCAGTGTTACAAAACAACTCATTGGAAATGTATTTTAAAGCCTGTTTTCAAGTTAAAAATATTCCATTAAAAATTGATGGAATAAAGTCACAAGGTGACTAGCCCTTTAGCTACACAGGACAATAGAGAACACTGGACAACAGCCTAGACAAAAAGTCTATGTGCCAGAGCAGTGCTTAAAAAAGAACGAAGATTTCAAGAAAATCTGTGAGATGAAAAAATTGTTAACTTCATCCTAAAATAGCTATGAAACCAGAGCGATGTTTGGCCTGCAAGAAAAAGTTGCCAGAATTAATACCTGCAAAATCCTTGCAAAGAGCTGTTTTGGCCAAGAACAGATGACAGAAGTACACATTAGAACTACTGCAGAGGCAAAAAACCAGCTGATCAGGCACAAGCATAAAAAGGGGGTGTATACACAGAATAACTAGGCAAAAAGAGCGTAGCACAAAAAGTATTTACAGAAAACTGCAGATTTCCTCACCCAGCTTATGAAGATTTATCTTAAGAACTAGCTGTACATGTTTACATAGCAACTTTTATTTTTCTGTTTTGATTCCTGCAATTAATCAGGGCAGAAATCTGTACAGCAGGACTTAGTCACGTAACGAACAATGCTCTTTTCTGTGTGCTGCAGACCCAGACTTCCCAACTGCAAAACCAGTTCTACCCTCACCAGCAGGCATCGGTTCTGTCTCTACCATGCTGCCCAGCAAAAAAACCTATGACATCTTCAAGGCTATTGTGTTCTAAGCTCTGTAGCTTTTGTAACTTGCCTAGTTTCTGTTGTCTTGGTTGCAAGTAGGCACATTCCACAGGATCAAGTTTGATACTAAGTCCTGACGCAGAAGCTACTTGTACATTTTGCAGTATGTACTTCAATCATGGATAGATCCAGCCTTAAGCACCTTGAAAACACAGTTAAGAAGCAAATTTGATACCTGCTATCTTTTGCATATGATCTTGATATAGTTTTCTGAATATAATAAACAATACAAAACTCCAAGGAGTAAATGCTCCCCCTAAAACAGTCATATTGTTATTGTTCCGTGCCTGAAGGGGATGCGATGAGTCAGGTTAGACATACAAAGGACCTAATCCCGTAATTCTTGTGCAAAATTCCTTCAGTTACGGTTTTGCATTTACTTAGCGCTAGAGAAAAACTTGTCCACAGCTATTATAAAAATGGTTAGAGCAAGATTTTAAGGATGAAGCTGAGGTTTTCAAATGCCTATTTGAACATCTGAAAATTTGTAGCTTCAAAGAAAAAACAGCAGCTTGAGCTCCCCGTTCTTGGTTCCAAGGCTACGGTCAAGGCTGACAAAGATCTGAAAACACAACAAAAACCTGGTTGTAAACAGATTATGAAAGGCAAGTAAGACCTAAAGAGGGACACACATGTCATGTGACGTTCAGAACACTTAATCTGAAGTGACCTTCAAACTGACATCTTGTCTTGCTGGGACAATATTTTTTGAAGAGTAGGGAGTTACTCTAAACAACCTTGTGTCAATCCAAAGAAAACTTAAGTAGGTACCAAAGGAAAGGGAGAGGAATAGTGACCAAGGACAACACGTTTTCACTTTGAATTTCACCTCTTGACATTCTGAGCTCGTATGAGATGAGACATACTAGCATTCCCTGCTCAAATGAATAGACAGTGTTTTCACAGGTCAAAAATCAACAGGCTCTGTGTTATGTCATACTGTACCCCATTTTTTGATATCCGACTTCCACAAGATTGTGGATGCTTGCCCATAGATTAAAGATTATATAAAAGATACAGTTTTCAGAAGAATAAAAATAAAGCAGAATCATTAAAACAATTATACTCTCCATGTTGCCCATGTTCCCAAAGCAACAGTTTTTAATTTATTTATTTATTCATTTAAATTACTTTTTATATGATCTTCTCTCTTCTTTCAGAATTAGGATTCCAG
The DNA here is from genome assembly GCA_033628505.1 of Tringa tobata. Classification (NCBI taxonomy): domain Eukaryota; kingdom Metazoa; phylum Chordata; class Aves; order Charadriiformes; family Scolopacidae; genus Tringa; species Tringa tobata. Next base: position 2,160,138 of record JAHREE010000179.1, read on the forward strand.
ATGAAATAAGACCTAGTTATCTTGTAAATAAAGTACGAGCCTTGGATCTGCAAAATAACTCACATGGGAGCAACTTTTTTAATTCTACAACTTTAGCATCCTGGCATCTCACACACAGAGACATGGGGATTTCTTCCCTTTAGTGTACTGTCAACTCTTTTGTGAGCCATTACATTTGTAACAGTGTTTCTTAATGCTCCAAAACCAATCTACTGTTAAAAGTTACTGTTGAGAACTTGATTAAATTTCTCAGCAAGTTGTAGTCTTAGATGGATTCTCCCCTTACTCCCCTTTAAAGTGTTTATACCCTGATATACCGCCTGTCTTCAAAAGTGTATTTTCCTCCTCTTTTTGTGCTTACTTTTCCAGCTTTACTACTGTGTGCTGATTCTCTGATGAATAAGCCAGAACTATGCCAGTGACATTAGCATCTCTAATTTACAGCTGAAAAACAATTTGAGATCCACTTTCCGAACATTTATGCCTGTAAGTGTTTAACTTTTGCACCTCTTCCAGATACTTTTGCTACAAGGTTTTTTAGCAAAACCATTCATTAGTTTCTTTCTCAAGGGTGCTACAAAACTCTGTATTCCCTTTCATCTATAGATTAAGAAGGTAAAAACATTATTGAATGTTATCATTAAAACACACATACAGCACTTGCATCATTCATTCTACTAGATTTTGTTCTTCCATTCTTTGAATTAAAATGCATGAGGCAAGGTTCTTTTAAAGACACATTATCTCCCCCTCTCCACAATCTCTCACCACCAGTTTTTCCTCTGAGCTTTAAAAAGAACTCTAGACTAACAGTTAATGAGAAAGAATGAACATCAGAAGTGGGAAAACAGGGCTAGTTACAAATCAGTAGTCACAATGACAGAAGGCTTCTTATTCAGGAGCACCACACACCAGCAAACACTTATTTTAAACCCACAAGGCATCAACACAAAGGTCTCTTAACTACTTGCAACAAAACCATATGGTCAAGACAATTTTTTCTGAATCTAGCTACAGAACAAAAGTTATATTGAGCCTGATTGTGCATATAATGCAATATGACACTTGATTATTAGAAACTGATTTAAAAGTCATTAGTTCATGTCACTTGCATGCTTTGTGTCTGAATGCAAGCTGTCTTGGATATTTCTTGTTTACATAAATAAGCATTAAAAATGCTTAGCTCCCAGAGAGTACTTCTCTTTCACTTCCCATGTCACTTCCACTCACATGAAATGAGATCTGTGCTTTACCTTGTATTAAAGAGAGCTGCCTTCACTGCGATAGAGATTGCATCAAGGAGGTTGCCACCACATTCCAGTAACTGGGGAAGAAAAAAAGAATCTCTTTAAAACAAAATCAGGCCTTTAAACCAAGTCTTTATTTTACTTAGACCTACAGGAAACAGCAGAAAATTAAATAATGGAACAGGTTTTTAAAAAACAAAGTTGTCTTTAAAGCCTATCTATGAAAATAAAAAACAGGAAATTAAGATTTCAGCTAACTGTATTATACATACAAAATAGAAGAGTTAATGCATTTCATAATACAATTAATGATAAAATTTAATAGCAGATGAAATGAAAACACTGCTGTTTTTACTCTTCTCCTGTTAAGGCTTTGAACTAGACTATGACCAGAATACTTTTTATAAACTCACCATATTCATTCTTTAATGTTAAATCAAGCCAGTCCGTTCTCTACACTTTATTTCAAAGAGGAGTATTTTTAAAATATCAGCTGGACAAACCCAACTGGTAGAATTGCTTTCCAAGAAGCAACACAAATTGTCACCCAAAAACATGGTATGAAAAGGTATAGATATGAAGGCATATCATTATTTATTCTCTGGTTTTTATGGAAAAGGAGTCATCAGCAGGTTTGTTTAAGGAAATCCTGACATCAAAGTCTACTTGCTGATGACACTATCGTTTGAATTAAAGTGCACGGAAGGAGTCTAGCTTAGTTTTGTCCCATGAAGATCAGGAGAACAGCACTGCATATATATAAAAAGGTGGGGCTCCCAAAACCACTAATACCTTCTATAGGCTGGCAGACAACTCAAAGATGTATTTGTCCATAGTCTAGTGTTAGCTCTTGAGAAGCCCCACTCTGAGCTGCCAGTACTATTCTATGAACACACCCACACACACATCCCCAGAAAGCATCTGAAACTACTTCAACAAGAACACACGGGTGCTTCTCCATTACATCAATCTATGCTGTCTGATGAGAGAAAAACCAGTTTTGCAACAGTGATTGCATTGATTGTTCTTCAAAATCCATTTAAGAATGAGAAACTCCCGCACTGGGAGCAAATCATAAATCAGATCTTCTGCAAAGAGAGTTTATTTTTATGAAGACAGATTTAACTGTGTAAAAAGAATGACAAAAAGTTGGGGTAGAAGGCTAAATACAAAGGCGATCAAACTATTTCTTTGCAAGCAGCTGCTGGATACAGAGAGGTTAACTTGCCACATTCAGTCGTTATTGGATTTTACTGGATAACACAATAAGCCCCACAATATCTTTGTTATTAAAACACAATAATGGGATGTGCCTGTACTGTTGCTAGGCTTATGTTCAGGCTGCTGTTTTAAAGCCTTATCTGTGTTACAGTGGCACCTACAGGAACAAAGCCTGTATCAAGCATGGTACAACAATTCCTGCAGGAAGAAATGAACACTCTCTTCTTGGCTGAAGCCCCTTGTACTGAGACCACCCCCCATTTTTTATTTTAATGACTCTGAAAGTCTGCACAACTGTGCATCATGGGAAGCAAATGAGTCTTTAGAAAGGAAGGACTACTTTTTATTTACTGATGTACAAATGAAAAAGTTATTGGGGTTGGAAAAAAAGAGAAAACATTGTAGACCTTGCCTCCTTACTCAAAGATTTTTCTCCAGAAGGCCAGATTTCTAAGGTGTTGCTTGTTGGTTTTTTTTTTCTCCAAACTGGAGGGAAATAGAAAAGATGAGGAAATCTGCCAGGGGATGCTCAGTAGTGAATTGCTAAAATTTCAACAGAAACTAATGCACCCACCCAACACACAATGTACTGTGAATGGGTAGGGAATGCAACGAGATGGCACGCTTTGATTGTCCTTGCTTAGCACTGCAGGCTGCTGGGGCAAATTATGTGGAGGCTATGCATGTATCAAATACCCACACAAAAATGCCTAAGAGCTTATTTCTGACATCAGCAACTTGGAAGGGGAAAGAAATGGAGGGAAAGACAGAGTGGGTAAGAACAGGCTTATAGTTATGCAGTACAGGGTACCTCTACATTCATGAGCTACGCCTTCCACTATTAAGAAAGAATGCATGTATTTTGAAAGGACAAAGTATATATTCTTGGCCTTTAACACATATCTATCTGCATCTCTGTAGTGTGTATAGTTGAAGTTATTTTCTTTCTAGTCTGACTGTGCACAATTATAACACCTCCCAAGTAGAGTAACTGCTAGAAAAATGTTTGAGATATGTTTTGAAGTTACAAGCTGCATGACTACGTAAAATATACTATTTTCTCTTTTGAGGTTGCTGTCTCAAATGTTGTTTACACATAGGAACTGAATATAGATGCTTTAATCACGGTGCGCATGGCTAAACTACATAGCGATGGAGTATCTCCAGGTTCATAACATTCTTTCTGGGTTTTTGTCTTTTGGAATGAGAGACCTGAAGACAAGTACCTCCCCACCAGACCACGAGGTACCAGTAGTTTCAGGCTGATGACAGATTTAAGGCTTATTTTCCCTCCAACTTAACTATGCAACACAAACACTAATGTGAACAATTTCCAGGAATTCTGAAGGAAAACATCATACAAAGGACTCTCAATAAGCATTGTAATTATATTTAGAATCTGCTTCCCTCAAATGATGAATAATATGACCTGTAGTGTCTTGTACTAGCACAAGTGTCATACTTCTACCATGTACTATTAAATTAGAGCACTATAGGAATGATTCAGCAAGAGCAGCTTCAGGAAAACCTGTAAACATCAAGTATAAACCATCACGTGTGAGATACATCTATTTAGAAGAGCAAATAGTACAAATACCTCAAAAATGAGAAAATACAGAGGTGTGGGGTGGGGGAAAAAAAAGAGGGAGTAAGAGAGCAAGAAACAAAAGTATTTTGTTCTAACTATACCAGCAGCTCTTCAAAGGCTCACATGCAAAATTCCTGCAGAATATAACACTAAAAACCTCATCAAGATTAGAGTCCTAATTATGAACCTTCAACAGATTCTTTATTGGGACTGTAAACAAAGCTAAATGTAAAATTCACCACAAAACATAGGTCTTGACATTCATAATTCTGATGCAACCTAGTAGCATAAAAAAGCCAAGGCTGTTTTCCTCCATAGCTGTGGACAATCGACAAATTTGTGCAGGAAGAATCAAATAACGACCAGTTATACCTCATAAAAAAGCTATACAGAACTATTTCTGCAGCAAATCAGCTCCATGAAAGTCTTTGTTTATGCAGTGTTTATGTAATGCTAAGCAGTACATTGCTTAAATAAGCACAACATTTAATATTCTGCACCTCTGCTTGTAATTACCTAGTAACTAAAGGCCTCAGTGGGATTTCTCAGAACTAACATTTCATTCTTTATTAAACTATGCCAAGCTCCAATAAGCTGGTGACTAGGACTGCAAAAGCACTCAGCAGTGGTACATATTTGATCATTCTGTATGCGGGCTAAGTCACGCTATGTACCATATCTACTATAATTAGCCTAATGCCACTGCTTTTTAAACACCTAATGGAGTAATTTTCACATTTATTTAGGTCTTAGTCTGAATGTCCCTGTTTTATTTAACAAAACACTATTTTTTTTTTTTTGTCAAGACAGGCTAACATTTTGCAAATTACTTCATACACATTAATGGATTCCTGTAAGATCCCTCAACATATTTTCAGTTACAAATCTGACAAATAGAAACTCAACTTTGGACCAATCAGAATTGGAAATAATGCTCAAGAGAGTTTGACTTGCAGACTTCTATGAAATTCCCACGACAGAGTGCTTTAAATACAACATGGTTTGGAAATTGAGCTGTTGTATGCACAACATTTACATACATAAAATTCAGCTTCCTTTTTTTAACAGGAACAATTATTCAATTTGTCTTCTACATTCAATAAATGTATACAATTTTCATCAAAAAGCGCCTAGGCCAAATTTAACTTTTGCCAGAAAAGTTTCTATTTTACTTTACTGAACTAGTACTGAAAATAGTGCAGAGGCAGACAGGATGGACAGTTATGTTAGGGCTAACGTACACCCATACTAACTAACATTCATTAGAATGATATGTTTGGTGTTATATCTAGCAAGGAAAAAAATTTAGCCATCTTAGTGGCAATTTTCTTGCCAGTATAAGGCCATTGGTTTCTACCTGAGACAGATCTGGAGCACTCAGTGTTTTATTAGCTCTGCAGTGGAGCAGCAGAATCAAGAAGAGTAGAAAAAGAGCAAGCTGGAAGTAGTGATTAACTATTATAGGTAAATTCACAAGAAAATGGTCGTCCATGCTGGGAAGCATTATATCACATTATGAGAAGCTTTTTCTAATAGAAAAATAGAACGTGGTTATGCTAAGTCAGTCAGTGCCTTGAAAAACCTCCTTGAATCTTGGTTTTCAATTCCTTACTTACCAATACATCAACATAGAGAACCCAGCAGTGCTCTCTGGGATTAATACAAAGTGATTTCAAGTCTAAACTGCTCTCACTGCTAAATACTCTGTAGAGTGTATTTGCTATCTCTGTGCCAAGTTCTTCTCCTCCACGGCCTTCAAATTCAGGAGTAGCATTTGCAGAACTAGATAAAGAAAGAAAAAATACTTTCACTTCTGAAGCAGCCAATACCCAAAGAACATTTCTTAAATATAAAGCATTAAAAATATCTAAAGATTTATTTGTACATGAATAAGCATCCTATCTGTAAAGAAATTATTTCCATTTTGCATAAGAAAATGTCTTGATGCAGATAATATACCTACATTTTGCTACAAACTCTGATACTAATTAAATTCCACTACTATCTTCAGTTCCAAAGTTACAGTATTAAAGTTGATGAATTCTCTCAGGGATTATTTCTTAAGCACTCTCATCTTCTATCATCTCAACCCTTTCAAAAATAAAAAAGTGAGAGGAATCTGGACTAAGTTCAGAACAGCTAACAAGACAGCCTGTTAGAGTTGAATGTTAAATTAATAAGATAAGAGAGTGACTAAGACGAGAAAGATACGATGATATGACAAGCAGAATACGCTTTTTTTTTTTTAAAGTGACATGACTGCCTGACCTTAATTGGTAATTTTTTCACTGAGTGTGCTCTCTGCCATCAAGCCACTTACAGACAGGAGCTCATTATTTTCAGAACTGCAGCTGATGGAGAGCATCAACTAAAGAGCATTTTTTCCAGAGGGATCTGACAAAAGTTTGTGGTCTTCACTTCCCTGATTCCAGCACAACAAACTTTGGTATAAGCAGTCATGCAAGAAAGTCACAGAATCACAGAATTGTCATGGTTGGAAAGGACCTCTGAGATCACTGAGTCCAACCATACAGTCCTTGGGTGCTGAGGCCTTGCACACAGCTAAGAACATTCTGACAATTAAAGAAGAAAGGCCTACAAAAAAAAAACCAAAACAACCCAAAACACAACCACAAACAAACAAAACAAAAGAAAAAAAACACCTCCAAGTCATAATAAAATAGAGCAGAAATGTACAAAGATGTCTATACAGTAAAGTAACAAATATTCTGCCCAACCTCTGGTTTATAGAGAGGGCAAGAGCGCTCTCACGCCCTGGACCCACAGCACACATTGCAGATCTTGCTTTTACTTAAACTAGTCAGACCTCCCCCAAATTAATTTCTCATTACAGAACACAGAAAGCAGGTGGTTCCACAGAAGTAGCCTGATATGTTCAAAATCTACAATAGCAAAGCCTTGGATTCTCCTGCCTGGACGCCTCACACTGCCAACTTCTCATGTATGTTTGTGTTTATATGATGATACAAACTCTTAGCTCTTCCAGCAGGAACACCACAGGAATGCAAACATACAGCCGAAAACAAAGTCTTAGAATATAATCCTTTCACCTTTAAAAAAACAACAACTAAAGATGCACATTACCCAGGTATGACTTAAATCATCAAATGAGCTGTATCAACAAAACTGCAGCACCTATAGGGGAAATCCTTACCCCACAGCAATTTTCCCAATTTCTTCTTCTGCAGAACCGATGAAAATACCAGGAATACCAGGAAGAGCTACTGAATTTCATAGAAGTTATTTGCTGCTTCTATAACCAGACAGCACTATACATGCTTAAAAAAACCCAAACAAATTACTGCCAATCAAGCACTGATCTATGCTTCCAAACCACATTTACCACATAAATAAACACTCCAAGTGTGACATAATATTATTCACAGTTGTCTTAATACTAGACAGGGATTTTATAAGATAGGACCATATCTAAGAGTAACTTAATTCTGGAAATACGTTGAGTCGGGCCTTTATGTTGTATTAAACAAGCACTTATCCATGGAAGCAGCTTTCACACAAGTTAATAGATCATTTTGTTTAAACCATTCTGTTTAAAGTAGGGTTATACAAGTAATGATTCAAGTATATGATTCCCACGGTAAGTTGAAAAGATGTATATAACCCTCAGTCTATACCTCGTTATTATTTCTAAACATGAAGGTTTATCAAACGTTGCAGTTTTTAATTATAAATGGCCACTGTCTTTTACAGAAAGTAAGAAGAACGTAAGACTCAATTGGAGTATCATTGCAGGTTTCACTGCATGTTAATTCCATTTTTATTTAAACACCTCAATTCCTTGTAATCGAAGCGAAATAAAATGTAATGTTAGAAGGGTACTATTATAACTAAATGGTAAATACTGCCACCCAACGCTCAGACTACTGCAGTACTTTACACAGCGTAAAATTTGAAAAAAGGGGTGTCCAGCACACTAATAAAAGAAAATGCCCAAAAGCTTGGTTTATGGAGCACAGAAAGAACTTAGCAGTGGCCAAGTAGAGCACGGAATTTCTGCTCCTGAACAGAATGTAATATTAAAGACTTTCAAAGCCCTTTCAGTGTCACACTGCATAACAGTCAAGACTCCTGAAGCACACTGAGGTTTGTACCACAGATCTCGACTTTCAAAATCCTTGTTGTTACCAGTCAAAACCTCTCTCCCGCAGCAGCCAAGTACTTCCCATCCGTTGCTCAGGCCATTAATATACTATAATCTACAATGTAAGTAATTTTAACAAGAGATAAAACAGCTAATTAAATAAAAGTTTACAGATATTTTCCTGGTATACAAGGACTTTATTACACAGCGGATATTCTTCACCTAAAGCCACTATTTACTTCAAGGAATCAATACCAGATTACTATTCTTCCACCAAAAGAAACACAGAATCATTTAAAACAGGAAGGCAGATTTCACTGTTTTAGAATCGGCAATAAGTTAACCACCTCACTAATACTCCACTCTTCCAAAAAGCAGCCAAAAGCTACCACATTTATGACACACCTGGACTGCCAAGGCAGTCCCAGAAATATACAGACCTGAATTTAGGTCCTGATGATTTCTAACTGTGTTAATATGATTATAACGATAGTCAAGCTCATGATCCTACAAATAACTGGGCGAACAAATTTGGACTTAGTCTAGTCAAACTGGCAGCTCTACCAATATGGATTTACTGATTCAGGTCTGCCTGAGCAGGAGCTGTCACTGCACTTCACATTGGAAAGAACATCTGCTTATAGAGTGTGAAACAGTTTTTATTCAAGCATCAGATGGTGTTTCTCTTTGAAAGCCAAGCTAAATCCACCACATAGAATCATAAAATGTTTTAGGTTGGAAGGGACCTTTAAGATCATCTAGTCCAACCATCAGCCTAACTCTGATAAAAAACATCACTGAACCATGTTTCTAAGCACTATGTCTACCCATCTTTTAAGTACCTCCATCTTTAATGGAGGAAGTACTCTAAAAAATTGTAAAAACATTTCATTCTTTCAAAACTCATTAGTTTGCCAGTTGCCATGATAACAGGTTTATGGTAGTAGGGAAGAGAGAGAGAGAAAAGGTCCTTTCCTGCGACCACTATTCAAGCGATATTTTTAGTGATAGCACTGAAATTTGTTATAAGTTAACATTTTCCTTAGAAAACCCAACATAACAGTATCTGAGGATCACCTGCTGTGGCTGTTCTGCAATACTGTCATCTCTTATGATTTGGAGAACTGATACCCATCTATAATATTTTGAGATCATAACTGATCCAGTCTTCCATACAGGCACCAATGAAACAGGCCCTCTCTTCCAGCTGGAACAAAAGCGTGTCTGGACTTCAAAGTGGAGGAACAGATGGCGAGACTTGGACAAATATATTCCTTGCTTCCCTAATTTCATGAACAAAATCTAATGCATTTAAAGAATTCAGATCTGTCTGGGTTTGGTTTTTTTTTTTTACCCTTTAAAATTATAAAACTTTGCTTCAGTCAAAACCCAAACACCCACAAAGAGCCAAACCCTAACAAGTTAGTGTTAGAACAACCCCAAAAACTCAAGCATGAGAAAAGCAGATACAGCAGCCTTTCAACACCTATGACCAGGATGAATGTCTTCCTCAGCGCTGACTGGCAGTAAGGACATCACATGGGACGTGGACCTTTCTATGATAATTTAATTTTTAGTATCACAAATCAATACCCCAAAAATAATCTCTTCCAGAGGCTAGCATTAAAGTCTGTCTCAAAATGAGACTGAATGAGCCTCTGAGATTCCAGGATAAGGACTCAGGAGAATGAAGAGAAATGGAATTTTGGGGCCTAGAATTATATACATGATTGTCAGCAACTGATTATTTCCAGCAGTATGAGAAACGGGGAAAGTTTCAGGATATAAGCATTTTAAGATAGCAAACACTGCAGTCTGAGATTTTATTATTAGCTTCAACAACATAAGAGCCAAGCGGAACACACAGGAGCTTCACTACGAGATGCCCTGTATCAAACCAGGCTCAGTTACTACCACCCAGTGGCAGCCTGGAAAAGCATCAGAGTACTGACAGCATCTCATTTCCCTTTGCAGAGAACAAGCTGCTCCCACTTCACATATTCTCTTTTGGATCTTTCTGGAAGCTAGAGGTCACCTTTCCCTGGTGGTGTAAGCATGCCAGAAGTGACTACCCTTCTTGAAAATTTAAGGTTTGGTCTGCGTTGTCACAGAAAGTAAGGACGACCTATTTCTAGAACTGAAAAGATCCATTTTGTGCAATATTGCTGCACATCTCCCTCCCACCTTCTTATGGGGATTAACAGTAAGAAAATGCAATGTAACATTAATCTCATGACTTAGTTTTTCTAACTTTTATTTGCATATGAAATAAGCGTCACAGAATTGCAACATCCCCACAGATCACTTGTTTTAATAAGGAAACATCCCTGCTGTCATTTGACTTTCTTCATATAGAAATCACCACAACAAAGTGGGTACTTAGGATTATTTCAGACACAAGTCTTATGAAGTAGTCAAAATCAGATACCCTGTAACAGCAGGACCACATTTGAGAAGACCATCTTCCTGTCTGATATTTTTTGAACAGTAATCAAATTAACGATCATAAATTCATCGGTGAGTCCCTCCCTCTACAAACTACAAGTTTCCATGGTGAACTAGTACATAGTGATGTATAGAGGCAGTCTTAGAAAAGGTTGCATATTGTGAGAGACACACAAATGCTATGGCAGGTATAGCCAGTTAGGTCAGGAAGATTAACAGATATGCAATTAGTACCTCTCATACCTCAGCTTTACTAAGAGTAAGACTGTAAGGATAAACAATAGTCCATTTATAGCACAAAGCCAGGAATAAAAAATGCCATTTTAGTTAATGAAATACTGATTCACCGATAAACACGATAACAAAATTTTCTAATTAACTTCTGCATCTAAAGTTTACAGTGAGGATTTTATTTTTTTAAACAAACGTTTTTGTGCAAAACACACTTCAAACTTTTTCCACTGCTTTCAAAGGCAAAGTAAGCAAAACCCTCTAGATACAGTTAAAGTACAATCTATATCAGTCAATTTTCTTCTGGAATCCTACATTTTTGAAGGAGAGTTTTCCTGTTCTATCACTGTCAAAAAGACAACTGACATTGTAGTCATAAAGTCACGTGCAATTGAACCACTACTCTTTTCCAGCTGCAGTGATGCTACGCAATTTTTGTTTTTGAACCCAATTTCATTATTTAATCGCTATTGTTTTGCTTATTTGGGGTCTGCAGAACTAACAGAAAGTATCTGAAGGTTTGATCCTATTGAAACAGTAGAATAACTTGTTTCTATTACTCAGACCCTTATGGGAAGTTAGTGGAATGAAGGTATAAACTTCAGAAGAATGGTAAGATCTGATTAGTCGCTTATTCCAAGTATTAGATCTATTTCCTTCTCTTCTAGTATACTAACCAGTCAACAAAGAATTCCAGGTAACCTTCGTCTGGTTTCTCCAACTTTGGTGTCCCCATTTCAGCTTTTACACCTACCAAGATATCAGTGTGTCCCTGTTAAAGCAAAACCACATCACATGATTAGAATTATATTCACAAAACTAGTGGTTTAATTTAAATGTCTACGGTAAGCTGATATTTCTACCTTTCAGTTATCTGCACCCATCACTCTATCACAATGAACTTGAAAACACATTACACTTTTTTTTAAAAAAGGAAAGGCTTTAGAAGCCTTTCCTCTGTTAAGCCTAAGAATTTTCTTCAATTAATTGTCATACATACTAGCTCTCTCTAGGTTAAAAACACACTCTTCATATCCATGACTTTTTCTAGCATTTAGGTTTGGAAACAGCTACATCTGCAGAACCTTTATAGTATCGCACAGTATATTGCTCTTCTTCACAGTCAACACATGCCAGAAGTAGTTCTGCTTCACCCTAAAGGAACAGAATTACTTTTCCCAGCGATTAGGCACAACAGCAATTTCATTTTTTTCAAGATTTAATGTTAGAATAGTTCAGATGGAAGGCTTTTCAGGTACTCCACAGTGAATCTAGCTCAAGTAGGTTAGCCAGCCTGAATTAATTGCATATCCTTTCATTATTTCCTTAATCCATACTTTCAGTTAGTGCTACATATACACACATTTTATTACACACACACACACCCCCGTCTATGAAAAGCCTCAGCTTACGTTAAAACTAGCCACATGGTGCAGAAGTTTCATCAGCAAGGTATGTGACCCCCTAAGAAATTTACCTACCAGCTTTACTCTTGCAGATCCACTTGTGTTTGATACAACATCTGTTTCTACTTCTGCACATCTGTAGTCTTCACAGCCACGACCATCTACACGAAGGTCCTCCTAAGAACAACAATCAATATATTGTGCTTAAGGGAATCAGTAATCAAAAGTAAAAGAAGAATCTGTGATTTTAAGATTTCCTTTTCCTATGCCAAACACAACAGTAAAATTAATATAAAAGCACCAGCTCCCAGTTTCACCACTAAATTTCACTGAAGAGTACAAGAAAACCAACTGTACTTCTCCATTCACCTCTCCTCTATCTAGAGCTTGGAACAAGCTCTCAGCAGACAGACCTGAACTCCTGCACTAATTCAATCCTGTTTCAACAGAAAGCTTCAGGCAACAGAAGTGTAAAGGTCTTGACTTTAAAAGGTACTTCACTACACGGATCTTTCTTGGGATACTCAAGTTCTGTACTTCTATATATGTAATTAGGATCCAGCAGACAAAAATAACCCACCAGCCTTCCAAATGCTTTCATCTGTTTGTATTTCAAAACCCGGTATTATGCACCCTCAGATACCATACAGCTCATCCCCATAAAGGTAGTCTTCTCTGCAGTGGAATTGTTTCTGCATTTTGCAGAAAGCACAGTCCTTTTATCTTTGGCATTTCTCCCCACACATCCTTCACTTTTCCTCCTTGGTCCACTCACTGATCCTTAGCTTAGTAACAGACTAAAACTCTATGGAACAGCAAAAACTTGAGAAAAAGTGAGGGAAGAAGGGGAAAGAGGAAGACAATAAAGGAAAAACCAAAATCCATATCCTGTTCTCAACCTACTTCCTGTTCTGCCGCTCCGTTCTCAGTGAGCTTGGATAGGGTAGATAGAGAGTAGGTTTAGATTAGATATTAGGAAGAAATTTTTCACTATGAGTGTAGTGAAGCACTGGAACAGGTTGCCCAGAGAAGTTGTAAATGTCCCGTTCCTGAAGGTGTTCAAAGCCAGGCTGGATGGGGCTTTGAGCAACCTGGTCTAATGGGAGATGTCCCTGCTAACGGCAGGAGGGTAGCGACTAGATGATCTTAGAGGTCCTTTCCAACCCAAACCATTTTACCGTTCTATGATTACTACCCCAGAGACACCAGGCAATGGAAAGCTCCCTCCCTCTCTCCTCCCAACCCTACACCGTAACTCGTTCCCGCCCCATATTTGCCCATAAGGAACAAGGGGGAGGGCCCTGCCCCATGCTTCATAGCGCAACGCTGCCAGCAGCCACAGAATCACAGAATCCAAAAAACAAAACAAAACCAAAACAAACCACAAACAGACACAATCCAACAATCCCGGGCACCAGAGCATGCCCTGAAGAGCCATGTCTACACGTTTCTCAAATACCTCCAGGGGTGGCGACTCCACCACCTCCCTGGGCAGGCTGTTCCAGTGCCTGACCACCCTCTCAGTCAAGTAATTCTTCCTAATATCTAATCCAAACCTCCCCTGCCCCAACTTGAGACCATTTCCTCTGGGCCTGTCATTATTCCCTTGGGAGAAGACGCCGACATCCACCTCTCTACAAACTCCTTTCAGGCAGTTGTAGAGGGCAATGAGGTCTCCCCTCAGCCTCCTCTTCTCCAAACTAAACATGCCCGGCTCCCTCAGCCTCTCCTCATAGGACTTGTTCTCCAGACCCCTCACCAGCTTGGCGGCTCTCCTCAGAACACGCTCCAGCACTTCACTGTCCTTCCTGCAGCGAAGGGCCCAGAACCGAACGCATCACTCGAGGTGAGGCCTCACCAGTGCTGAGGCACCATCACTGCCCTACGACTGGCCCGAGCCGAGCAGGCCCGAAGGACTTCCACGCTCCTCAGGGCGGAGGCTGCTGCCTCCCGCAAAGCACCCGCCGCCGCCTACCTGGACGCCATGGACGATGTAGAGCTTCTCCGGCTCGCTCAGGACCACAGACGCCATGCTTTCCCGCCGCCGGCCGCAGCCGCCGCTCTTCCGCTTCCGGCGCCCGCGCGTCGCCGCCGCTGGCAACGGCCCCACGTGACCCCCCCGGCGCAGGACGGGGCGTCTCCTGCGCCTGCGCACTGCGCCCCCCCGCCCCAAGGCGGGAAAGCGGCTGTTGGGGTCGCCGTATCGGTAGCTGCGGGCGGGGAGCTGTGGTCGGGGTCTCCCCCCCTCCTTCAACACGGGCGAAGCCAGCCGTTCCGCTGCCCGCAGGAGGCTCCGGCAGGGAGCGGGGCCCACCGAGCACCTAAAACGCCCCCTCCGAGAAGCGGACGCCCGTGGTAAGGGGCAGCGCCCGCCATCGGTGCCCCGGTGAGCGCTCCTGAGGGAGGGTGTGAAAAGCCCCCTGTGCTCGGGGAGAGCTGGCATTAGCGGTAAACCCCGTACGAAAAATGAGGAAAGACAGAGGGGGTTTGGGGTTGTGTTTTTTTTTTTTGGTGTGTGTTTTGGTTTGTTTTTTTACCTCAGAAAAGGGTTCCGAGCAACGTTTGGTGCAACAGGGCAGGTTGGTGCAGGAGCAGGGAAGGAACCAAATGCTCTCCTCACGCGGTTGGTCCTGTGCCAGATATCCCTGGGAAAGGAGCATGGGAAACATAATTAAAAACTCATACTATACATAAAAACAATAATTATGGGTTGGTTGGGGTTTTTTGTTTTGTTTTGATGGCCTTAATGGAAAGTGTCATAACAACCGAGTGGTTGGTGTTGTAAGCCTCACGCTTCTTTCGCACTGCTCTCGCGTATAATTCCCAAAAATGATGTTAAAAGTTGCTCTCTGCCTTCACGCTGACCTGGGGAAGGATGGCACGTGGCATACAAGAATAATGTGCCACGCTGCCGGAGTTTCTCCGGGCGTTCCCAGGACTTGGTGCTCAGTCAGATGTGGAGAGCGTTTCCGACTGTGCCCACCCGAGCAGGCGGCACGGTGCAGTGGGAGCACGCCTGAAGGGTGAGGGACATTTTGGGAGGTTTAACTTCACGGAATCACGGAATTGTCAGAGTTGGAAGGGAGCTCTAGAGACCATCTAGTCCAACTCCCCTGCTAAAGCAGGATTTCCTACAGCACATCACTCAGGACTGCATCCAGGGGGGGCTTGAAGATCTCCAGAGAAGGGGACTCCACACTCTCCCTGGGCAGCCTGTTCCAGGGCTCTGCCACCCTCACTGGAAAGAAGTTCTTCCTCAGATTTGAATGGAACTTCCCATGTTCCAGCTTGTGCCCGTTGCCCCTCATCCTGTCACTGGAAACCATTGGAAAGAGTCCGGCTCCATCCTCCTTCAACCCACCCTTTAGGCACTTTGGGCTAGCGCTGGTCCGGCCCCGTTAGCAGGCAGCACATCCATTGGCAGTGTTACTGCAAACCGGTGGATAAAACTTTCTGAAACTCAATTTAAAGTTCAGAAAGCAGGAATTCGTTATTGCAGCACCGGGTGCGCAGGGGATCGCTCCTCCTATTGTGCACACCCAATACTGTTGTCAAATTAAATTTATACGCAACAGGAATACATACTCAAAGTAATTCCAAGAAAATATTAGCATACTCATTACGTTTCCGATAATTCATTTACATGTTATAATAAGCTTTTGGGCATGCGTAGTTGTGCCTTCTGGTGGTCCTCATTTTGAGTCAGGGTCATTTCTTCCTCAATCTTCATCTTCTTCACCTGTCCTTTGGCTCACTCTTCATGTTGGCAAAACATTCTAACTGCCTAATTGCTCATCAAAACTAATGATCTCCCTGCTACCACCTGTTTGTCAGAGAATGTCCGTATTTATCGCACCTCTGGTTTAGGTGACCATGTTCTCAGGGCCACAGACATCCTTTCTTATCTTACTAAGCCCTTGAAACCATTTGGGATGGTTACTAAAACGGCTACATTTCTTCTCTAAATGAAGATTCTCTACAGTTTAACCACACACTCAGCAGAGCAAGCCAAGCTCTGGTAAGGAGAAACTGGAAACTCCCTTGTGGGAGCGAATTCCTCACCTGAAATGAAGCCTTGCCACGGGGAGCACGGGAAGATGATGTTCTGCCTCCCGGTCCTGCCTGTCCCGCAGGTGAGCCCAACAGCAGCCCACAGTTCCCACTGCAAGGAAAGAGCGATTTTTGTTATTTTTTTTCAATATTTCCTCCCCCCTCTGCCATCCCAGCCTACCAAATGCGACTCAAACCCTCGCAGAGCCCAGGGGCCCGGCTGGAGAATCTTGTTTTCTGTTCCAAGAGCGGGTTTCCCAGTGGCCGGAGGAGCCCAGGTCCGGCTGGATTTTCCTCAGGGATGCCGGAAGGCAAACCCTCGCTCTAACGAGTGCTTCTTCAGCGCCTCCAGATCCGATTAAAATTCAAATTCCTGCCTCCAACACAAGGCAAGGGCGAAGGTTATCAGGCAAAAAAAAGGATGATGGTTGTGTTGTGGTTGGGTTTTTTTGGTTTGTTTTTTTTTTTTTTTAATGAGGGCAAAGCGACGTCTTTTCTGGGAGAAGGGATGGTGTAGATTCTCTGAAATAAAGCTGGGAACCACCGGGAATTCCCGTTTGCAGCCCGCCATTGGCGCCGGAACGGGGAGCGCCGGCCGAGCCGGCTGAACCCGTGTTAAAAAAAAAAAAAAAATTAAAAAAAAATCCTAAAAAAGGTGACTTTTCCCTCATAAAACCCCACGGTAACGCTATACACCCCAGAGGTAAAGCGGCACCGGCCCCGCTTCCCCGCCCCCCCCCCCGCCT
>JAHREE010000179.1:2181273-2195214 GCA_033628505.1 Tringa tobata
CTGCCTCCGATGCCTGGTGCTGTAGATAGCAAGGCTTCAGTGAGTACCATGTTTTTCTTTGCTTACTGAAAGCCACAAATAAGTCTTTTGTGTGGTGTTACAGGCGTTCTCAGCGGTAACAGTCATTATAAGGGGAGCCGCGCGTTAATTCATCTGTCTTTAGAAATGCAGCCCTGTGTGCAGTAAAGGTCCAGTCCTTCCAACGCTACCACTCCGTCAGCACAGCTCGTAGTGCTGCCTCACTGATGCAATAGTATTTGTCACACTAATGTGAACTGCTTGTGGTTGTAAATTGTGTCTTGACTGAACGCTTACTGAAATTTGGAAGGCGTGACCAGAAGCTCTGTGTGGTTAGAGGTTTATAAAAGGACAAATGTAAGGTCTGCCTAAAAGCTATAATATTTGCTGCAACATTTAACACCTCCTGTGTATTTTTGTTGTATGTTTCTGCTTCCTTTTTAGTTTTCATTTAAGTATTTTACTTAAGGACAGGGTGTGTGTTTGTATTTCACATTGCTTGTTTGTTAGTTGACAAAAATGTCAAAATGTGATTTAATGCAGCTGCTGGGAGCAGGCTGCAGGAAGCTGAATGCTTAATTCCTCAGCAGATGCCAGGCTGCTGTGCCCGAGTGTAGTTATGTGTCTTTTCTGGACAGTTTCTTTTGTGTCAGCAAAGGGGAGCAGTCGACAGTCTGACTCTATGCATGTAGCTCGGGCAGCGGTAACTCAGCTCTTTTTCTTATCTGATATGAATTTACTTTTCTTGATGGGTGGCTTGCTGTGCATCTCCAGCAGATCAGCCGCCAGCAGTGTCGCATCGTTGATGTAGTTTAAACCCATGCCTTGCATTATTTCAGGGAAACTCGCTCGTGCAGCTGTTTCCCATACATCTATAATGGGTTATCCCTCCTGGAGAGGACACTACGGGGTAGGTGATGGGCATCCACGGTGGTGTCTGTCTGAAAATGGCTTGGCTGTTCCTCAGCCAGTGTCTGCAGATGTTAATTGACTGAGCTTATGGTTTTCTCTGGTCCCCCGGCGGTGTAGACATGACCTTTTACTTACACTTAGGGTGATATTCTGGTATACAATTTTTCCGCCTACCTGAGAGAAGACAGCAGGTAACGTAAAATATGACAGGATAGAAAAGCTTGTTGTCAATTTTATTGTCCCTGCCCTGTGCTTAGCTGGTTGAATCAAATGAGGTGTGGAGGATGGCACCCGGAACGTGGTATTTGACTTGTGCACGTAACTGATCTGGAACGTAAGGTTGCGTTAGAGAAAACGAGAAGTTAAAGCTTTCCTAATTAGAGCTGCATATTTCCTGGGTCATGCAGACAACAAGATAAAAAAAAAAAAAAGAAGATAGCCCGTAACTTGACTGGAACTGCAGTGCAGCAAGTCTGCCAGCAAGCTTTACACATCGTCCTTTGGAGAGGGAGTCCAAAAGAGCGAGCCAGCTCGCCTCCGCAGGCTGTGGGTGCCAAAGCCTCCTCGCCCAGCAGCAGTTCAATGAGGTGCAGCGAGGTACTGGCTCTTTCCCCACGGGGGCACGGGCAGGTTAACTCCTTTCGCCAGCTTCTGGCTGTGCCCACCAGGGTGGGGGGTGCTTGGGAACACTTCTGGGGGATGGAGAGAGTTATATCTGGGTTTATAGCCCCGTGTCTCTTCACCCCACCGGGTTACAGGGTGAGCGTACAGAACTGATGCTCTTATGGGGAGAAGGAACAGGAGTGCAAGCAGAGGGAAAAAAAGAAAAAAAAAAAAAGAAAAAGAAAAAGCAGAGGATAGGGGTGGGAAAGTAAGGAAATGAGAAGGAAAGCTACAGCAGCAGGGTTCAGCTGGAAAAGTGTTGGGAATTGCTGTTCCAGAAGCTGCACCGAGTAAAGCGAGGACGCAGAAAACTCAGTGTTAATACCCTGGGAGCAGAGAGGAATGTTGAATGGGAGGAAGCGCGAGGCCCTCGTTGATGTTTTTGCTGCTGGTGGCTGGCGTGTGTGTGAAGTTCAGCTGTGAGTTTTGCAATAACGCAGACCTGAGGGGGGTGACCAGTCCTCGACGTGGTGGGGCGTGCAGAAGTTGAAGCAGACGGGCTCAAGTTGAAACAGTGAGAGTGAATAAAGGTAGTGTGAAGTACTACGCTATTAAAAAAAAAAGGAAAAAAAGGAAAAAAAAAAAAGACAATGAAACATTTACAGTGCTAGTTGGTAGGGAGTAGTAGCGTACCACAGATGCAGAGAGATCAGAGGGCTATAGCAAGGCAATAAAGGGTAATGTGATATACATCTTTGTTCTTTGCGATAGCTGCTTGAATCACTGACGGCCAATAGAGCACAGAATAGATAAGCAATATAGTATGTATTGCAGTTAGTCTGCTTTCCAGCTCTCAGGATTTCAAAGGATAACAACATTAATATTTGCACACAGGAATTTTTTTTTTTTTTTTATGGGGACAGGGTTCACTCGTGCTTGGTAGTGCAAGAGTGAGCAAAACAAGAAGCACTTAGTTTGCCAACACAGAAGTTCTTTTACTATATCTCCAGAGCTGTAACATACAGCAGCGTTGAACCTGCAGGTTTTTCCAGTTCTCTGAAACAGCAGCGTAGGTTTCTTCTAGGCTGACTCTTAGCATGGCAAGCAGGGATCACGGCAATCGTGATTTGAACTTCAGCCCTTTTCATGATGGAGGTGATACATTAAAATAGTGCATTAATAAAACAAAGACCAAAAAAATGTATGCCCTGCGTGTTTCTGTATTTGGTTTAGATACCTGCTTAGGTGTAGTATTTAGATTTAAAGTCTAAATGCCTTGCCTCCTTCATACCCCTGTATGGTAGGGAAGAAGTACAGACTACAAGTTGGGGTATAAAATACCAAGAGACCAGGTGACTTGTTCACACTATTGAAGCTGGGGGGGAGCTGTAGCAGAAGCAAGTGAGAGTCAAATCCTGGGTTAGACTGAGTGAAAAGGTATGTCTGATAGTTAAGGTGCTTTTTCTGCCTTGAAATATAATATTAAGAATATTTTTTTTAGACTAGGATGGCTCTGCCAGCTTCTTACTATGATTAAAACTTTAAAGCTGCAACTCTGTTCTGCTTCTTTGGAAAATATATTCCTTATGCCATGAAAGCAGTGTAGTTTTTTTAAATAGATGCTAAAAATAATACCATTTTTATAGACAAACCTTCTGCCTCTAATTTTTGTGGTGTTTTTTCTTTTTTTTTAGAAGTTGATACAGGCCAAACCGAGAATTTTAAATTCCCTTAATCCCGTGTCTTGCTGTTTTAAGTCCCGAGTCAGCACCAACACTGCAAAGCTGTCTAGAAGACTGGGACTGCTTCTCCTCTTTTGTCTCTCGTGGGGGTGTCTCTTCAGGATAACTGCAATGCTGTGGGAAAGCACAACACCCCCACTTGTTGTTTTCTGTTTCCACTTGGAAATGCAGCAAGATTGCTTTTACCTTCCAGCGCTTCCTCCGGGTAGGTGGCAATGCCACAAGGCGGTTTTGTATTTATATGTTCAGGATTAATATTTCTCTTGTTACATAGGTTAAGTAGCTTGTGTGTGTTTAGTCTATGGGAAAACTGTAAGACTGAAGTGACAGAATTTCTCTGTTGCCCTTGCAGGTCTAATAACCATAAGTTATTCCGTAATGGTTCGTGCTTAACGGCAGTTTTACGGAACACCTTCCATCCCTGTGGCTTTTTGACCAAAAGGTTTTTGACACCACTAACCTTGTGGTCAGACCAAGTCAGATCCGAGCCTGACCTTAGTCTCTGTTGCCCCTGTGACTCGTGTCGTCTTCCTAGACCTTGCCCCAGCTTTGTCACCCGTCCATAGTGGCCCAATGTCTCTGAACCCTGGACAGTGGCTTTGTCTCCTCTCCCTCGCTCAGGCTGGCAGTTGACAGCCCTTGTAGGTGGGAGTGCAATGACTTACCAGGTAACTCACACTCTCAGGTCACTCTTTTTTGCATTATAATTTATTTATACAACATACCCATTAGTTAAACAGAAACGATATAGACGTTAACCAGGAAGCTGTTACCATCTGTCCTGAGAGATTACGTGCCACAGACATTAGCATAGGAGAAAACCTTGATTTTAATTGAGAAAATGTAGCCTTATTTTCCTTACAGTTCTACTAATGGAATTCCTCTGGCACTGTTGAAGTTGCTTTTTGCTTGTGCTCGTGTAAATGAGAGGAGACCTGTGGGGTTTGTGCCCTGTGTGGCTGTGTCTCTCTTGAGCCCATCAATCTCAGCCCGATCCAGGCCTTCGGGATGGAGTTTCTAGACCTGACAGATGCCTTTGAGGTAGTTTTCATCTCCCCCTGCTCTCCTACAGGAGAAGCTCCCTCTATGTATTCATACTCCTGTTCAAATGTATTATTCAGAAATGCACGACTTCAAGTAAGTCTTCCCCTCTAATAAGATGCTTCTAATAAAAGTAATAAAACTGTGATTTTTAGCGTGAGCCGTTTTTATTAAGGTCTTGCTCCTGTGTGGCCTCTTCAAAATAATAAATAAATTAAAAATAATAAATTATGATTCATCAAAGTAGTTAATGATGTAAACCATTTTCTAAACTGTGACTATAAAGCAACAGTGTAATAGAGTCACTTGCTCCCTTCATGTATAGAAAAATGTTATAACTAGTTACCGTCAAGTTTTGTGTGCTCTCTTTCCCCCTTTCCAAGGCAGGTAATCCAAGCCTGAGCATTTAACCTCAGAAAACACAGGCTTGTTTTAAGTTTTGTAGTTTTTTAAGATTGTTTTTAATGGATTTAATGTCATTCACATTCTGATTTCTTTATGCCATTTTTCTTCAGTAAGGGAAGAGAAACCAGTGAAATCGCATGACTTTGGTAGGCAAAGGGTTCAGGGGAATCTGCGACGTTTGTGAGTCTCTTGCTAAAAGCAAACACGTAGCTGGTG
This sequence comes from Tringa tobata, assembly GCA_033628505.1. NCBI lineage: Eukaryota > Metazoa > Chordata > Aves > Charadriiformes > Scolopacidae > Tringa > Tringa tobata. Next base: position 2,186,211 of record JAHREE010000179.1, read on the forward strand.
AGGGAGTACTTGGGCTGAAACCGTACCACTTAATATGGCCAGGATTTCCATGAGAAAAATGAAAAATTATCTGCGTTAGGCACAGTCCTGTTACCCTGCTCCTGGGGTGGCTGCAGTAGGGCGAGCAGTACTGACTCTGCCCTGTGACATTTTGGTCTGAGTCATCGGGTGTCCCCTCAGAGCAGCGTTAAGCCCGTGCCTAATCCTTCCCTGTTGCTTTTGCCATTTTAACCAGAGAGTAGTTTTTGACCTATGTGGGCTTTTGGATTTGGGTTGGGTTTGCTTTGTTTGGGTCTGGCTTTTTTGGTTGCTTTTTTTTTTTTTTTTTTTAAACCATGTGTGGAGTCCCGAAAAATATACCAATGGAAGTACAGCTCTCTGGAGCAAATTTAAGGCTGCTAATAATAGGCTTGCTTTTTTTAGCTGCCTTTTACAGACCTGTTAGAAATGTCCCATTGACCCTCCAGGGTTTTGTAAGCCGGGGGTTGGAAACTGCCGTGCTGATGGATAGCTGGATGGATCTGCAGGAGACTGCCAAAAATTCTCAGCATAGCTGGGCCGTTTTGTTCCACTCCTGCGGATCAGATAAAACTTTTCAGGCCTCGCAGAAGCCATTAGGAAAAAAATATATCAATACTGGTATTTCCTTATTATCCCTGCTAGAACTGGCTTTTGCCAGTTTTCACAGGCTTGTTGTTAGATCTGGGCTGTATGAAAGTGTGGCAGGAGAAGCACAGGTAAATACCCTGTTAGTTAGAAAACACACTTCCATTTCTGCTGCAAAGGAAGATTAAATATGTAGTGTTTAATCCATGCACAGAAAAAAAATGAAATAAACTTCAAAATGAACTCTCTTGCAGTTTCAGTCTATCTGTCTACCTATCTGGGGTTTGTAGGTTTTATTTAAAGGGACATCTTGTCCTGTGGATCTAGATCACCTAGTTTAGCTGTCTTGAGTACAACATGATTGGTTATGTACGTTTGCTTCGTTTTGATGGTGATAAAAAGTTAATGCTAAAAAGTTACCCTTAGCATTATTTGTCAGCTCTCAAAATACTGTCAAGGAACGTTGGCTCTGTGTGTGTCATAAAAGCCGTTCCAAAATATCTCTTCAGAGTATATAGAAACCCAAACTGAAAACGTCAGAAAATGCACATGATCTGTTTTGCTCTCATTCTTTTTTTCATTTCTTTCATTTTTTTTTTCCACAATTATTTTCATGTAGTTGGCATAACTTGAAATACACTTAGTTCATGTGACAAAATGTAACTTCTTCCCAAAGTTTAATAATGGACTTCTAACAGAGGAAATGTTTGCAACGTATATAGTAATACTCTAGTTTTGCAAGTCATACCCGTGTGCTTGATTTCACTAGCATGAGTAATTATGTGAAAATCAGCTGGGTGCAAGTTTCATAACTTCCGAACCTCGGGTATCTTTCAGGTAGACATTGAGTGAAGGCCCCCATCATCCCTTAGTTCACTCTTGATGCGTCCATCAGCGGTCATGGGCCATGGAAAAAATAGTTTTTTGACATGGCTTACTTCAGGTCAAAAGACAGTTACTTCATTTTTATAGGGTGTAATAGCATACTTCAGGTGTTCATTGTAGTAGGAAGTGGATTTTAATTTGTTTTATTTGAATTTCTAATGTGTGTATTACATGGCTTTTTGATTATTCCTGTAATGCCAGATGCCTTCCAGATAAAAAAGAAGAAAAGGTCTTTGCTCTGATGTGTATTTAACCTAAATGGATGGGTGTGCTGTCCTCGTGTCTCACACTCACCTAGTGGCCTCTCTTGTAGCCTGACACCCTGATTAAGTCCTTAAACCCTTTGCCTTCATTGTTTACACATTGTTTGCTCCAGAGCAGGAGGGACTGACATATTCCATCTGTGTGTTACAAATTAAGTTCATATGGAGCATCATTCGAGGGAAGGCCAGTCAGGGAACGTTACTGCTTCCTCTCCTCTACGATATTTTTTGGGGGCGGTATTGTTTATATGAAAATACCAGGTTGGACAACATAAATGAAAACAGATGTTTCTGTATGTAAGAACAAGGAATTAAAAAAAAAAAAAAACAACCCCAAAAAACAACAAACGAAAACCAAACAAACACAAAAACCAGGTCATGTAGAAAAGAAGCTGAGGTTCCAAGCTCCTGTAACTTGACTCTAAGTTAATGTACATTAGGACACGTGTATTTCTCAAATAATGAGTGGTGTTTATGTAGTGTTTACTGATTTTTCATTTTTGTCCCCTGATGATGCCTCTAAAGCAAGCATTAAATAACAAATTTGTCCTCCAGCCAGAAGTCAGAATTGGAGACCTGAGCTGTATCCTCTTAACCACTTCCTCACTGCTCTGCGGGGAGGAGTCCCCAGTCTTTCAGACTGAGGTGCCTCAAGGCTCCTTCCAGTTTCCCCTTTAACAGTTCCATAGCGATAGCTCTTTTTTTTTTTTTCCTATTTAGCTCAATAATATTTCTGAGAGCAAGCTGTGGAACTCTTACTGGAGCGAAACCGCTTCCTGCATTTACAAGAGAGATGAATTTTTATTTGACTGCTGAAGTGTGCTGTTCAGGAACTAAACCCACAGTTTTAATCACTATGTATTTGTCTAGCTTTCAGTCAGCCTCTACTAATGCTGACCTTAAGGTGGCTTGTCAAACTAATTCCTCAGTTAAATAGGAGTTTGCTTTTCCTGCGACCATTTCATTCCTTTGCTTTAGGAAACAAAACCTTGAGGGGCAAGGTGGGGAAAAGCTCAGATTCTGGGCAAAAAATCATGAAAGTCTGTGTCCAGAACTATCCCAGCTTGGTACCGCGCTCTGCGCGTCAAGTCTAAGACTTCTATTTGAAAATCTAACACCTAAATTACTATTTTCTTTCTTATTTTTTAATGCAATATGATGTTACTGTCAACTAAACGTTGTTATCAGGCATGAGTCTTTAATTATGTCAGCTTTATTTTGAGCTGGCAAACCAGCGTAACAATTTTAATGAGAATATTAAATAATGGAGTGAAGGTTAACCTGCTTCCTTGAGGGAGGGGAGGGACTGAGTATTTAAAGTAATTGTTAAGTCTGTGTGAATGTTTGAATATGTAAACGTCCTTACAGAAATTGTGAAAAACTGGGGAAAAGATACGGATTTACTAGTAGGTATAGATTTATCTCAATTTAGACCTCGGGATTGTTTGGGCAATCACTGTTTCTGAAAATTACATAGCTTGTATCCGTAAGTACCAGGAGTCATGAGGCTACATTACAGTGTGGTTAAAATACAAAGTAATTACAATGTGGTATGTGAGTTTTGTGAATGAGGAGAAGGATTTTTGGTTGTGTTTTGGTTTTTTTCCTCACCGATGTAATGAGATCCACACATGCACATTATTATCGTGATTGCTGTGTGTGATGTATGTAAAAATATAAGACCGATGCGCTTTAACATTAATCCATGCAGCTTTCTTCAGATTCGTAAAACATCTTCAACTCTTTTTACGTGGCAGCATACTAAATGCTCAAAGCAGAAATATAAGAAAACACCTAATTCTCCTAGTTTATTTATACCGGTTATGTTAGAAAACGAATATTGTAAATGGCCTGGTTGGTTCCCCTCTGTGCACCTAGAAAGTTTGTGCTCCTGCCTTTGCCTCTCACGGTGGCAAGTAGCAGCTCCAGTCGCTGCTCTCTTCTGTGGCTTGCACAAGCTTCTGTGCTTGGATGTAATTAATGTTCCTGCTCATTAATAACCTTAATCTTTGGCTGGGAAGCACTAATTGCCCTTTATGAGTTTGGTCCTACCGCCTCCTCATAGTGCAGTACTGCAATAGTGTCTCCGTTTAGGTCGGCCTTACGCAAAACACAGCTTTTCCCTTGTACTTGACAGAACGTGGCCGTAAAGCTTTTGAGAGAAGTTTAAGGTCCTAGGATCCTCCTGCTATCTTTTCTATAAAATTCATCCATTTTGCCTAGGCAACAGCATCACTTTTTTAACAGTTAAACTCTAAAGTAGCTTCAGCATAAAGTTTTGGCAGAAAACACAATTAATGATGAACGTCGTCTCCCCTTCTCTGAATTAAAGCGGAAAAACGCACTCTGATTTTTGCAAAGTGTTGAGAATAATCCTTATGCTTTGAAATAAGAGGAGGTTGAACCCTTCTGTTCAGGTACATGCAATTGAGCGTATTTGGTAGTAACATCGTTGTATCCGTTTTCCTACAAGGTGGGTCTTTATGTGGAGGTTGAGGTGTTTTTGAGCACTGGGAGCATTGTGCAAATACTCCCTTAAGAAGTGTCTTTGGAAGAAGGTGTTGGGTGTATAAAGAGCCTCTTTCAAAGCGTAGCATTCCGGGTGTGCTCTAACATTGCCTGGTGCACGCTCGCAGGGCGGATCGACTGATCCCCTGCCAAAGTCTTACGAGCACCTTTTTTTTCTTTGTTTTCTCAAATGCCCAAGTTTGGTGAGAGTTACGGTGAGGCTACAGTAAGCACCATGCATACCTGGAATAGTACAGTTTCTGGCTCCCCAGATGGACCTCACCTTCTGGGTGGGCGAGGTGCCTGCAGAGATGGAGAAGACAGGACAACGGCACCAAATGGCACGTTAGTGCCCTTATTGCCCTGGAGCAGACGTGGGCAGGAATGCTAAAGGGGAGGTAAAGTGAATGCCAGTGAGGGATGGAGCAAAGGTGGTGGGAGAAGCACGGCAAAGTAGAAGACTCGAGAGGGACATAAAGCTGAAGGAGGAGTTGAGAGTGGGATACAGCTATTGTTTGGGAAGAGCATCCTCCAGGCAAGACTAGAAATTCCTGTCGAGATCTTTGCCTAGGCTGCTTCTTCAGCAGTTCCTGCCGGTATGGCTTCGCAATGGTTTGGTTTTGCAGTTTTACCCCAATGCTGTGAGTCAATGGATAAGGAGAAAGGAAAGTTCTTCCACTTGCTAAGCTTCCCAGTATCTGTAGGAGAGGCCCTTCCCTTCCCCAAGTCTGGTGCGGCAAAAAGGGACGTTTCCGGCTCTGCCAGGTCTCTATATTTTTCCTCACATGACAGTGTCCAGCTCTTGCTTCAGTCCCTGCTGTGGCAGCTCCTGTTGGCACCTACTTCTGTTCTCTTTGTTAGAACACTCGTTGTCTTTCCTGTGGGGGGAGTGGAGGTGGCACACTGGTGGATTTCATGTGTTATAAAGCAAATATTAAAAGCACTTAGAGAGTCTTCTGAGTAAAAAGTGTTCTGATAAGCACAAGAGTCTGGTTTCCAAATCCTTTCTTTTGGGTTTGATTTATTTACTTTTCTTTTTTTTTTTTTTTTTGCCTTTTCAACTCACTTTCTGCAATTTGGAGGTTCCCACGTGGTCGCCATGCCGTTATGCCAACGGAGGTCTGCATGTCTTGCAAAGCAGTGATCACTGTTTCTGACTCTCTTTCAGATGCAAGTATGGACATAAAAGCCTATGATGATTACTCCACTCCACCGCTTCAGAGATATTGAGAGGAAGCCTGAATACCTCCAGCCAGAAAAGTGTGTTCCACCTCCTAGCCGCGCTTCCCTGGGAACAATGTGGTTTATTCGAGATGGCTGTGGTATTGCATGTGCTGTCGTTACCTGGATGCTGGTGTTCTATGCCGACTTTGTAGTCCTTCTTGTCATGCTAGTTCCATCGAGAGATTATGTTTATAGTGTCATCAATGGCACACTGTTCAACACCTTGGCTTTCCTCGCTTTGGCTTCACATTTTCGTGCTATGCTGACAGATCCAGTAAGTATATATCTCCCTCTGTATGTCTGGGAAAGAAACAGGCGGTGTTTTTTCTTGTCTGCTAGATGTTGGGTAACTTAGTCGCTGAGTGAGTGGCAGATTTAAATAACTTTTGCGTGGCAGCCTGCTGAGTGAGGCTGCTGATGTAGTATGCTAATTTCTCATCCCACTCAAGTCAGACACAGCCAAGGACCCAGCTTTAGGTTCCCATTGTGTGAGCGAGGGCTCCTCTTTTCGCACTGGGAAGGAGACCGTTTCTTCCCCGATGCTGTTTTCTCCCCGGTGGCAGATCGCGTGTTTGTGGCTTGTTGTGTCTTGACAAACAGGAAAGCTGGAAAAGCTGGTTTTTGGTTGTCTGCCGTGGCAAGTATTGCTTCAGCAGAGTGGAGCAGAGCGTGTGTAGTTTTGAAAAGCCACGTTACCATCTCTCATACTAGTGATTTAGTTGAGTTTATTGAACCATGCTGAGATAAATGCTATGTGAGCGTGCTGAGAGCTGACAGTTCTTAGGCAGGTGGGACGCATCAGAGATCTAAGACCCCTTTGTACATCTCCATAGTACGTGACTTTATGAGACATCTGGTCTGCTACTTTCTTATCTTTCAGCTAGTAAGGAAATACAGTTTAGTACCATGATGCTTATTCTGAGTGACCTGTGATGGTTTATTTTAATAACCTCTGGACAGTAGATTCAGTTCAAAACCCCATCTCCGCTAGTCAGTGGAAGGAAAAATAAGCTCAGGCTCCTCTTGCCCACTTCCTCCTGAGTGTTCTTCTTGCTGTTGGAAATGGTGGTGTGCCTCCAATACTCTAGTTAGTCCTTCCAAATGTCATTTCCTACTTGAAATCTTGTTAGGTGCCATTAGAACTTCAGTGTAATCTTGGTTTCTTAGTTTCCAGAAGCCACAGCACTGCAGAAATGGCTTGATTTGGGTTAATTTCACAGTTTATGCTAAAGACTGATGCATTGCATGATGCTGGGCAGAACTGTGAGCAGTAGCTGAGGCTCTGAAACTTCTGGTCATTGGACTCGGGAAGACAGGGTTGCAGCAATTTGTTATATAGTTTATATCATACGGGTTCTTGTTGTTAATTATTGTATGTTGTATGGCTTCAGTGCCTAGGGACCTTCAGCTCACTGAAATTATTTTGCAGAGTTAGCAGGAACTCTTCTGAAACAAAAGCTGTTTTCTGAAGCAGACTGGGCAAGCAGTGTTGCAGAAACAGATATAATCTCTATGCAGAGTAATTGGGAAAAGATATGTTAATTCCTAGCGTGTGGTGGGATTTTTGTGTGTGGATGGTGAGAGCCAGTGGGATTTTTTTTTTTTTTTATTCTTTGTAGGGCTCTTTGTGAGGAGATCAGATTTTTTAAAAAAATGGAGGAGGGAAGATAAGGCGAGGGGATGCAGCAGCATCTGGCAGACAATTTGAGTCAGGGGTGAAGGAAGCTGCCGGGACGTGGAGAACAAGGGGCTCTTCTAGGACCAGAATGAAACAGAAAGCACCTCTGAGGCAAACAAATAGGAACTCTTATTATAAATAGCTGAAAACGTCACCTCTTCAGAACTGATAGCGAATGTCGTGCATTCCAGTAACTGCTTCCTATGGGTTCTTGCTAAAACATTCCCGAGGTTTTGAGCTTTGCAGTATACTAAAGAGAAGGACCATCAGTTGTATCTTTTTGTGGAAGTTGGTTATTTTTAAATTGGCCAGGCCTGTTAGGAGGTTACTGTGGAAAAAGCCAAACACCGTGCAAGAAAGCCTTATAGTACTGGTTTAATGTGCAGTTCTTTCATTGGTGTGTATTATCCCTGTTACTTGCTGTTGGGAGGTTGTACAGATGTGTTAGAAAGAGACTGTTCCATCAGAAATCTGTTAAAATATTACATCCCTGCTTTTATTTCAGTACAAAAGCCTCACATCCACAGAGGTGCATTTGTGCCAGTGTACCAGCACGGATTTCATACAGCACATTACATGACTTTGGTTTTTTTTGGAACAAATTAATGGCCCTAGAAAGGCTGGAAATTTTCAGCGTGGGCTCCTGCAGCAGCAGTACATTGCCTTTTTGAGGACACGTATTTTAAAGTGGAAATTGCACAGCTAAGAATGTTTTACCTAGTCTTATTCAGGTGGGGAGGATTCTTAGGGTTCACTGTTTGAATGTTAAACCCTAATTTAAATAACAAATACACAATGGAAGCATAGCTATAAATACATGAGGTGTTTACCAGCAACTCTTAGTGTACACAATGGTACTTCAGAAGTAGCTGCTTCTACTGCAATAAAACATCTGGCGTTTCCAGTTTGTGATATAATACACTGGCATGATAAATTTGTTGATAGATTTGCAGAGAGTGATGAGGATTCTTAAGTCTTTTAAGGTTACCATGGGATTAAAAAAAAGCGCTTAATGAGGATTTACTGATGTCTAAAAAAAACAAAACCCACCAAAATTATGTAAATTATGTTTAAGTCTGTTGTTCTCTATATTAAGACCTTATTTTAATTTCTTTTCTGAATCTTCTTGCTCTTCCTGAAACTGGTGATCTTGGGGAACTTTTTATTTCTTTCTCATCCCTCCCCTCCCCTAGTTCTAAGTCATCCTATTGTTCTTAGTATTCGTAATGTACGCAGGGTAATTTCCTGGTTTGGTTTGTTTCTTTTGCTTTTTTTCTGCAGGGTGCTGTGCCCAAAGGTAACGCCACAAAGGAGTTCATCGAGAGTTTACAGCTAAAGCCAGGACAGGTGGTTTACAAGTGCCCAAAGTGCTGTAGCATCAAACCTGACAGAGCACATCACTGCAGGTAAAGTCTTTTCTGAGGACTGCTCTTTTATCGAGACCTCAACAATTATTGGGTGTGCCTTGATCTAAATTTTTTTAAAGAGTTCCAGCTTCCGCGTTTTCATTGAGTACTGTGACTTAGTTTTGTGCTCTGTGGTTGATCAGTATTCCTGCTGATCCGTCGTGGCCTTTTTCTGGTAGGATAAACTTCCCTGAAAAGAGTAACTGGTAGTGAGCTTTTTAGTACTAAAGGCAGTGAGAAAAAAAAAACAAAACAACCCTAAACTACTTCCTGAAATTCTCTTCTGCATTTAAAGCGAGAAAAACCTCCTTTTCACTAATAAGTTAATAAGTTTACACTGGTGTCCCTTCCTTACTTAACAAACAAAACATACTGAGAAAAGTTTTTATCACGGCAACTGCTGGTTGGTGCAGGGGTCCTGTGGGGAGGGGAAT
>JAHREE010000179.1:2195244-2210994 GCA_033628505.1 Tringa tobata
TGGGTTTCCCTGAAGCATTTGGGTGTTGAGGTTTATTGTTTATGTTAAGGTCAAAATATTTTTTGTTTTAAGAAGAAAAATAAAATTAGCAGAGCCCTTGATCCTTTCTGTTTCAGTGCTGCCAGAATTGTTCTGGAATGGCAGTTTCCTTTTTGGGTCTATTGTTTGTTTGGTTTGGGGTTTTGTGTTTTTTCCATATTTGATTTCTGTGCTTGTTTGTGCAATGTGGTATCAGGAGACTGCCTTTCGTCTCCTATCATATGAGAAAGCGGCAGAGAAAAAGACTTCCTTTATTATGCAAGTTGAAGCAGTTACTGACTAAGCAAGAGAATGATGTTCAGACAAAGTAATAATCTTTTAATTATTTGACTTGCAGCCACAATGTGCATGCTGGCAAGAATTTGAATTTTTGATTTTATTAGTCTGGTTTTGTGAAGTGCTTTAACATCTAATTTTACCTTGAGTGTATTTTGTGGTACTGTCTTCCTGACTGACTGCCACAACTGTTTTATGCAGCTTACCTTGATGTCAAGAATATTTTCTAATGCTTTATTTAATTTTCTTTTTTGCAGCTAATGTTACCAGCTACTGGCAGTAGCTACCAGTAGTAGCAACCAGCTAATGTTAGTAAATAAACCTTAGCCTGTTATTAACAACTCTGAAAGATACCTCTATCCATTACTGCTTTTCGTATCTTTCTGGGTTTTGTTTGTTTTCAATCTGTGGACGTTTTCACAGATCAAATAGGTTAAAACTAATCTAAATCGGATTTTTTCCATGTGCCCATCAAACCATATTTTGGCAGAATCACTCATACGAATATTATGCTCATGTGTCTTACTTGGCAATAATTGTTTGCAGTGGTGATTTGGTATTGTATGCTTCATTTTGAACAGACATAGTAGAGTGAGCAAACCACAAATACAAATGTGGTGACCAGCAAAGTTATCTAGGTTCAGATTTCACCTCTGATTCTTCCCTTTAATTCCTGTGTCCCCCAAACCCCTGTGAAATCTTGTATTCCTGGAATAAAATGTGCTATAAATAAAGACCTGTACTCTTTCAGTGTTTGCAAGAGGTGTATTCGGAAAATGGACCATCACTGCCCGTGGGTCAATAACTGTGTAGGAGAGAATAACCAGAAGTACTTTGTACTGTTTACAGTAAGTATTTTACAAGCGCTGTTTGAGGTTGGGCAGTGGGCAGCGATGAAATGCTGTGTGTAGTCTGTGAGTTGCCTGAGTTTCAGAAGAACTTTAGAGGGAGCTGTGGCAGACTTTGGTGTAGCTAACTGGGGAACACACACAGCACAGCAGCGGGAAGAGGCATCGGGGGAAGTGTTTCCCAGGGTTTTGCACGCTGTTTCATAATGCGAGTGGCTTTTCATTGAGCTCTTTTGAGGCGTGGGCCATCCTTTTACAGCGTGCTGTGGCTGGTAGGCTTCCCAGGGTGTAATATGAAGGATCCCTAAATGTTGTAGTTGTATGAGCACCCGTGGGGGACCGTACAATAAGAGCTGTTGCCACATCTTAAGCGAGGAGTGGGAAGTCAGCATCCCCCTTGGCAAGAATTGTCCACCTTTTACTTGCGAGTGGTTTATTTTCGTACTGGAGAATCGAGGAGGTGTTTGACTTTTTGTACTATATCTGTGGCGTTATGAGTAAGAAAACAGGAGTGCAAACTCAAATACTACATATTTATGGAAGGGTTGAAATCTGTTTCATCAAAGCGAGCTGTAAATATCCCGTGGGAGTAGTGTGAACGTTACAAGGCTGAGTTTAAGTGATGCTCTGTTTTATTATTAAATCTGTTGAGACATCTGTAGGTTCAAGGAAAAATGTTCTAATGTTCCCCAGTAAAAAAGGGGAGATTTTCAGTTAAAAGGAAAGGCTTGCTGCTAAACTTCTGTTCTATGTGGCTTGTTAGGATGTAGATTACAGAACAGAGTGAATCCCCATTTCTTTCGGTTGAGCAAGGGCTTTTTCACCATGAGGAGTGAGCCAGGTGTTTTAATCCTGTCAAAAGGATTTCTGTTTCTGTTAAAACTGACGTCTACTTTCAAGCAGGCTGTATTAAATGCTCAATGTAGTTGAGAGAGGAAAAAAACATACAGGTTGCTGGTTTTGTTCTTGGTTATTCATTTTGAGCCCTGGGGAGGTGAAAGAATGGCAGCGTGCTCAACTTGCAAGGAAAACCAAAATACTCTACTGTCACCTCTTACTGCTTCCACAGGGGTTTGTTGGAACAAAATCTCTCTCACTTCCAGTATCTGCTCACCTTTGTCAAAGTCTGTAGGTTGAGGAGAGTCATCTTTTTAGCTGTGTCTTGGTAAATCATACTGTATGTCTAGCGGGGTCTGGAGTTCAAAGCTTTTCATTACAAAGCTAAGACCTAATTGAAAACAAAAGGGATTAAGTAAAAAGTATTAAAGCTTGATAGAAACTTTCCATGCCAGTGTCTGCCTCGGGGAAAAATCCTTATTAAAAAACACAAAATAAATCATTTTTTCTGAAACTCATGCTGGAAAATAGATAAAGTGCTTTTCGTGGCTAAAACAAATTAGCTGTTGTTTCTCTGGGAAGCTATAGTGCTCTCGAGAGCAAGGATGTAAGCTTTGACACCATGATACCTCAGAGCTGCTGCTGTCTGAAAGCTGGCGCTGTATTCAGCGGAGATAAGGACAGTAATCCCTGTGGAAGGCTGTGCTGGGGCACGGGAGGCTGGATTTTGTGTCCAGCTGGCTTTGAATGAAAGTCTCCCTCCTGTGGACTTGGAGCTCTTAGGCCAGAATGAGTCTGTGTAGTCTCGGTATTTGCCAGCTTCAAGGTGCTTGTTTAGGGGGGATGGGAGGGTTTTGGAGTTGTTTGTGGTTGGTTTGGTGGTGTTTGTTTTTTTTTAAGTCTTAACATTTTTCTTTAAATAAAGTGTTTGGAAGATTTAGGATTTTGGTCTTTAAACTTCCCTGATAAGTGTATTATATCCTTTATTTTTCAGATGTATATAGCACTGATTTCCCTGCACGCTCTAATCATGGTGGGATTTCACTTCTTGTATTGCTTTGAAGAAGACTGGACAAGTGAGTACTAACAAATTATCTAATTAAAATACCAGAGTAGCCTATGAATAAGACCTTATAATGTAGTTTGCTGGTAAGGCAACCCCTTTTATGCTGGTTTCAGAAGAATGCTATCAGGGCTCTGCTGTGCTATCTCTATTTTTTTTAATTATTTTTTTTTTAATGATAAATCCTAGAACTTCATAATTCTCTGTGAACTTCTGGGATCTCTGCCCTGAAAACTCCTGTATCAACTTAAGCCTGATACTGCCTAGGGAGAAGCTAAAATATAAAGAGACACCTAGATAGTATGTGTGTAATAATCTTCTGTTGACGTGAACGCAGCACTAACTTCCAGAATGCCAACACAAGATAAGAAGAATAAGTGTGCTTTTTTTAAAAAGGGTAATGTGAATCATTCTTGCAAGACTGCCAGGAAAACATGCTAACTCGGATCCAAAAATCCACCCTCACAAGAGCACACAATTCCTTTCCACAAAAAAAAACAAAACCAAAAAAACAAAAAACATTCGAAAACAACCAACGAACCAAACAAAAAAATCCAGCCCTCGCTTTGGAGCAGCCAGTGAGTACATTTTCAGCCAGTTGAGATGTGTTTTTAAACAAATAGATATAGGAAATCCTCTAGGTAACGCTGAGTCAAACAGCAAGCTGTCAAAAAACGCGTGTGCAGATCTAGGTGCTGCTTGTGGATTTTTTTTGGAAGAGCATTAGCTTTCTTTTCCTTGGGATTTCAGTTGTGTCATTCAACATAATGACCTGGTTTAGTGTGTAACACTGCAGAGGATGGGCACGTTTACACCTAGGAACTCACTGCGGTGCAAAACTTTGCAAAAGAGCTGCCGGCTGTCAGCGGGAAGGTCTGGATGTGATTACAGCATCCGGGGCCACGGGGGAAGGATACCTCAAAAGACAGAGTTCCCTTTTCTCCCTGTGTTCTCAGAGCCTGTGTCTGGGGGGGAAGCACCTTCCCACCTGGCCCAGGTTGAGGTGGCAGAGCAGAGCAGTTATGAGAGGTGGATCTGTTGTTCCAGCTGCCTTGGATTTGCGCTGGTTGTTTTAGCCCCTGAGTGTGGTGTTTCTGTTAAAGCTTAACATCTCATGAGAGAAAGAGGGATTTTGGGGTGATATTCGTTCTTGGATTTCAGAAAAATCTGGAGATGTTCTGACGTTTACAACACCCAACTCAGCACTGTGATTTTTGCCCTGTAACGTTTTCCTTCCTCTTTCTGCTTCATTTTTATAGTAACCTTCTCAGATTTTTTTCAGCTCTTGCCTGAGTTTGCACTATAGAGTATGAGAATAAATAAGAATTTGGCTTAATCTGCCCTTTAAGTTATGATTTAGAGCAGTTATGAAAGGGAGCATAATCTGGTTTTGTGTTGGTGCTCCAGAAATAATTATCCTTGTGTCCTGACCACTGGCTTGAGTTTTCTAGTGGGACTTTATCACTGTGGAAAAATCTGTTAAGATTAAGGTTTAAGAGAGAAACTACAGGTTAAATGGAGTAGAGTGGAGTGGAGTCCTAGCCGGCGTCGCAAGGAAACACCTAAGTGGTGTTCCCACTGCATTCTTGAAGCGTTGCAGTGTTGGGTTTTTGGGTTTTTTTAGCAACTTTTGGAGAATGGTGATCATATAATTCATTTTGGCAGTCTGAGTGTGTAAAACTCGTGACTTAGCAAGTGTTTTTGCAGCTGCTGCATTACCTGATCGCTCCCCCTTCCAACTCGGTTGTTTTGTCTTCGCAGAATGCAGTTCCTTCTCTCCGCCAACCACCGTGATTCTCCTCATCCTCTTGTGTTTCGAGGCTCTCCTGTTTCTCATCTTCACCTCTGTTATGTTTGGGACCCAAGTACACTCCATCTGCACCGATGAAACGGTGGGTGTCTCACACGCTCTCTCCTTCGCCCCGGCGCTCTCGCCGTTTGTAGGAACGGGGAAGGGCTGCAGGGTTTTACCTCATTGATGTATGTGCACCCTTTGAGGAAAGATCCACTAAACTGAGCTAGCACAGCACTGGGTTGTGCTCTCTGAAGGTTATTTATGAGAAGTAGAGTGCACCTGTGTGTTAGCTGGGACGCTGCGTTGACAGTGCCTCTGATAAAGCAGGCACTGGTAACTGGGGTTACTCTGTACAGGGTATTTGTCCCTATGGATTGGAGAACCTTTATCCTTTAATGAAGTGCTTTTTACTTTGGTATTGTCTGAAATTCAGCTGTGTGTGCCCGAGGGTCACGATTAACACACATGCACCCACGCTTCCCTTAGTCTAGAAGATTTCCAGTTTTAGCTGTGTGTTAAACAGTTCAAAAACTCCTGCCAGAGGGGATGGAAAAAAAAAAATAATGGAGTGGAGTAGGGTCATGGAAACCTGCTGGGTACAGTCTGCTGCAAAGCCACCATGTCCTCCCAATTCAAAGGTGGCATAGTGGAGGTTACACAGGAGTGTTGCAGTCCATCGTGTGTCCCTGCATTTGCCCACTTCTGTAAAGATGGAGCTGGTGACTCCTGGGGAAGTTCCCACACTTGTGAATACTGCCGGCCTTCACCAAGCACGCTCAGATATCTGAGTTAAATGGAGTGGTTGAAGAGAAGTGATAGCGTTACAAGAGTGACAATTCTTATTTCTTCCTCCACCTCCTTTGGTTTTCTCTCCCCTTCACGTGTTTGCCCATGGCCAGTTGAAGCTAGAATAGGTATTTTTGCTGCCGTTGGAGAGCTATGAGTGTCTTTAAGAGCCCATCGCTCCCGAGTCTTTTTTACAGTACTTTTTGTTTTTAAATACTTGGCTTCTGGAAGAGGCTGATGTTCACACTGTGGCTCTTCTGTGTTCAGAGGAAGACTTCAGCTGTTCTTTCTGCTGGGGAGAGCCCCAGGAAGAAATACAGTGTCATACAGAACAACAAGATCCTGCCGAGCTTGAGTTTATCAATAAGCATGTAAATTAGCAATGCTGCCCATGAAATCATCATCTGAATTTCTCAGTCTTTGAAACTTGTCAAGAATTTGCAGCTGGGCACCTAAATAAGTCCCCTGATTCTTCCCTTCCCCCTCAAATTCTGCTAACTCGTAGATGTTAAAGGAACAATGTCACAATCTAAAATAAAAAAATGAAATTTGGTCTCCACATGTTGGGTCGTGGGGTTTCATTTTTGTTTTCTTTGTTAATATGTGCCAGTAAGGATTTTGCTCTGTGGAAGGTTTCATTGATTTGCTAGCATTGAGCTTGCTGGGTCTGGCAGGCAATCTGTTTTGAGCAGAGGAATGTTTCCAGATGAAGTTCTTCCTGGTGCGGTCCCATGCAATGCTTTACTTCACATTTCAGAGGCAGGGCTGTGTCTTGCCCTTTCTCACCTTCCTCTTCCAGTCTCTGGGAGATCTAATTCTCCATCTTGTGTACGGTGTCCCACCAGGACGGTTCCTTTCTGCCTAAAGGGACCCAGAACCCTAGTATTTTGCTGCTGTCTCTAGAGGTGACATTTGCCTGGCATCATCACAACCCTTGCAGGTGACCCACGCTGTTTTCTGCAGAGCTCCCAGAACCAGTAATTTGAGACACACAGATGTATTACAGTGCATTAATCGGTGGCACAGGGGGAGACGTGTAGGTCAGGAGAAGCTTACCTTGCAAAAGATCTCAAAAGTTAAAGAACAGAGTGATCTGCCTGCTGCTGCTGCCTGTGGAAAAGTAATGCTCTCCAGTGACTGCACTCCTTCATTTTGCCTCTGTGGCAGCCGGGCGAAGCTTTCCTTGAAAGACCAAATTCACTTCCTGGGTTTTAGACTCAATACAGATAATTTGTTTATTATTATTTTTTTTTTTAAACGACTGACTAGTGAATGTTTCAACTGATTGCTTGATGGCTCGTTTTTGTTCTCCCTCTAACCTTTACTAAACAACGCCAGTGATTTCTCTCAAATCGGTATCTTATTTAACCCTTTCTCCCTGCTGTCAGCCCGTGCATGTTTTAGCAGAGATTCTAATGGAGCGTGAAGGAGGCACCAGGTAGACTCAGCTCCACTGAGCCATGGGCACTTCCTGAACTTGCTTGGTGAATCTGGGAGCATTACGGAGATTATCTTTGGGTTTGTGGGTTTGGGTTTTTTTGTCTGCAAGCTTTGTAACAAGTTTCCTCCTAAAACTTTCCACCTGGTTAGCACATAGTGCTTTCAGCCACTAAAGCACATACTTTTTGTTTGGCTTTAGGTGGTGGGGTTTTTTTTTAATTGACATCAGAGGCAATTGGAAGGCAGGTTCTTAAAATGTTTATGGAATATCTAGGACTGAACGAAATGAAAGTAATTTTATTTCCAAGGAATACTTTCTATCCTTAATATTTTTTTAGTATAAAACAATGAGAAGAAAAGGAAGGAGAGTGTAGATGCATAGATGAATTTTTATTTTCTTACTCCATCCTTTGGATCAGGAGTAACAGAGAGTAGACCTTTCCCTAAATCCAGAACTATGAAATCTGAAGTGTTTGACTGAAAATGTGATATTTCTGTTTTCAGGGAATAGAACAGTTGAAAAAGGAAGAGAGAAGATGGGCTAAAAAAACAAAATGGATGAACATGAAAGCAGTATTTGGCCATCCGTTCTCTATAGCATGGCTTAGCCCATTCGCAACACCAGACCAAGGAAAAGCAGACCCGTACCAGTATGTGGTCTGAGGAATTCTTGACCAGCATTTCCACTAAAATAGAAACATATTACAGCACTACTGTTATAAATTTTCCATGAATGTTTAAAACAAAAAGCAAAACAAACTTTTTTTTATGTCTATTAAATGGCTGATAATTGCAGAGAAAAAAAAGCCCTGTATTCCACAATTTTAGATAATTCTATATCTCTGGCTGAAACTGCTGCTGCTTTTCTTTTTTTTTCTTTTTTTTTTTTTTTTTGTATTTCTATTTTTTTTTAATCTTGTTAACTTTACTGGCCTTTGTTCCTCTCTGCTTTCTGTATGGCATAACTAATGTGAAGGGGATCCTCTTTCTCCTTTGTGACCCACCTCTTCTGAGTAAATTCTCATGCTGTCTCCTGACTGTGATGAGCTCTGTGGAAGACATATGAGTGCCAACAGCCCTACACAGACACCTTTGGACTTCCTGAAGGAACACATTGCTCTTTCATAAGTGAACCTGAACGGGGAAGCAAACATTTCACTTACCAAAAGGTGCAAGACAAGAACGCAACACAGCAAGAGAGCCAGTTGACCTGGTGATCGCATACAATTAAAGTACTTAAATGTTGCCAACACCAATTCCCACCCCACCCTCCTTTTTCCTTCCAGCCACAGAACTGATTCCATCTTTCTGGCATTATTTTCTCTGTTCTCTCCCTTGTGCGCAGGAAGTGGCTGCCCTCTTAGGGTAACTCTGGCAGATTTAGAAGACTCCTTGGATTATTAAATGCCTTACACTTGCAGGGAAGAAAGAAATCTAATTCCGAGGTGTTTAGAATAGCAGAATCATCTTGTTTGGTGTGTGTTTGTCTTAGTAAATGACTCGTTAGAGCGGCGCCTGCTCTAAACAGTGTTAACGAGGAAAACTGACATGAATGCCCAGATTACTGTAAAGACTAATATTGATGGGATGTGCAGGTGTACCAGGGTGATTAATATTATATCCTTAGCATTGCCCTGGTTAGAGCTTTGTAAATCCTTCCTCATATTAATGCATACATGCGTGTGTGTGTAAAAACACACACACACACATATATGTGTAAATATTTTAAATTGGGAAATACTGATGGTAAGGAGCATGCGTGCTGTTGTGAACTGTGTGGTGATGAAGGTGGGGGGGACAGAAGGCATTCCAAAAAAACGGGTAGAGCTAAACCAGTCCTAACTACAACTGACATCTTCTGTTCAAGCAGGATTTTTATTATATTTTTGGATCATGACTCCCATGGGTTCATCAAGGGATTGCAAACAAAGGAAAACCACAAATCAGCTGTGTCCATGAGTTCCAAGGAATCTTTTCTTTCCTTGGTTTAAAATAAAATGTTTGGGTTTTTTTGTTTTTGGGTTTTTTGGGGGGGGGGAGAAATTACCTGTTGAGACTGCTTTAAAGCCATGGGGGAAGGGAGGGAAATCAGAGGAGTAATTTAATGGATGTTTCACTTTGGAAGTAATGTGAATGCTGCATCTTTTCAATCTGTCAATGCTTCCACATGGAAAACAAATGCAATAAAACTTTTCCAAAAACCTGCTTGCTGTTATTATTTTTTCTCTCTTCACTTTAAACGTTGGGAAAGACTGTAATGGTTTCCTGAACTTTCGCTTCGATAGACAAGCAGGCGGACGCATGTAGAGGTTAATTAAGTGTTCAACTTTTGCATTTAAAAATGAGCTAATGCCTAATATCCTGTTGATCCGTGGTGTTAATTACTGCATCTCTTTGGAAGAGGCTGTCGGTGCTGTGCTGTGTATGTGGGTGCTTTCTGGAGCCCTGCTTGCTCGGGGTGAGGGGCACGTTGCGTTCTCTGCGGCGGGACTGCGTTTGCGGGAAGGATCCGTGAAGGAAACGTGGCTTTTGGGAACCCATTTCCTTAAGGAAGAAAAAGTTTGGGCTTTGTTTGAATGGCGCCGATCCTGCTGATGGTGGAAGGCTGTTGTAAATGGCTCTGGTTTTGGCATGCAGTGGTATTTTTCAGAGAATGCTCCCAGTTTACTAGTTAAGGGCTGGATCTTTGGCCAGGAGAGACGTGTGTGGGTGGTGACTTGAACTGGTGGAGAACCCGGCCCTAAAACTCTCTCGATGCAAAATCAAATGTATTGTGGGGAGAGGCTCTAGTCACCTAGGCAATTAACAAATGAATGCATCTCTCTGTACAGGTCACTGCTGTAAAAATTGTTTTGATTGTAACCTCCTGGTGCGCTTTTCCTTTTTGGTTTATTTTAATTACCTTTATGCACTATGAGTTTGGGGGGAAGATTGGGTGCGTTGTTCTAGCGTTTTGACCGATTGTGGGGAAAAAAAGGTGTGATTGCTCGGTTTTCCTTGTTTCAATCAAATGCTGATTGTTAAGCAGCGTTATGTAGTGTTGATGTTTTCAGTCAGACTGTGCTCGTTTGGAATGAGGGGTCATCCACAGCCTGCAGAGATGTCCATTGGTACCGGTCGTGCCTGTGTCTCGGTGACCGAGGGTCCTCGGTTTTACTCGTGCTCTACAGCTTGGGGTGCGATTTGATGCAACTTGAATTATCCTAAATGTGAGTCAATATGAGAAGGACAGGCTTCACCAGTTTGCTCGTGGAAAGTTTGCTTTCACCAGTTTGCTCTCGGGCAGGACTACCTGATTTCAGGTTCTGGTTTAGCCTGGCCAAGGGAGATGGAAGGACAAGCTCGACCAGAGGCGGGGGGTTTGTGATGCCCCAAAGCAGGAGTGAGTTCAAGGATCTGCTGCAGGGAAAGTCTGCCTTAATCATGACTTCTAGAAGCAAGGCTTTGCTCTCTTTGTGTCCACTTCCCCTTAATGGAGAAATTGTTACAATACTTGCCTCTGCTGTTTGTTCTTTCCATTTGGATTTTAAAAGTGTATTAAAAGAAGTTAATGCTTTTCTTCTAACGTGCAAGAACTGTCCTGCAGATTGCTTCCAGGTCAAGCCATGCAGCCCAGCATCCCTTTGTTTTCCTCTTCTCCTCTCTTCTCCTCTCTTCTCCTCTCTTCTCCTCTCTTCTCCTCTCTTCTCCTCTCTTCTCCTCTCTTCTCCTCTCTTCTCCTCTCTTCTCCTCTCTTCTCCTCTCTTCTCCTCTCTTCTCCTCTCTTCTCCTCTCTTCTCCTCTCTTCTCCTCTCTTCTCCTCTTTTTTTTTTTTCAAAAAAAGTGAAGTAACTGCAGGATAGGAAAGATAATCAGCTGTTAGTTTAATTGGAAATACAAAATTCTCACTTTCTAAAATAATGGTGAGAGATTTGGGGTACATATATATTTAAAAAAAAAAAAAAAGTTTCATTAAACAGTGATGATATGTCCTCAACAGTTGTACATTCCTTCCTTCCCCTTTAATTTTTTTTTTATTTTTTTTTTTAGGGCAAAACCTCACGCCTTCCTGACTGTGGGGCAGGCAGCCCAAAATTAGGCCAGGATGTAATTCTTAAAACTTCTTCTCCTTTTCAATATGTGCCCTGAAGGGATTACACGAGGTCGGGCTGGGGGAAGAGAAAGTACAGCCCTGCCTGCTCTGATTAACTGCTCCCTAATCCGGCGTTAGTGCAGCCTCAGCCTGACCTTGCTGGTCACCTTGTGCAGCAGATACTGCTCAGAGCAGGTGGAGGGTGCTTTTCGGGGAGGGAAGAGAGGGTTTGCTGCCCAGAAGCGTTTCAAGATCCTTATTCCTGGTTTAGGTAGTGGCATGGATCAAACTTCTGTGTCCAGTTTTGGGTCCCTTCCCACAAAAAAGACATTGAGGGGCTGGATCGTGTCCAGAGAAGGGCAACGAAGATGGTGAGGGGTCTGGAGAACAAGTCTTGAGAGGCTGAGGGAGCTGGGAGTGTCAACCTGGAGAAAAGGAGGCTGAGGGGAGACCTTCTCGCTCTCTCCAACTCCCTGAAAGGAGGGTGTAGCCAGGGGGGGTCGGTCTCTTCTCCCAAGTCCCAGGTGATGGGACAAGAGGAAATGGCCTCAAGTTGTGCCAGGGGAGGTTCAGATTGGGTATGAGGAAACATTTCTTCACTGAAAGAGTTACTAAGCCTTGGAATGGGCTTGAGGTTTGAGGCCCCATCCCTGGAGATGTTCAAAAGACGAATTGACACAGTGCTGGGGAATATGGTTTAGTGTTGGGTGTGTGTGTGTGGTGGTTTTTTTGGTGTTTTGTTTTTTTTTTATGGTTGGACTAGATGATCTTAAAGGTCTCTTCCAACCTAGGCGATTGATTCTGTGGACCGGACGAGGCGTGGGATGGAAGGCAGGATTGAAGCTCGTGCTGCCGGGGAGAAGGGTGTAAATGCTGGGTGTCCCTTCCTCCTCCATCCCCCTGCGGTGCCTCTTCCTTCTCCCCAGACACTCACCTCAAGTGCTGCAGCCGCGGAGATGATCTGTCAGGGATGTGCTGGAAACCTCTGCGCTTTGCTGAGGAGCACCCAAAGATCTGCCTCTGCTTTAAGCTGCCAGAGCACCTGCCTCCGGGCCGTGTGGGGCTGGAAAACCACGGTGTCCGGCAGGACAAGCCACGTGGAAGCCCCAAAACTCTTTGCCGAGGCTCCAGCGCTGCTTCGGTCGGGGCAGCTTTGAGCTTTTTTTTCTGCCCGAATTTGCCACCGAATTTGCCATGCCCACCGAATTTGGGCATGAAGGAAGCCCACCAGAGCTCTGCGGGTAGTTCTTGCGTTTGCGGTGCCTTTTCCTCCTGGCCTGCTCCTGCTGGCTCGGGAGCTGGGGTTGCAAAGCCAAGCTGCCGCGGGATTAAAACGGGGTGTGATTTATAAAGCTTATTGGGAGCGCAGCTGTGGTGCCACTGAGCTGCTGCCCGTGTTCGTGTGTGTGTGTGTGTGTGTGTGTCCCTGCAAAGCTTTGAAACGTTTCGTGGGTCTTTAGGGAAAACCTTCAGAATTAGAACGTGACAAGTGTATTTTTTTTTTTAATCCAGCTGTCGGACGAAAAAAAAAACACCCGCTCTTTTAAATGGCTTTGACCGAATTTGCTCGTTTTTCCTTTCTTTGATGGTCTCAAAACTTGTTCCCAGTGTCTTTGCTTCTCTTAAGAACAGAGTTTCCACCTGGTCACCCGCATCACGAGCGTATAGACAGCTGTACATCTGACTCAGGTGGTATAGACTATGGGTATAAAAAATTGTGCCTTATTTTACATAGTAGTACCCTTAAAAAAAAAAATAAAATTCTTAGTTCCTTATTTCTACGTGAAGATTACCAGAAAAATAATTTCCCTGCCTGAATTCGAAGGAGCTGTTATTTAAATGCAATTAAAATGTTTACTGAAAGTGATGTTCTTGGAGGGAGGATGAACCAGAACATCGACCGTCCAAGGCTCCGGTCCTGCTTCGAAGCCTCCTCTTCCACCTCTGCGGATTTCGTCACATGGCTGTGGGTCTCCAGCTTCCGTTGGGATTTGTCTTTGACGATTTGTTAAATGGAAGTTGTGTTCTTAAATATTTGCTCTTAATTGACGCGGAGTGAGCTTGTCCTTCTACGTCAGCTACTGGTGTCAAGCCTGGGTACGGCTGCAGTAAATTACTGATCGCTGGAAAAAGTTGCAGTATTTTGCCTGTGTCTGAACTGTTGTAAAAGTACCCCAAATAAGGTGAAATTTTGAGTTGTAACCGTGCTTTGTTACTCCTCGGAGGGATTCAAAAAGCATTGGGAGAAGAGATCCAAGTTTCCCAGAGGGATGGCTTTTTAGAGGCCATCTCTTTCTTTACCATAAAAATCAGTAGCGACTGGTGCCAAAGTCAGTCACCGCCATTCAGATCGTCCGTGCGTTTGGTCTTGTTTTAGGGTTTTGTTGTTTAATTGTGGGGATGAAGCTCTCAGCACCGTAGGGCATCTGCCTCCGTTGTTAATTAAAACCTGAAGGACGCCCTGGCTGTAGGTGGGCAGTTTCACAAGGTGCTGTCAGCCGTTTTTTTTACCCGCCATAAAACCTGAGACGACCCAAAACTCTTCTCTTCTTGCAGGGGATTGAGCGTCTTAAAAACCAGAAGCCAACCTGGGTGAAGGTCAGCGGCTGGGAAGGCATGAAGCTGGCGTTTGGTGGCCCTTTCTCCTTGGGTTGGTTCAACCCCTTTTCCAGCCTGAGCTGCGAGAGCCCGGGGCCGGCCGAAGCGGTGGCAGCGGCTCCTGCGTCTGCAATAATGACCCAAGAAGAAATCGAGCAGTTTCTCGCTCGAGATGTTGCCCTCCAGGTGTTAAATGAGTAAGCGAAGGCGTCGAGAGCAGTTTTCAGGTGGTTTTTGTCTTGGTTTTTTTTTTGTTTGTTTGTTTTTAATAACTACTTCTCAGCTGGAGGTTGGTTTTTAACATACTTTTGGTGCATTAAAATGGGAGTATTTATCCAGAAGGCAGGTACGGCACTAGCAGAAGCAATGCAAATCTCCAGAGAAAGCTTTAGAAGTGATGAGATTCATCAGCTCCTTTCCAGACCCGCAACAACTGCTTTATTGAGCTTTTCTCACTTGGACTTTAAGGAAAGTTTATAATTGTCCCATAGATTGGTCCCGGCTCCCAGAAACGTGCAGTTGTAAGGGGTCTGGTTAATCTCTTACTGCCTTTTGGAGGGGTAAATAAGCCCTGTGTAATGGCCAGACTAGCCCAGCTCTAAGGGTTTTGTTAAAAAAGTGTCTTTTTTAGCTCATCTCGCGGATGCTGCCTCTGGGTTATGAAAACTGCTGGTGCTCAGGTCTCAGCAGAGGTGGGCTACCAAGCTATGGTGCAGCAGATGGGCCAGCTTGCCCTGGTTGCAATTCCTCTGGGCACCCGAAACGTCTCCAGGGGTGGACGTTAAGCCTCTGTGCTTGGGAGGCCGTCCCAGGTTGGTGGCCCTTGGTTGAGCGGCGTCGGTGGGATGGTGGTGGTGCCAGGCTGATGGGAGCGTTCTCCTGTGGCCAGCACAGCTGAGAATAGGCAAGTGTCGGCCAGGTTGCCGAGCTGCTGGTGGGGGGAAGCTTTCTCCCAGGTTCTGTGGTCCGTGAGCACGTAGGACGTGGAGCAGCTTCTTAATCTGACTGGGGTCCTACTGGTACTTGGCTTCACGTGGGGTTTCCTGAGGCTGACTTTGCAGCCGGCTCCTGGTGAAGGTCGGTGGGCACCTAGAAGGAACAGGCATCGCTCGAGGAAGGTGTCACTGCAGGTGGCAGTGGCTCGGGCAAGGTGACGCGGAGGTGACACTACCCACCGCGTTGGTATACTCTGCAAACACTTGGCGTGCCCCTGGCGCCACTTAGTGTAGTTTTAATTAAGACTGGTTTTCAATTGTGGGTTGTTTTTTTTTTTGATTCTTGTCATCTCCCTTAGCTTAATTGTCAGTAGATTTTGCAGATTATTGGAGACGTGCTCCTAGTTTCCCCCCACAGGACGTGCTTGACTTCATCCCCCCCCTCCCCTGTAACGTGGACCAAAGATAATCGCTTCCTCTTGAAAGTATGAGAAGGGAGTTTGGGGGGATGAAAGCACCGTGTTGTGAAAGACCTAGATGAAGTTTTTATTATTTATTGAAGCAATACCAAATGGAATTTGTGCAAGATTTTCCCCTGAAAAAGCATTTTAATAAGTGTTAATGGTGTGACGTTCAGGGCTACTGTGGAGGGATGAGATTCTCTCCTGAACTTGTCCTCAGCCACAGAAATCCCTTTTTTTCTGGCAAAGAGACTGGGAACAGACCGAGTGCTGTGACTGTTAGGAGCACAGCTTGGCTAAAACCCAACTGTTGGGACATTTCCAAACAGTTGTTCCATCTCTGGATGTCTCCACTTTGTCAATAAGAAATAGGCTTAGAAAAAAAATCATGAGGAACTTGGTGTTTATGAAAACGTTTTAGGTAAAGGGAAATACCCTGCGTTTGGGGGGAATTGAGGTGTCCTCTCATGTCGTTTAGACGTGAGGTCTTGAATGTCTCTGCCCTGTGCAGCAGCGTGGTAGTGAGGGAAGAAGCTCTCCAGCTTCTGTACCAGCCTATGTTCTTCTCTGTTGGTGTCCCACAGGAAAGGGACATCAGGG
>JAHREE010000179.1:2225354-2237987 GCA_033628505.1 Tringa tobata
ACGGGGGGACTAGATGCCAACCAACCATGCACATTTTTTGTCTGGTTATTTTTTTATCTGGATTTTAAGCCAACCCAGACTTCTCAGTTAACTTCCATGCTGGCCCAGGGAAACAGAGAGAGGTGACATGGAGGTGCAGAGGTGATAGACAGATGCCCTTTAACCAGGCACTGGGGACTCCTCACTGAGGAGCTGGCTCGTTGCTACTGCCCGGCTTCCCACTGGCTCTGTGAGGATGCTGCTTGTGGTGTTTTAGGGGGAAAAAAAGCAAGGTATGAGGAAAAGAGAGGAGGGAAAACGCGAGGAGGAGCTCCCCAAGGGACAATCCCTGGCAGCAGGAATTACGACCACTGGTTGCGGGACCACTCACCTTTGCACCAAGGGTTGAACAGAAGGTAGACAGCACCATTCTCAGGCTTGTAGATGTTAGTCCCAGTCTTTACGTTCAGGGTGTATATTCCCACCGGGGCGCTGGGTGAGCTGGTGACAGACAGCAGGCACTGGGGAGGAGACGAGGAGAGACGGCATGACGGACCCTCCCCAACAGCCAGAGGCACGGCCACAAGTACAGGAGGAGCACCCAATGTGGTGGCCAGAGGGATGTGGGGGAAGGAAGAAGGATGGGGCGCATCCCGCATGCACAGCCCAGGGAGCAAGGAATTGAACAGGGCAAGGCTGCTGCCCGCTTAAAATTACAGGAAAGCAGGATGGGGTTATGAGGGTTTGCTCTATGGCTCCCCACGCGTTGGTGGGAGCACGGCCCGTGGGCTCTACCTCTTTGCCGCTGCTCTTGACGATGGAGATTTGCCACCCGCTGAAGTCCGGCTCCCGCCTTGGGTTCAGCGACAGCAGGCTCCCCCTGGGTTTCATGGGCTTTTCACCTGGAAACAACCCCAACAAGAGATGTGGGAGGGTTGCAGGGGTCTGCAACAACCGCGCAGTGCCCGGCGACAGCAACAGGCTGATGGAGGCTGCCGGGGGTTCTCCTGCTTTGCCTGATGGCCACGGAGGGGGACCTACTTACCGATGCCAAAACGCAGTGCCAGCTTGTCAGAAGCCTTCAGGTCCCTGCTGAAGCTGAGCTGGATCTGAAAGGCCTGCCCGCGCCGCACCACCAGGTTCTTGATGTTGTAGGCATCCGTGTGGTGCAGGCGGGAGTTCTGGCTCTTGAGGAAGTCAACCCCAGTGACCGTCAGGTCGGATCCTGGAAAGCCATTAGCAGAGAGGGAGAAAGAGAAAAGGAGGTTGGTGGTAAATTGCTCATATGGTGCTGCAGCAATCTCCCTGGAGCAGGGACAAGTGCCTGCCTCACCCTCTGAGTATTCAGGCCCGGGTTGTTGCCTCTGCCACCTTCCCTCGCTGCCCAGGGAGCCTGAAGGATGTTCGACCTCTGAGGTGGTCCTGGGTGAGCGGTGAGTGAGCAGCTTGAGGGAGGTGGCAGCAGCAGGAGATGTAACATGAGGATTTCTGGCCCTGCCGGCAGCCAGGCACCCAGCTGGCATCTCAGAACCTCTGTTCACAGGCAGCTGCCCACCACGCACCCTCAGGGATGCTTCCTCACCAGCCAAAAGTCTAGGAATGGGGTCTCACTGGTCTGGAAATGCATGTCTGCTGGCCCACTGCCTGCCCTTGCAGGCTGCCAGTCGGCTGGGGAGGGGGGCAGCAGCCATGAGCCGGCTCCGCAGCCCGCCACGGGCCAGGAAGATGGCACGACCACAAGTTCTGTTACAATACTGCAAGTCTTGCCTCTGTGAAAATCTTGCTTCTCCCTCGAAGGTGGAGCTGGGACAGAGCATCCGCATCCCATCCCCAAAGCTGCTTTGGGGCAGCTCCGCTCCCCTGCGCATCTCACACGGGAGCCCACCAAAATTCCTGACCCCCACAGCATCCCCTGTGGGGGCAGCTCCCATGGTCCTGGCACATCTCAGGGCCCTCTCCTCCTTGCCACCATCCGCTCCACTGCTTTGCTGGTGGCACCTCAACAAAGCCAAGGCTGGGACAGCAGCTCCTGTTTGCTGTAATGCCCGTGCCTTGCTGGGTACATGGTGCATCAGCTCCTTGAGTATTACAAGTTTTTCTTCCTTATTGCAGGTATAAAAACAACAGCAGTAGTAGTAATAGCAGGAGTGTGAATAGTAGTAGTAATACTGACAGGTGAAGAAAGTGCTGCTTGCCAAGGCATGTTCAGAGGTGATGCTCCCAAGCAGTCCCCAGCTAGCACAGGGCAGCTTGAAAATTAAGCCTCACTGTTGGGATTTTATCTCAGCAAATTTCCCCCCTGTCAAAGACTAGCCTTATATCAGCATCGAGCACATCCTTCGTGATTATCAGATAATAATTAACAGTAGCAGTAGTTGCTCCTTCCAAAACATAGCGCACACAGTCAAACTGGAAGCGAACCAAACAGGCTTAAATTCAACTCCCCTCAACTGCTGAGGTGCCCAGTGTCTCTGGGATGCCATGAGCCTAGGAAACGGGACTTTTCAGGACTCTGAGGCTGACTTTTTGTATTTTCCCCTCAAAAATTAGTCCCAAATAATACCACAATTGTCATTAGTCAGCTTCTTATAGAAGTGAATCTTTGCGAGTTTTTTTTCCAAGGACTGGGTTTCTCCTACAACCCAAGTACCAAGGGAAGGTCTGGGGCCAGGAGCCAGCTGTGCTGCAGAGATGCTGCCTGCCTGGGGGGATGCTAACCACGGGGGGCAGCTCTCTGCCCCCCATCACACCAACTGGTGCTTTTGCCATTTGACTTCAGCGCAGCGTTGGACTCCAGCGAGAGACCCTGCCAGGTGCCTCACTCCCGTTCCCTTCCCAACACAGCAGATATTTTTGTAGGGCACTGCGTTTAAAAGCCCTGTACTCTGGGCTGCTCTCCCCTCCTGCAACTGTGGGTGGGAGTGGGGCTGTGCAAAGGCCGCGGGGCTCTGAGAGGTCCAACCTGGCACCACACTTGAGCGAAGATCAAAGCCCTTGAGTAAAACCTGGACAAAGAGGAAGCCCTCAGCTTTCAGTGAAGATGGGGATTTGGGGGTTACTGCATCAGGCTTTGGCAGGCTGCCCAGGTGTGACAGGAGAAGCCGGAGCATGCCAGAACGTGGCCAAGCAATATCTCTTTCAAAGTGTCTTACCTGTCTTGTACATGCCCATTAAATATCCTCAAAAGATGAATTTCAAGTAAACAGTAGGGAGTAACAATACCTCAAAATCACTTGCCTCATAAGTGATTCAGACAAAGACATGGGAGAGTCAGGAACTTTAAAACCACTTATGATAACTTAGAAATTAGCAAGTCAAAGGTATAATAGTTGAAGGGATTAGTTCACCAAATGTCTTGACAGATTTGCACAGAACCAGGGCAACCGTGCTAACCTGAGTAGCAACAAGAGCCGTACCTAAATGTTGAGGAAGCTGAAATCTGCTGGTGGCTGCTGTGGCATGAGGGATGCCACAGGCAGGGCCAGATCTGCTGGAGGCTGAAATCAGAGGCACGCTTCCCACCATGACCTGTGCCAGGCAGCAACTGCAGCCTTGAGTAAACGGAACCCGTGGATGCCCACCGCGTTACTACGTCCGTGTATTTCTTCTTAGTAACTACATAAACCATATTTATCTTAATTACATAACAGTTATCGGTGATAGAGCAAATAGACTTAAAATTGACCATCACCTTTTGTTAACTGATTTCATTTTTGAGTGCTTTTTGTTTGCTTGCTGCCTGCCAGATGCCAACCTTAGGCTGATATTTTGCGCAATGGGGTGGGCGGGTGTGTAAGTCAAAAAATTTCAGCTGGAATTGCTTAACCCTCTTGAAAAGGATGAAGGGGAAGTGTGTATTCCTCCACATTAACAAACCTCCAGCCACCAAAGCTGCTTGACCTTGTTCCTTACAGAAATCCTGGCGCTGGGCTGAGAAGCTACCAGGAAATGTCCTGGTGATGGGAGAGGGCTTTGGAAGGATGTGGGAGATGAATGCATGGGATGTCTGTGGGAAAGGGTCCTGGGGAATCCCTCCTTCCAGCGTTTCCTAACTCCGGGACTGCATTTCCATCCCATCGTTTCTGGAAATCGCCGGCGTTGAGGATGCACGGAGAAAAACCGTAGAGAAGAGATGCCTTCGAATGTGCCCTGTTGGCACAGGACGTGGTGCCAGGGACCTGTCCCCGCGCAGCGCCGCACTTACTCCTATCCAAACACTCCCTTGATACCCTGCCATCTGGCCAGCGTGGTGTCCCATGCCAAGAAACACCGTGGACCGAGCCGGAGGCACACCCAGGCCAGAAACAACCCCAAATCCCGCCAGATAACGTTTTCCTTTTTTTTTTTTTTTTTTGAGAAGAAATTTCAAGACAGCATTTCTATTTTTATCTCCCGGTTCCATGATTTATCCCATCTAGAACTCCTTCCAACCCTAATCCGCCGGCCCCATCGCATGCCAATGTCCTGGGAGGATGTTCAGAGCTCGGAGAACACAACGATCACCCAGAACAAAAATGGAAAATGGGGACATGAGGACTTTGCACTGGTAAGGATCTGGGGCCTTTTTTCCATAAGGGTGAGGTGATGGGGTCTAAAAAAAACCACTAATTCGGAACAGAGCGTTTATAACATGCCTGGCTTCAGTGGGAACAAGGGCTGCTCAGAAGGACAGGAGGGAAGCGGGATGGGAACTGCAGTTTTGCAAGAGTGAGCAAAATTTGCTCACCTGCATTTGCTCCTCATCCTTGCTCAACCTCCAGCAAAGGCTCTCTCACATCCCTGAGACGTGAGATCGCATCCCAAGGATGCTGCTGTCCGAGACTCCCTGGAAAATCAGCTCATCTGCACCCAGAGCAGGGAGGTGTGAAATGGAGGGGCTCGGGGCGCTGTCAGGACACCCTTCTCCTCCTGGTGGCTGTGGAGTCTTGCTCCCAGCTCTACTGCAGGCACGCACTGCTGCTCGGCTACATCCCAAACCCCAGGGGTTTTGGGCACCCTGGGTTTGGGCTGGCCCCAGGAGGATGGCCAGTGGTCATGGTTCAGCAGCTGCTCCAGGAGTGACTGACTTTCTAGGGAGGCACAGGATCTTCTAACAATAGGGCAGGCAGGATGGCCACGGGACAGAGCTCAAGTCCAAACAAATCCCTTTTTTCAGCTACTTTGAAACTTCTGTCAGGCAGTCTAAGCCGTCCCTAAGGAGCAATAATCTACATGATTAAGTAGCCTGAAAGAAAGGAAATCCTTTCACCCCGACACAGAACAGGTTTAGAAAAGCCGCGTTTCTCTCCTATTATCACCGTCTACGGGCTGACGAAAAGCAATGAAAAGCGGTTTGCGTTTTTTCAGTTGGTTACTCATCCCTCAAAACCCGAATTTGCGCAGCCGGAGCAGAGCTGTCCCCTGTGAGCAACGGTACCACCGAGACACCTTTCCCCAGGGTGTCACCTCCAGCAGTCGGAGGGAGGAGAAGCCCCTCCGCCGCCGCCGGAGTTGCCATCCTCCCCGCAGGAGACCTGCCAAATGCCACACAGGCTACTCATATCCAGCATCAAAAACTCACCAGCGTTGATGCTCATGGTTCTTTGTTCTTGACCCGAGGTGCCTGCGATGACAGCAGCTTCTGAGCTGAGCAGCCTGTGCCACTGCTTGCTTCTGAGTGTGGAGAAGGAAGACGGGCTGCCCTTTTTATCAGTGTCTTGCTCTGAGGTGTCACAAGGTGCACTGCCAAGGGGTGGTGTTTAGAGAAAGGAAGTTCCCGTGGAAAAAAAAAAAAAAAAAAAAAAAAAGATATAAAAAAAATGACTACAACTCCCTCTGCACATAGTCAGACCCTGAAAAACAGCGAAACTTAAATCCCGACTCACATGTGAGGTGGATTTGCACAATCAGATGACAAGTGGACAGACCCTTCACTGACAAACAGTAAAATCATGGGCTAGATGAGTAACAAGAATGCACGTATGCCCTAACATCCAGGTCATCGGGACTGCGACTAGAGGGCTAACTTTACAAGGCACACACAAACATTTAATCCTTGGGAAAACAGAGCTCCCCACTAGGATTAGTTCAACTTTCTTTGAAGGTAATGAGATTTTTGTCATCGTGTTTGGGACAGAAGCACTTGAAGCTATGGGCTAAAACCCAGCTTTTACATGTGTGGTTTTGAAAGCCCAAGGAACCTGGTGCTGACCAGGGTCAGGAGAATGCTCAAGGAGATAGCCCAGCGGGAGCACTGGGTGTGAAAGAGGAGAAAAACGCCATGTCCAGGAGGAGCAAGAAACATGGTGGATCAGGAGCCATTCTCCAGCTGCTCTTTGCTGACAGCTGCATCAAAAGTCTCTGTCCGGGAGGTGGCTGGACCCTGTGTGCTCCACTGCCACCCTGGTCTTCAGGGTGACCAAAGATGGAGACATGAGTCTACCCCATGGAGGGGAGAGATGGTGGCACAGGCCAACACTGACACGGGGACAGTGGGCAGAAAGACATACCAGCATGCCCCCAAATACCCAAAAGCATTGGTTCAGCCACAAGAACAGCCTCAAGCACCCTGATGCCTCCCTTCATGGGAGCAGCCCAGGGTCCAGCAAGGTAGGATTCAGTCTGCAAGGTTGGCACATCTACATGTAGGATGTCCCTAAACAAGATCTCCCTGAGGAATCTTTCAAAGGCACCGATTTTTCTGCATCAATTCAGGCATCTGGGTATTTACTTTAGAAGGACTGTTTCATTTTGGTGCTGAAATGTGGGTGCAAGCGAGGTGCTGAGTTAGCAGATCCCACCCTTCGGGCATGTCACTGCTTGCTGGCAGGTGTACGTTGGGTGTCCTTACTCGAGAGCATGACTAGCGCATCCCAGGGCACCGAGGGAGGATTCAGTACACATCCATAATCTCACAGGACATCTCTATGAACATCTGAACCGCCAACGTTCTTGGTGGACGGAGCATCACTCACCATTCAGCACCTGACAATGTGCTGGCAAGTACATATTTCCCCATTGAGAAAAACACTACGACCCCAATTTACCTTTCAGCGCTGCTTTGGCTCTGCGTTTCTTTCCTCCTGGAAGGTGAGAGACGTTTCTGTTTAGAACCAGCATGGGATGAGGTCAAGTATACGCGGAATGTCGGTACAGCAACATAACCAATAATACGGGTAATTTGAACCTTTACGACGTAGATTACTGGTTTCCACTACATTGCAGCAACAGAGTAACCCACTTCATCTGAAGGCACTGAGAGCAGCTTTCTAATCCAGTCTCAACTTGTTTGTTTTTATATATATATATATGTATTTTATATATATATATCACTCCATGCCTGGTTGGGGGCAGCTTAAATTGCGTTGACACAGTAGTCTTACAGCAAAAACTACAGGCTTTTGTAAGCAGGAATGGATTGATGCTGGTAATGCACCTGAAAAAAAATTTACCTAAGTGCCTGCTGGAGGGTCAGTGGGGGAGGCAGGGTATCTATTTGCCACGAACAGACATATTTCCAGCCTCATAGGGTTTTGCAAAAGCCTGATTTCAACAGCGTACGTGTTCTGACCCTCGCTTTGAACTTTGGAGTTCGAGGAAAGAGTGTAGAAGTTAGATGGGTGTGGGTTCTGCCCTGCCATGAACCCACTGCATCTTGACCTTTTCACCATCGGGGGGATTTTTTGGTTTATGCCAATAGAGAGCATCTGGCTTTTAGTTCAGTTTTCTTTTCTCTCTGTGCAGCTGCTGGTCTTGCCCGTTCCCATTATCTTTTTCTATGCACTGGTAGTATCTCAATTCAAGGGCACCACACTTGGCAATAAGGCACAACATGAGCTACATGAGCTTCCTCTTCTGGCTCGAACAATCTTGTCCTGCCAGAAAAGGCCATTGAACTGTAATACTCTTTGAGACACTTGTTGGCAAGGTCCGGGAAAAGGGATTTCAACTTAAACTGCAGGAACGTTTGTCAAAGACATGGTTTCAGCTTCTTTCATGTTGTCAGCAGGTGATCTGTGTCCTTCCTACAGGCAAATCTCCTTTTGTCTTCGCTGGCCGGAGTGGCTGGCTGTGGTTCAGTAGCATGGCTTTTTTTCCTCCTCCTTGGAAAAGCTGTAAAAAATACCAGCCCTTCTGATTAATTTTCCCCCCCGAACAGTTACAGCGGTTAATCACTTCAGTCTGTCTCATAAAAGTATACTCTCCTAATTAGTAGAAGCAGGAGATGGTATCTTTTTCACAGGCAATTTCCAGCCTATTACCAATAACTCCAGCGACTCACTTCCTAAGCTTGCAAAATCAGACACCAGAGGCTATCCACCTTATCTACATCTCTCTGCTGCAAGGTAAGTCACCTTATTAGCTGGCACAAGAAGGTAATAAAAAACAAACAATTAAAATCAGAATTTCCCAGTGGCTGCTCCCCTATTTACAAGCTTGTAATTCATCTCAGGTTTTATTTATTCTGTTTATCAAAACCGACATGAACAAGTCAGACTTCCAGAGACCACAGATATCGATGCCAAGTAGGAGGGACATGAAATGCAACCCAGTCCTTAGCTTTACAGTTTCAGTCACCTGTGACCCCACGTCTAGCTATGGAAAAGCTGCCCTTTATAATAGTAATGTAGTGACCTACGTTTTTTATAACCACGCTGGGCTTCACATTGCTTCTGTTATGTCTTTTTTTAAGGATGTCCAGTCAGAGAAACACTCAAAATAAAACACAGATCGAAAGCATCACAGGTTTCCTTTTCGGCAGTCTGGAAAAGGTGAACTAATCCTTCCAGCTGCCCTGCAAAGGTGCTCCGAGGAGCTGGGGGGTGAGCCAAAGTACACACACGTACAGCTCATGTCTGGGTCCTGAGGTGAGAAGGTACCTTGCACTGACCACAGCAGGACTGCTCCCACGAGTACCATCTCGTATGTGTCAAGTTCTTCCTGAATCACAGCCTCGGCAACGATCAGTAATGAGAAGTATTGGGAGGATAAAAATTAAAAAAAAAGAAAAAGCACAGGCAGGGGGTCTAGCCCATCTCTTTTGAGCTGGACCTTATTCGAGGTGCTACATCGGTCCTCCCTTCCCCATCTCATTACACTTGTACCTTAGTCATTAAGAATTTCCCAGCAGCAAGATGCATCCCATCCACGTAATGACCCTGACATGTTGCGCTGCTGTTACTCTGAAAGGAGGGTTGATCTGATCACTTCTCACTCATGTACACCTACCATGGGCCATGACAGTGGCCTGTCAGCTACACCCTGAGGGCATTCCATGTTTCCAGCAGGCAGGTTCTCTTCTAATCTAACATGAGCCGACTTGCGGCATGGAACTGGATGTCAGGGGTTGATGCAAGATGGCCAAGCCCAGATTCCAAGTTGTCTGGCCCCAGCTACCTGGCAATGAGTTTCTCTCAGCCAAATACCAGAGAAGTGATTGATGCCAATAAAATTATTACAGAAATTCCATTCTTTCCTTCCCACTGAACTTTGGAAGAGGGCTTTCAGACCTAAAGTTAAGGGCGTAGGTGACTAGCTTTGGGCATTTACCTCCAGAAGGAATGAAAACCATATTGCTCAGCACCCAACCCAGCACCACCCGGGGAGTCTGCTCCTGAAGAAGGCAAAGACGAAGAAAACAGAGACCACAACTACACATATACCAAATGGAGGCTTATGGTCTCGTGATCCCTACTCAGGCAAAACGTTCTTGTGTAGCCCCTTCCCTGCCCTGAAAGAGAAGTCCTGTGTTGATCACCAGAAATGGAGGTTTTAGGCCAAGGACATCTTAGAAAAATACAGAGCTGCTTTAACAGCAA
The DNA here is from genome assembly GCA_033628505.1 of Tringa tobata. Lineage (NCBI taxonomy): Eukaryota > Metazoa > Chordata > Aves > Charadriiformes > Scolopacidae > Tringa > Tringa tobata. Next base: position 2,235,131 of record JAHREE010000179.1, read on the forward strand.
GCCAAAACGTCGTCATGTTAAAATATCTTTTCTGGTTATTTTTCAAGATCCTTTTCTCCTTCCCTGGCTGAGGCGCAAGAGGAGAAATTCCAGAATAAGATACAGGGAGCAACTATGCGTAATGGTTGAACTTGGGATTTCAGTCTTATGGCTTCTTTGCCCTCAATTCTGGTACTATGGTTGCCCTGGAAACAGCAAAATAAGCATGCTCCAGTGCCGAGAAGACTACGTTATGTATTGGATTAAATGACTCAGGATAAGGTACTTCCGCTTCTCTGCACTTTCGAATTTTGTGCAATAAATGACCAAAAAAAAGGTCTCTTGCATCACTTCTTCCAGGCAGCACCTTTTTTTTTTTTTTTTATAAATAAAATTGCCTCCTTTTTGAACCCGTGGAGTGCCTGCTGCATCCCATGGGCAGGAGTTCCTCAGCTGGACGACACACTGTAGGAGAAGGAAGCTGGTCTGGCTTTGAAGCTGCTTCTTGCTAACTTCCCTTGTGGTAAAGGCCAACAGTTGTGCCAGCTCACTTTCTCCATGCAACTCACGGTCTTGTCACCCCCCCAGTAGAAACCACAGAATCACATGGAGTTGGAAGGAACCTCCAGAGATCATCTAGTCCAACCCCCTGCCAAAGCAGGTCCACCTGGACCACCACCGTCTCTTTTCCACCCCGAATGGCTCCAGCCTGCGAACTCACCCCTCACACCTTCATCCCACCCCATCGAGAGACCCAACATGGGGAGAAGGACCCCCCTCACCGGTCCTCCCCGCCGTGCCATCCTGCAGCCCACAGCCTGTGCTTGGAAAGGGCCCAACGGGGTGGGTGCAGTCGCTGCGGGGCCGTATCCACCCTGGTGCCACTGACCCATGGACTAGCTCCGAGTGTGCATGTATGACCACACTGACTGATTGCAGTGTGGACACATGTCCACAGACTACACCTAAAGCAAACAATATGAAAAGGCACGAGGAAAAATAAAGCGAAAAAAGGGCTGCAAAAAATAAAGGGTAAGGGCAAGGAAATCAATAGCGCAAATATTGAATCAGGGATAAAATAGTTTATCCACATATTAAAAACAGCTTCAGAGAACAAGGAAAATACTGACAGAATACCTTCCCACCTACAGGATATGTGTTTGGTTGCACATGTCTAAGTGAGAAAACAGAAACTTGCATGCCCGTGTCTTCAAGTAACATTTCTTTCTGTAGGGGTGGTGCGGCAGCTTCTCCCATCCGTCTGCGTGGGTGTGCGTGCCCATACACACACAGATGTACACAGCCTACAGGTCAGACCACGCCGTGCCGCATCGTCCCCACCAGCCAGCAGCACGACTGGGATCACTACCAAGTGGGAAGGAAGGACCTTCCTAGATGGGTAGGGTTGTGCAGGAGGGAGCTGGTCCTGCCCATTGCTGGAGCCACGGCTCGCGGCCGCCGGGGAGCAGACACAAGGCACGGTGGGTGCAAAGGCTTTGGTCCACCCCTGGACACGTGTGTGTCACGTGCAGTAGCCCTTTTGGGACGGTGGGGTTGTCTGAGGGCAGAGATCTGTGGTAATTTGCCCTGAGAAGCAACCAAGCCAGCATCTCGGGCCTTTGCCCTTCACAGCGGCACGAGATGCTCTCACCGTGGTGGGCAGCTGGAGCAGCTCCATGCCCACCAGGGATCCTGAGGAAGCGTTTTCATGCCTCACTGGTTCCGGGCAGAGCCATGCCTGTGAGTTGCCTAACTCAGGAGTGTCCTGAAGTGAAGGAGTCATTTGAAATACCTCCTCTCTGGATGAGGAAACTGTTTCTTGGCAGCAGGAAACGTGGCGTTTGTAGTGCCTCATCCTTCCCTGGGGCACTGCTCATTTCTCCTGAAGTGTTGCCCTAACTTACTGAAAGCCATTGGTTTGGAAGCCCTGGCTGATGTTCAGACCACGCGCACGAACCAAGAGCAGGTCACGGTGCCAAGCAGAGTGGTTGGAACTCTTACCTCTTGCTGCGAAAACGAAGAGGCTCCACTCGCCCCAGGGAAGGAGGTGAGCTCCTCAGGTGGCCAACTCCCAGCCCCAGCTCCCACCGGTGGGATGAAACACCTGCCGGGTGAGACGGAGCCGATGAGTTCAAGTTGGACGTGCCTCCAAAAAAAAGCGGTGGTCCCATCTCACCCCACCCCGCTCCCTCTTCCCGGTCTTCCCCTCCCACCCGTTCCCGTCCCGGCAGCGGAGCCTCCCTGAGGGTGCCGGACCCGTGCGGGGATGAGCGGGCTGCACATCATCTCCCTCCAGCAAAACATGAGGGAGCAGGAGGCCCCACCCAGCACCATCAATCCCTCGGGACTCTGAGGGCACGCAGTAGCCCCTGGACCTGCTTAGGAAGCCTTGGCAATTCAAGGAATCATGGAATTGTCAGAGTTGGAAGTGACCTTCTAGAGATCATCCAGTCCAACTCCCCTGCCAAAGCAGGGCTGCCCAGAGCACGTCACTCAGGACTGCATCCAGGTGGGTCTTGAAGGTCTCCAGAGAAGGGCACTCCACACCCTCCCTGGGCAGCCTGTTCAGGGCTCTGGCACCCTCACCAGAAAGAAGTTCTTCCTCAATTAGTACAGCCATTTGCGGCTGCTTTTCCTTAAACCCTGAGGAAAAATCAAAACGGCCAAGAGGGTTATTAAACAGTCAGAAACCATGAAGTTTCCTTGGAGAGGGAGCAGAGTGGATGGCTGGTTGCTCAGCAGGGCAATGAGTGCTCAGTGCACGTCCAGTGCTGCTATAGGACATGGGCTGCTGGGGTGCAGATACATCTACGGGATGGAGCATGGCAAGGTCCAGGCTTCCCAGTGCTTGGGTCACCCCATGCTGGGCTACTGCAGC
>JAHREE010000179.1:2252693-2286728 GCA_033628505.1 Tringa tobata
CTACGATGATAATAGAGAAATCTGCTTTTAGTTTACACTGGGGAAAAATGTTAAAAAAGATTTTAATTTCAAATAGAGAAAGAAAGGAAAAAAAGATATTTATAGTAGTATTTACAAGCCTATTACTAAATTCACATTCATGCTTTATTGAACAAACTTCAACATGAAAATTAATTTTTAAGCAACCTGTAAGTATGAATAGTTATTGAATTTGACAAATTCATTTAAACACAGTAAAAATACTCTATGTTTAGCAATAAAAAAACCTCAAAACCTATCAAAACAAAACCATAAAGAAATAGTGCTTTTTAAAATACCGGCTCTGGTGGAAAACGTACTATTTCAGTAGAGGTAGGAACCTGAATAAAAGCACAAAAGGAAACAAAAATCCAGATGCATTTCCAGTGAGAAAGCTTTCCCTTGGTAAAGTACAAAAGTTTCAAGGAAGTATCATCCAGCACCTATACAAAATCGTTTTTTGGAAAAATTATACGAAGGTGTTAATATGTCATTGAAAGCTGCCCACTTGGCTGGCGTAAAATTCTTCACTAAAAGTTATCACCAGCAGAAAATCCAGGAACAAAAATACTTGATTAATCTAGGACCACAGCAAAAGTCAAGTTTGCCAACTGGCTTTTGCTTATTCTGTAGACTTTAAAAATATGGCTTTGCAGTTTTGTTTGTGTCTTTACAGCATTATAATCTACATACATCACATTTTTTTGATTCTTTCAAAAAAGCGTTTTCAACTCGCAGTTTTTCAGTCTCCTGTAAAACAGAAAAAACACGGGGCATTAAGGAAATTATACTCACTTCTTTCATATTTCTAAATGGATTTTAACCCAGCAAAACCACCCTATGTTTAGCTAAAAAAAACCAAAACATAAGGAAATTGTGCTTTTTAAAATTTGGCTCTGGTGGAAAATGTAGCATTTCAGAAGAGGCAAGAACCTGAATAAATGCACAAAAGGAAACAAAAATCCAGGTGGAACCCCAGTGAGAAAGCTTTTCTTTGGCAAGGTACAAAATTTTCAAGGAAAAGTGTTTTATACACTATAAAATGAGGTGATTCTTGTCTGGGACCTGCGAGGAGACAGACCAGCCACGACCTACACAACTGCATGAAACCAGAGGCATTATTTTCTATTACTTTCCAACAGAAAAGCAAGAATTTTAGGTTCCATTCTCTTCTGTGTCAGGCCATTATTTCACCTGTTTCCTACTCTGCAACTTACCTCAGTAAGTTTAGCATAATCTTTCTTCAGTTTCACAAGATACTGAATCTTCTGGTTTAGGTTTTGATGACCAAGTAATTTCCCGTTCTCCTCAGCAAGAGAATCAACTTGCTTCCTCAGCAAGTCCATTTCCTGTAATTAGTAAATACATTGTGTATCTCTTAACTGTAGCCCCTCCTTCTCTTTGCAGAAATAGTTTCTTTAAAACCATTAAGATATTAACGTTGAAGTTCATTGTAACATATGATGCAAGAGTTGGGTCATTCAGGAAACATGTATTTGTTTTATGTCTCCTTAGGTACTACATTAGATCCCTCTAAAGGGCAAAAGCACCATTTGATTTGCATTAGGAATTGCAGTAGTGATTTCCCTACCCAGAGTTCCGCTAGCGCAGGTAACAGCACTGCAAATACAACTGAACTGCAAGACAAAACATTTTCAGAGGCAGGTTTTGATTGCCAATTAACTCAGAATATTGTCTAATTAACACCAGCTCTACCTCTGCTAAGATTCTACTGTAAAGACAATAAAAAAAATTATACATATAGAACCTTTCCAATTCTGTCTCTCTCTTCATATGTTTCCTCCAGTTTTGATCTAATTTCTTCTTTTTCATGAAATGCTTTCAGCTCCAAAGCTCTTGTTCGTTCCATCTCCAGAGCCATTTCAAGACAAGTATTCTCCTTGATTTTGAGGGTATTTTTGATCTCTTCTAATCTGCCAATATAAAAGCATCATATAATATTAAAAACCAACTAAACAGCATACAACTGAATTAGTAAGTCATCCTTGGACATGTAGGAAACCTCTTATAAAAACACCTTTTTAAGACAATTTTTTTTCCCCTAGAACTTAGTGCTAACAAGGAACAATTACATTCTGTTTCACAGCTTTTGAGTTTGATACAATGTCTTAAGTGGTGGGAGTTTTGAATTTGCTCTTCTTTTCGGGAAGTCTGCTGCTTCCATACAGGTCAGCTCATGAAAGAAAACAGAAGCTTCACCTGCAAGAACGCTAAGAATTCATCTAAGGCATGTAAATTTGCCAGATAAACTTCACTGCTCTTTGAGTTTCCCCTAAATCCCTTGTTTGTATACAGCTTTTCCCTAACAGCCTTGCTGCTCAGAAACATCTCTGAGCAGCCCAGAGATGGTCTGAGCTTCATTGGCCTGGTAACAGAAGGACCACCGCTTTAGACAGATGGCTTTTCTGCTGACAATGTTTTAATTCTATCGGGATGACAGAATATTAAGCTGTGCCATCACACTTGGCAGCCTGTCGACTGATTATATGAACTTTAGTAATTTTGCGTGTCTATTCAAATACTGCATAAATGAAAATGGTTTTGTCATCAGATTTGTTTCACTGAAGCCTGGTGTTTAAGACCTGCTGTATGAAAAGAGTATTCACTCACGGCAAGACATTTTCTTGATGACAAAAGAATCCTTTTCCTCTTTGTACATTATTTGTTTTCATAAGACTAACACTAATAGTAGTTATTTCTAGAAGCCTATTTCAGTGACCAGACAGGTATGAAAACTCAATGCATCGAATAGCAAAAGAACTCCTAATCAAAACTAGGGCTTCTGGAAAATTTAGTGTTAATCACTTTTGAAATACCACGTTCATAAAACTTACCTGCAACCTTATAAGTTATTTATAGAGAAAGCATTCCATTAAATGTAAATAAGTCAAATATTAGGATATTCAGCACTACGAATCGCAAAGCAATAAAGATTAGGAAAAGAGTAACAGGGGCAACATTTTCAAAGTTATTTTTATCTACTAACTCAGTATTTTATTTCTTGACTGCTGCCCATTCAAGGTGTGAAGAAAAAGAAAATAGCATAAAAGAGCAAAGAATGAGATTAAGTTTAAAATTAAAATATTTCCAATCAAAAAAGAAATGAACAGTATTTCCATTTAATTTGAGAAGAAACATGCTCAGAATTCACTGAAAATAAAAGAAGTCAAAACCCTATGTCACAGATAATTTTAAACAATTAAAACACCTTTTCAATGTAAGTTTTTCTATGGTTCCACCTATTTCAGAGTATTTCCCAATATAATGCTACCCTTTTAGAAAATGTAATAATAGGTGCTGCTACCACCTACTGATGAGAAAGAGTAAGAACTTAATGTGTCTTGCAGAAGTGTAAACATTTTTAAACTACATCTTTTACAATTCTAGATCTTGGACTTCTATTGCTTAAATATGCCTTTTTGGTATTAATGAGTTTAATACAAGTCTCCAGTTGAACAAACAATATTTAAACTTACTCGGCTTTGACTTTCAGCATCTCCTCCATTGCTTTATTCTGTAAAAGTTCAAAAATAGTAGTTACGTTCTTAAACGCACATATATTTAAAATTATTTCTCACAACTGACGCTACATACCTCATCCCAGATCCTACCAAAATCATCCTACTGTCCAGTAGGTTCATGTCTTTGCTATACAAACTTATTGCCCATTTCATAGCGGTACAAGTGCCCCACAGCAATATCTCTGCCCATTCATACACAACCAAGCTCTAACGGGGTTCTCCTGTCCGGGAGATCCACGGCAACCTCCACTGTGACATTAACTTCCCTTTGGCAGAGCCCTGACATTAGCAAGTGACACAATCTTCACTTTCCAGCTCTGTGGAGATGAGTCAGATTTAGTGATCTGAATGTGGTTTTGCTTATTGCACAATCTAACACCCAGTTCATCGGTGCTAGACCAAGATAGTAACCATAAGAGAGAAGTATCAGGCTCTGCATCTGTTGGAATTCACCAGAAATCAGTGTTTGTTTCACTACCATGAAATAGAAAACATGTTAATACTTCACAGCAGGGAAACCACAACTAACATGAGAAGGGTAACATACCTTGGCAAGTCGTTCTTCAGCAATCTCCACCTCTTTCTCTTTGAGATACTGAACATCAGTTTGTTTCTGGTCACTAGGAAATCCAAGAATGAGGAAAGTTTCTTACAAACAGAGGAAATCAGTTGTAAAAACAACATCTTACCCAGATTAAGCCAGTGTGTGCAGCTGTCTTGACACACGCTTGTACTCAAAATACTAAAAAACTCTGGCAGGGTTTAAACTTTATATTCCAAGAACATCACATTTTCTTTTGGTAAGAGTATAGAGGAACTAATGTTTTAATTAAAACAATTAAAAATGTAAAAACTATGCAAGTGTATATTAGACAGCTTGAGGATTGATGAAAACATTTTATTAGTTCATGATGTCCACATGCATATAGAGTGCAGAAAGCAACTCCTTCCTACAAAATCATTGCTCAGTGGTCTTGACAAGTTAAGAAGGTAAAAGATTTTTGTATTCAGAAGACTTAGAAACTTTTTATTTTGTTAGTTTTTAATAAACATGACATTGGATGGAAGTAAGCAAAACCAATAAAATTAAAATAACCCCCAAAATCAACGCACCACTGGGTCTCCACTTCTTTCTTGTAGTGTGCCATAAGGGAAGAACTTAATTGACTAACAGTTATTGTAATTTGATGCAATTATAAAAGTTAGCTATTATCAGTAACTTAAAAATCTTTGTCAGCATATCTAGCCAGGGTGATTTAGTTTTTATATCTGGTATAAACAGCCTCAGTCAGAAAGTAAGCATGTGTATGTGTGGATGGGTTTTTTGTTAATGTTAATTAAACGCCAGCCTATAAAGTCTAACATCTTCTGAGAACTAAAATAAAAATCATACATTTTCCTTGCTAAATTTTGGTACAACCCACTTCCCAAACCCACCCAAATCCATCCATTTTATAAATGGTTGAATAAAGTTGCAACAAATCTCAGTGGGCACTTACATGAATGTTAAAACCTCCAAGTTTAGAATCATTGGTTATGCTTGAGCCTTTCAAATTCCAGTACTGGTCAGCCTGTACCAGCTCCAAATTAGTGACCCGAGCCTGCTCCAGCTTAGCATTACAGAGCTGAAGGCTGACCTTTTCTCTCCAGCTTGCCCTTACCTTCCCTAACACTAAATACCAGAAGTAAGCAGACACTTAGTTTTGTCTTGTATTCTCAGACATCCTCCAATGCAGTCCAAGATCCTCACATCTCATTACTTTGTCACACCAATGATCAAACCATCTTGCTCTCTAACACTGGGCCACACAAAAGATAACTGCTACCTGCTTGCCATCAGCTGCTCCCATAGAGTATCAGGCCTGTCTCTTGTGAATATCCCCACCTGAGAGGTGTAAAACTGATTTTGGAGAGTGCATGCAATACACTACTAGCCTTTGGCCTATTCGAACCACAACTCCTATCAATTAACAGCAGAGGGAAATTCTTAATGCTAATCAAAATTGTAACATGAGGTCCCAAGTCAGGAATCTAGCAAGTGAGGAACAGAAAAGTAATGCTTTTCTGCGAAAAAATGGGTCCAAGTAACCTACTCCATGAACTGTGAAAAACAAAGCCACAGAACCCAGTTTTCTATGGCAAGGCAACTGCTCTGCTTCTTGTTTTTCTGCCATTCACAGCAGACTTTCCAATGTCTGTTGCAAACTCAGCAGAAGGCCCTAGAGACAACAACATCCTTCAATATCCAACCTCATCTGCCCCACCTGATGCGCAGAATGTTTTCCACAAATTAATCCCTTCACAATGGAAGGTTACTGTATCATACATATAACACAAGGGCAAATTGGAGACACCTGCAATTACCGCATCTTCTAATCAGAATACTTAATTTTGCAAAGTTAGTGTTCTTTTACATTAAATACTTATCGAAAAATCAGTTCTAGAACTGACAACACTGACACTTCATTGAATAGAGATAAAAGTTCTGGAAAATATTTTTGATACATTTAATAGGCAAAAAAAACCCCCAAACTCCTACCTAGCATTAAGTTACAGTTTACTAAATTGCCCCTTAAAAAAGAATTGTCATTAAATAAATATCAACAGAATTATTTGCTGCCAGTTAAGATTTCTTTTCACAAGATGTAAAGCAGCAGACTTAATTCTTTACAAAATTGAAAACAAAAAAGGTAAGCCACAAACCAAAATATTTTCTGTCCATAACTAAGCTGTACAGATTACAGTTTAAACCAAACCTCAAGGTATCTCCCATCTGAGGTACACAGCTTTTGTGAGGTACGGTCTTCTCAGAGGAAGTTCATTTCTTACCCTTAAAACCACAAGATGGAGAACTGCTTCCATTTATTTCTATGTTAAAACTTCAGTTGACTTTATTGGGACATTTCCTGTCTACTGAAACCGTAACTGCACAAGTGATACGGCAATACAGTAGTAGACAGGAAGGGCTACACATCTAACTAGTTTACATTCTATTTCCATTTCCTCTATAAAACTTTGTTGTATTTAAGAATTTGTGGTTTAAAGACAAAGTTTACAAGCCAGTAAACAGTTTCAAAAGAAACGGCTGAGTCAACCTCTAATTATACAAACAATATGTAAGATTGCATTTCAAATAAAACCTGTAAATCTGTTTATCTTACTTAATTGCTTCAGGTGAAGACAGGTTTTTTTTGGTTTATTTTACTTTACCTGTTCTTGCTTAGTCTCTGAGCTTCTACAAGGCTCTGTAAATTCCTGTTGTTCTCCACCAATATCTGCATTTCCAGACGCAAATTATCCAACTCGTTTAATTGTTCCTAAGTAAGTGAAATAGGAAACATTTTATCTGAAGACCAAATTGCAATTCCTGCTTTCAGGAATTTCAACTGCAACAATTTCCAGTTGAACATGTTTTTGAGTAAAACAGAAGACAAAACTATTTCTCAGAAAACAAGCACAGTTCTCTGGCAAAGATCTGCATCACCCTTCCATTTACAGTTTCGTTAGAAACTTGATTTCGAGTAAGTCAGAACAGTTTAATGAGCAAAAATGATGTTATTTGATACGCATGAACACAACTCAGTCCTTGGGAAAATGTGATATACGGACATCTCATGCAAGTTGTCACCATTTGTTACCAGCCTAGGTAAACAGAAGACCAAGAAGTGCCTCCTGCTTTAGTGGACCAACTACTGAGCAGAGCTCATTAAAAATCTGAACTCTGTATTCTGTCTTATTTTAATTTTACAAATTGCCTGCAGAGATTCTCTCATATACGGTACCTTCAGCCTTAGAATTTCATCATTTTTAGCTCTGCGTTCTTCATTCAGTTCATGTACAAGGTGCTCCAGATTTATTGCAGACGCCCTCCGATCAGCTATTTCTTGCTCATGAGTTTCCAAGAGCTTTGCCAAATTCACATCAAAATTAGGGGGAGTCTTTGGACACTGGCAAATTAAAAGAAATAAACAAAACCACCCACAAACTATTAGTAAAAAACTGTTTCCCCATGTATTGGTTACATGTTTTAATACTTAATTGAAGACATATGTTAATAAATTCCTGGCAGACAGATCATCAATAATACATTTAAGTTACAAACAAGGGGAATGGGATTTGACCATTCTCAATACATGGTCATTTCTGTTCCCAGCCTGAAGCCACGTTGTAAAGTTTATTAGTCCCTTTCAATGAGTTTTAACAATCATTACAATGAAAATGCTCTCTCACAAACAGCATACCTGTGGAAATGTTACTGAGGATGAGTCCATAAAGCAATCAATTTGCTTCATTTTTATTTCATATTCATTCTTCCTCTTCTCCATTTCTTCTGACATTTTGTCCAACTATTAGAAACCCGATTAGAATTAAATTAGCTCATAATACACACAAAATATTGAAGAAAACAGAAGCCAGATACCTGTTTTGAGCAAGCTTAAGTACAGCATTTTATTTTAGATTACCTTAGACTTCACTTTTGTGATTGTTTGCTATATTTACCTAATAACTGTTAATCATTCAATAGTTGCACATAATAAACATTTTTTGAAAGCACATATGCTGCATACTGCATAGTTCATCTGAATTTTGTTCTTGGTGTTGGTAGTTGATTTTTTTTTGCCTTGCTAAAACAATTCACCTTTCAAAGGGCTTGCCAGCACAGAAAAACTATTATGAACTTTGTTGGCAGATATTACTGATCAAAACATAAATTGATACAAGGTAAGATTTTACTGGTATAGATTTAATCAGTTTCCTCAGAGGGAATATGCTAACATGACAAGAGGACTCTTCTTTCCAAAATAACTTAGAGTTTTTGCCAATACAAATAAATCACTTAGCACTATGCCAGTTGTGACAACTAAAGCTAAGATTTGGACAAAGGCTTAACATAGCTATTTGGTCTGCAAATGCTCCAAATCACTCTCAGACTACACAATTTAGGGAGCTCAACAATTACTTTCATTAGTTTATAGATTAGAGTTAAGCAGAGGAAAAAGTAACCCCCTAGGTTACACTGCTTATAACCTCAGGTTACTCTGTTATTATAGGTACTGATAATTTTGCTTTGCTTTCAAGAGCAAAACATTTCAGAGTAAACATTTTTTTGATCTCTAGACACCATTTCCAAAGTTTTTAAGGGTTATCTAACCCTTGTTTAGAAGCTTTTGGACTAGTACTTTGCTTTACAGGAAAGAGCACTGCTCTTCGCCAGGAGTACTGCATACAAGATGCTCCAAAACTACAAGTAAAACCTTTTCTAGAAGCTACAATTAACCACAGTTCCTTTCAAGAAGAACAATTTCCTTACTTTACCTGTTCCCTAAGTTCCTGGATTAGAGCTTCTTTTTTTGTTATGTCTTCCTGCGCACACTGAAGCAACGAATCATGTTTCTTAGAGGCCTCTGTCAGTCTTATCAGCTGCTCAGTGGTATGATTCAAGTCTTCACACAGAAGGTCTCTCTATTTTAAGTCATTGGATGAATAAAGAAATGTTAAAGTTATTACTCTAAAGCAGTTGTTTCAAGATGTTTTGTCATTGTTGCTAAGATTGCTGACAGCTACAAGAATCTCCCTTTTCCCTCCACTTTTTCATCATGAATTGTAGAAAGCATTCATCTATAAGTTTCTTATTTTAGCACGTTTTCTGTATCCATTGTCTTGGTTGCAGAACAAAAACTTTCCTACAGCATAGTTACAATTAAGATACTCGTGGGAGATATTTGGAGTGAACCCCTGTTTGAAAGTATAACGTATACTTAAAAAGAGATACGATTCTTTAAATAAGAAACCAGAAAAGAATGTATAGATTTAAATCCATGCTGAATCAATGATTACAGTTTTAGTGCACTGCTATTCTGTAGCTACCTCTGGATTTATTCTAGAATCTAGACTCCCACCTGATCTGATAAGGCATTATACCTACACAAGGTGTGTTAACCTCAAAGGAGAAACAGTACATAGCATTTTAAATGCCACCTTGGATTAGTTCTTCTTGTGCAGTCAAGAAAGCATAAGGGAAATTAGTAACTGATGCACGTTGTCAAAGAAGAAGAAACACAATGACTTCTTCAGGAGCCAGATACACCCAAGGATAACTATCTAATAAGAATTGTTACTTCATTTAAAAAAAACAAACAAACAAAAACCCAACAAGCCAACAAAACCAACTAAAACTGCAATCCCCTCCTCCTCAAACTGAGTGATCCAAATGGATCTGAGTTTAGGATTCCAGAATGGCAAATCTACATACACTTATTAATGAAGATAGCCTATTTATTAAAGGTAGTGGAAATCCATTTAAGAATAGTTTTTCAGAAGCAAACACTACTCTGGAGACTCGATTGGTACTGTATGATTGGACTAAGCATATGTAATATGACAGATGATCTTATAGAAATTGCTTGTAAGGAGAGGCTGATGGTTTTGACTGATGGATGCGTTCACCAAAATAATGGTGAGAGCAGTAACAAGAAAGACAAAGTTAAAAAATAAATACAAATTTAAAAAGCAAAACCACAGTTGAATCAACCATGCATCTTAGACCTGTTTCCAGCAGGTGGAGCTTTTAGTTAAAATTATGAGTAAAGAAAAGATGTTACTGAATATGGCAGCTGTAGGGGAAGGGAGAATATTGAAAATAATGTATTCTTCTACCTATTTTAATTTCTCAGCTGTATCACCAAATGTTGCCATTAAATTCACCTGATGACTCCTTAGTGGCCTTAACAAAATTAAACCAAGCTTTTAGCATAGGCTTTTTCATGAAGTAGCTTATAAAATATTTACGTCAAGTAATGTGATAATTTAACAGAATTTGTCAGGTATCCCATTCCTTTAAAGGACAGCTTAACTAGCTTTAGTTTGAACAAAAACGAGGTTAAGTTTTACACAAGTATTTTAAGTGAAACCATAAGCAATTGGTCTAGTGGACAAATAATCATAACATACCAACATCAATGTTTTTACCTCAATGCTATCAGCTATTTGTCTTCTCTCCAAGGTTTCCCTTAGTTCTTCAATTTTCTTTTCCTGTTCCTCTATGATTCCTTTGCTTTCTTCTTTTGCAGCTAGAGCAAGGTTATACTTGCACTACAAAAAGGATTCAATTAACTTTTAGAATATTTTAGGAAAACATGTTATCAAATAAAGTTGGCAAACATAATACAAATAAATGTTTATCACAGATCTCACGACAACTACAACTATTTAAAAATCTCGGTGTCAATGACTAAAATCAGAATGATATATCACACTTGCTAAATTGTACAAACTATGTTATTAGAAAAGAGTTGTCATAACAATGGAAAAATATTAATTTAACATGTATGAGCCACAATACATATTAACCACTAAAACCATTATTGAAAAAGAACCCAGATAACCAGATTACGTAGAAATCTGTCTCATCAATATTTTGTTTGTAGGACCCTTTAAGTTCATAATTCATACATATACAGTATTTAAGGCATTCTATGGGTTGCTCTATCAGTTTGCAAACCAGACCTATTTTAATAAAGAGGATGCATCATATTTATTCAGTTATTCAAATACAGTTTTAGTTTTTTACACTTATGTTTACTGATGCAGAACATAGTAACATCAGCAACATAAAAATTCACTCCCTCAAAAATAAATTTACAATTCAGCTTCAATTGTTGAGGTCTTAAATTGCCAGTTTCTGAGGAAATCTAAATGTGACTGTCAGCTGAGTGTAGTTTACAGGATGTGAATAAGTCCCTTTAGAGACACTGCTCTTTACCCACCACATGGAAAGAGTTCAGTTTTCAAGACAGCCTTAGGCATAAAATGTTCAGAAGATTTCAACATGTCAAAACAAAGAAGTTTCCTTCTAAAACGCTACAGCAAGTTATGCTGTTTGAGACCCACGATAAGACATGTCATTGCCTTCCATTACCATGTCCTTCAAAATGACAGAACATACATTTATATCCTCGAGCTCTCTTGTCAGCCCATCTATGGTCTCAGTTTTATGATTAATTGAAGACCTCAGCTCCTGGATCTGTCTCATCAAGTCAGTTACAACTTCCTGCAACATAAAAAAAAAGTTAATCCTGATACATTAAAAGACATACTATATATTATTACTGGTCTGTCTTTGGTATGTAATTTGTCAATCCCAAATTTCAAACAGCCATTCGAAAATGAGGCCTCAATGTGCACATGTAAAAGAGTAATGGGAAATTTGTTGCTAAATCTTTGGGTTTTGTTCTAAGCACTTACATAAATAATTAAATGAACTGCTATGTTCATTAGAAGAGAAGACTAGCCCTCTGATTTAGTCTCAGGCTCTAATGGTTTTCTAATAGGAAAAGTACTATAGTTACATTTGTTTGTAATGGAAAAAGGCACATTCAAGAAATGCCACTGCACTGACAATACCAACCAGAATACTAGATTCTTCTGACCTTATAAATACCAAATTTTTGGGTTTAACATGGACAAGCAAGACTTATTAATGCATCATGCTGGACAGTAGCACACTATATGATTTCTTGTGCCTGTTTTACATACAATGTAAGTGCTTGTACTATGGAAAATTTTACTATTTAAGCTTTCAGAACACCGGAGCAGTCTTTTCATGTAAAAGTGCTTTGATTTCATTAATAAAGATACCCACAGTCACATTCTTACATCACCTTTCTTACCTTTTCTATTAGCCCATTACAAAACGACACTGACTAGAAGGCCCTATTAATCATCAGGTGAATTATGCATTGTTTATGTTTTGTCCAGTAGACAGCTTTACCTTGATTTTTTGTTTTAACCTTCAGTTATCTTGTGTTTTCTCTGAACGCATACCAATTTCCTACTATTCTGCAAACTCCATGCCAGTAAAAGGTAGGATTTATTTTACCTAGATACACAGCCAGGATTGCCTAGAATCACCAAATTACTAGGTATGATAGAAAGGCTCTGGGCTTTTAACTCTACTACAGAACATAGTTAACCACAAAACTAGGTATTGGTAACAGAAATAAGCCCAAACCTTATCTGCATCATTTGTCTTCCTCAAAGAAACAACAGTCTCTTCAGCAGCAGCCAGCTCCTGTTCCAATTTCTGCAGTTTTGCTTCCTAGAAGAAATAATAATTGTGAAGGAGAGACTTAATTACTTTTGAAGTATGTTTTGTGAAGCATAAAGCTGGGGGGGCAGGAAGGAACTCAGTTGTTTACCTTACCAAAAAAATTAAGCAGTAACTTAACAAAACAATCTGATACCCGAGAAATCTATATTTATTTTGCTGGTAATCTACAGAACAGTCAGTTCACCAATAAAATTGCTATTAATGCAAAGGAAATCACGAACACACTATTCAATTCTGCTGTTATACCTGCTGCTCACACCGTGTCACCATTTCAGAGGATGGTTTCTCCACCTGTGCTTTTTCAAGTACTTTCAAGAGCTCTCTGGAGAAGAAAACATTTCCAGTGAGAAATACAATCAGAACGCATGGCATCTTTAACAAGAATAAAGTCATATAAGTTTATTCTTACTTGCACTTTATTTTTTCTGAAGAGTTCTTTAACTATTACCTTCTCACTGCCATACAGAAGGCTAATAGCTCAGTTACTAGCCATACACTGCTGTCAGTAGTAGAACTTTATCTTTGACATGAAGAACTATACTTGTAATGAAATTACTATTGTCATGTTAATTGAATACATGAAAATGAAGTGTTGTTCTAAGTTGGATAAAATGAAAAGTCCATTATGTAATTATCTCCACCCAGCTGGGGAAAAACACCTCTACAAACAGGATTCCCATCTCAATACAAAATCTAGCATAAAACCCCTCCCCACAATGAAGTCAGATGAAAACAAACCCCACCACTAATTAAAACTTACTTTGAATTGTTTTCTTTGTCTTCTTGTAATTGTAATGTTAGTTTTTCATTGTGTTCTTTTTCTGTTTTCAGGAGTTTCAAAAGGTTCTAGAATATCAAAATATATATTGTTATAATAAATGACAATATAAGGTTTTTAGAATAATTTAAGCTAAAACTATAATCTAAAACTCCTAAAATGAATGAAAAAAAAAAACAAACACAAAACCCTAGATGGAAAGAGAAAGATATTTAACTTTGTCCTGGACAAGGTCAAAAGTAAACTCTTATTTATATTAAGGAATCAGCTCTTTTCACCTGCCATTGATAATGATTTCATATAGCTGTAATGTTCCTTAGTACATTGCCATTGATAATGATTTCATATAGCTGTAATGTTCCTTAGTATCCAAGGCTTTAAAGAAGAAATTAGAATTTTCAACTGTAGATTAATTTGGGGGGATTTTTCAAATTCTAACGAGCGGTTCAAAATACTAGACTATAAGGAGTTTAAAATAATAATTTTCCATCTGTCAGTATTCCTTTAAATGCTAAAAAAGAAAACTTACGGCAAACTTGCTGAGCAGGCACAGCGTACACTGCAGAAAAGCAGGCAAAATAATTTGCAAAAGCCCTTGAGCAACCTTACTGCTGTTTTGCAGTCACTGCAGTCTGACAGGCTTTCAAGGACAGCATCAACTAAACTGCAGGACAGCGATCCACCACAAAAAGGCACAGATCATTTTAACAAGATCACATCCACTATCGAAATTTTAATAAACCCTCACATCAAAGAATTTCTTTCTAGTATCTAAATATCATGCTATTGGATATTTCTTGTAGCCTGTGGTTGCAAAAATCTTGCACTAAATTTTAAAAACGATTCTGCATACATATTCCAAATGATATCACAAGGAAACCAATCATTATTGTGGAATCTATTGTCGATGATACAGTAACAGGAATTAAGTGATTGGGCTACATGAGTAACTGTATAAAGTCCTTTAAAAGCCTTGGCTCTCTTACACAAAGCTCAGTTTTCATTGCTTCTGCTTCTTGTTTTCTGTCCTCAAGTTGTTGCTTCAGTTGGTCTGTCTCAAACTTTGCTACTTCCTGCAAGTTGTCATAGTCATCCTGCAGGCTTGCTTTCTCTTCAAGAACCTTTTCATGTTCTAGCCTTTATAAAAAACAAGGAAACAAAAAACAAACCCACTCACAATATTAAGACGAGCATTTGTTTCATTATAAAAATACTCCAATTAATTGTATTTTAGAGTCTTCAGATAATACACAGAGTACAGTTATTTTAGAAAGAAGTGACTGACACAAGTGGTAAATTTGTTTAAACTCGGAAACCCCAAATACATGAAGGGCACAGGAAACTTAAGCAGCAGTGGCAGATAAGGCAGAGAATTCTGTCTGATCCCTAGAAATAATTTACTTCTTATAGATGTTTCAGTCACTGTATCTTAACAATGGGGTTCACCCATTTTTTATTTAATTTTTTTTTTTGTCAACTGTTGGACACAAAACTCTGATAGAATGATTCTGCCTACCTATGTCTGCTTAGTTGATATCCAGGTTATTTATCCCATATAAAATCTTTATATATTGGATGAAAGTCTGGGTTATTTCTCTCTAAATGGTTGCCTCAAAAACTTACTTCATTTGATCTTTCGCAAAAGCAAACATCACTGATGGAGAGTCTATAGAAAGAATGCCCTCCAAAAAGTCAGTACTTTTGCTAAGACAGAAAACGTCAATGAAACCACAACATTTAATTTCAGTTCTGGGTTCCTAGTCTCACAATGCATCACTCAGAAAATGACTCCAACTAAGACGTGGCCTGCTAAAGTGCAGTAAGTTAAGCTTTTCAGGAAAAAAACTCACAAAATCAAAACCCAAATACAACACAGTGAGCTTTTCAGGCTTCAATAATCAAGCTTCAGTTTATTTTTATGGTTTCTTTCTGCTTGTATTTTTTGAGCAGCATCATTATGTCACCTGCTTCATTTGACCACACTGAGAAGTAACAGTTAATTTTTAAGACTAAATTGGGAAAAAAATCCCAAACAAAACTATGCCTCTTCAGCTACCTTACTTTTGGAGAAAGTGGGAAAATGCTATAGCAAACCAAAATTAAAGAAGCCTTTTCTTAGTTCCTTTCTGCTAATTTCACCGTGTTCTCCCTCACGGCCCTGAAATAGGGGTGGAAAGAATTGAGGAAAAAAAAAAAATAAGCAAAGGACATAAACACAAAATAACAACTTTAAATAAGACATGTGAAGTGCAAGTTCACATACAGAAAAGAAGAACTAAATTAGTGGATGCATCCAGAAAGGAGGCCAAGGCATTTTACCCAAAGTGCCAACATACCTGACACTGTCCAGCTGGAACTGCACATCCATGTGTCTACCAGAAAGCTGACTCATTTCTTTCTCTTGCTTTTCCCTGAAGGCACTATATTCCAGTTTTACAGCAGACAGCTCCTTGTCTGCAGACTGCAGGACGATGCGCAAGTCACAGACTTCACTTTTTAATACTGTCAAAAGCCAAACAAATATTTTACGTGTTATTTGGAAAACTGTGCTAGATACAGGATGTCTAACACTACACAACGTCCTGGGAAAGTCTCACAAAACTTTACACCTTTTCAGTGGAATTAACCTTGAAGGTTACACACAAAAAGGATTTGTAAATGGAAATGGTCAATGAAACATCAACTGTTAGAACTAAAGAGTACAGGTACAATAGAAAATCACTCTATGTCCATAGACCAATAGAGGATTTTCCCTTTATTTACAGTGAATATTTTTCTTTATAAAATACTGTATACTGTAGTCCCTTCACATCCAGAGTTAAGAGAAAACAGTTATCAGTATTGTATACTGCACAAGACTAGGCAGAGAAAAGCTATTCTGCATTAGAGAGTTTTTCTAAAAAAAAAAAAAAAAAATTAAAAAAACGGTATCAAAGCAGTATCAAACCAATCAAACCAGTATGACTCCAAATTCTTAAGCCCAAATAGCTACTCAGTATGTGCTATTGTTGATTCAAAATATTAAGACAACTCAAAACTTCACATGGAATTTTAGTGTTGCATCAACTTACTATCAGCCTTGCTTTGACTGTCTTGAAATTGCTTCTCAAGTGATTTTATCTGTTCAAGGAGCTCCTGGCGCTCCTTATTCCAGTCATTCCTTTCAGATGAAAGAAGCTTGAGAAAAGAAGTAAAATCTTTTAAATGGAAGGAAACGGAGGAGTGGCTAAGTCACAAAGCAATAACAATACAAGATACATTTTTCTTTAAATCTTATGTTTGGTTATTCTGAAATCCATAGTAGTCCAAAACCAAAAATATTTCAACATAACTGAAGAAATTACCTTATCAAAAAAAGTTAACTTAAAAGCAGGCCACATCATAGGAGCCAAGATCTACTTCAGAACAGAGCTATCAGAAATTAGACTGATCTGGGAAGAAAACAGGCCTTATTTCTTTTCCTGTGTTAAATGAAAACTAGCAATTAAGTGAGACTTGTAAATATTTTATAGAATAAGGATGTTTCAGTTCAGTTCCAACTGAGACAAGTAGTATTTTCAGCATTCCAAAGTTTAAAATTTCCTTGTGACTATCCCTGTTTTCCAGAAATCATGAAGTTGGCCAAAACCAAGCATAGACATATGGAGTGTCTATTTGCTTATGTTTAAGATCAAGCAGGCTCAGAATCACAACATTTTAAACAACAAGCCCCAGACCTTCAGTGTTATGGTAAATGAAATCCTTGTCTTCCTGCACAACCCTAAGCTATGATGCTGTGTAACTTCTGAAGAAGTCAAAATGTAAGTGACACTGTAGACCTCACTAGACACCACAGTAGTAGGAGTGTAGTACATATCATCTTGTCATATATACACACTCACGTATAGCCCTGTATTATATTGTTGTCTTACCTCCTGTATTTGTGCAGAATGATGCTCCAGTTTATTAACATGCTGCTGGAGTTTTATATTCTTGCTTTCCTCTTCATCCAGCTTTGTCTGCATTGTGCTCAGTTGCTCCTGTGACACAACAGACACTCAAAATTAGAACAGCCACCTTCCAGTTATTTTCACATACCATATGGCAGTCTGTGCATATTAAATACAAAAGTGTCAGCTGCTTGCCTTTTTCATAACCTGAACCAACCGAAAACAGAACAAAACCTGTTATATTAAGTAGCTGATTTCTCCTATTGCTAAGCAGACTGCCAGAACACAAGAAAATCCATGAGGGAATGCACAGACTGCATCCAATAAACACTTAGTTTTCAGACACGTGTTTACCTTGGAGAAATAAGGCTTTAAAAAGATGTTATTTAAAATATACACTAGCTAAATTGCTGACAGGATCTCTGTGCTACGATAAGCATCGGAGGGGTTTTGGCTGTTGTGCCAGGGTTTTACAGTCACTGAAGTTAGTTCCAGCTTCTAGACAGTAGCTTAGAAAACTCTAGAGCACTCTTCTCTGTGAGAAAAGTCCTCCCCTGCCTTTTAGGAAAGACACAATACAATTAAGGTGTAATGGTGGATAAGCAATATTTGGCAGGTTTCTTCAAATAATGCATTATATGTTAAGCCTGGGCATTAATCCAAATGTACATGTCACCAGAGACTTATGAAGAAGTTTCCTCAGAAACAAGTTATTAGGTTAAAATAGCAAAAGATTAAATGCCCCGTGTATCTTAAACTACTTAAAATACTCAGCTCTCAAATCCCTTTCAATATTTTCATTGTGAAACCTCTTAAGTATAATGTATAATTAGAGATCTCTTTAGTGAAGCCTTAAGTATTCATCAAGAGCTTCAGTTTCCCATGCAAATTAAAATATATGGGAGGGGTGGGAAGGTGGGGAACACTTATTTCATGCCAAAATCCACGTTATAATAAAGTTACACACACTTGAGTTTTTATTCAGAACATTCACCTGTGCCACTTTGAGCTCCTCAGCAATGGCCTCATGTGCTTGTTCGTTCATCTCTGGGGGAACTGGCTCTTTCAAGATGTCATCCATCATCTCTCCGAAACACTGAAAATCTTCAGAATGATAATCTAAGGTTTCTGGGCTTATTCGCGGCACTAGGCGAGATCTGAGCTGGTAAGCTTTTGTTGGAGTGGTTATGTTCTGTTACAAGGACACAAAGCAATCTTTATTTTAACTGTAAAATGGAATTAAGACTTTGTCTGGTATTGCATTTCATAGTTCTATAAACAGAATAATGAAATCAAATGCTCAAAGTGGTCAGTTCTAAACCACTACACTTTTTCAGATTTGTCATTTGATAACAGCAGCAGTCATTCATCTGATAGCAGCAGCACAAGTATTTCAGAACAAAAAAGCAGGGTAGCTGCTTTATCACATATGGATTATGTGCCAGAACATTAGTTCTAAATAAACTTATTCTCATACCTGAAGAGTTTCTCTGTGTAGCTTATGTAAGTGAGAGACTTCTCGGCGCTTGTGTGCTTTGGTTGCCTCCAGAATGTTTTCAAGGTGTTGGTTTGCTTTCTGAAGGGATTGAAGTTCTGATTCCAGTTCCATATGCTTTTTCCTGTTTAGGAAATATTTTACTACTGTCAAAACCACTCCATCAGCGTGGCCTCCCATCAGTAAGACTAAGCTACAGTATTGCCAGTGAGTAAACCCAAGCTGAACTCTTGCCCAAACACTGAAATACATTATTTTGCGAAGAAAGCCACCACTGTGCTGTATTAAAAAGTTAAAAAAAATATTAAAAAGTTAAGAAGCTTATTTGTGCTTGCATAATGAAGCAAGCAGATGGATAACTAAACTTGTCAGAAAAAAAATCCATTACACGGTAAGAAATAAGCTGAGAGCTCTGCAATTCCTTTTATGAGAAAGTGATATCACCCGTACCAATATGGTTTTAAGCTTTTAAAATGTTATCCAGTTATATGAGAAGTCTGAACTGGTGCTTGCTAGGATTAAAGAAAATCCTTTAAAGATTTTTTTTTTTTTTAAGTGCTGCTCTGTTAAGATTATTTTGCCCTCTAAGAGTACTTTGACTGAAAAACAGCAGTTGAGCAGAAATTTAGGAATAATTTTTGTTAGGTATTTTGCAGAGCTACATGCTCTTACTGTGATAAGTGGCCTTACTGACATAATTATAGGGTCAAAGTCTACAGGCAAAAGAAAATATACTATTTAATCTTTTGGCAGTTTAATGCTATCACTTTCCCCCCATGTTTTTAGCATTAGCATGTTCAACAGGAACATACTCTGCGTGCCGTTCTGGCACTGGCACTGTCTTACATGCTAAGAGCATACTTAAGACTGTATTCAGGATCTGAGACTCACTTTTAAAAAAACATCAATATAAGTAATTATTTAATGACATTTCAAGACATCTATATACTGTTTTGTCTCACTTGGTTAGTTCTTTGAATTCTTCATATTCCTGTTTTGAACTTGCCAGTTCACTTTGAGTCTGTAGCAGGCGTGCTTTCAGCTTTTCAGATGCCAGTGAATTGCCTTCTGCTGATAGGGTGGTAGAATGTAAATGATGACCTAAAGAACAAACATACACCCTCTGAAATCACAGAGTAGCTCAAATATTGTAAGTTTTACTAAAATGAAAGCATTTGTGGGCTTTTGAACAGCATAGCAGCAATCAAAATTGAAAAAAATGGGTATTAGCAACAGTCCACGTGAAAACCAGTAGAATAATATTACTGCAGTCTTCGCAACAACTAAGGACAACAATATGAGATTATGGTGTTCACAAGATGCACAAGAACCCAAAATTCCCTATTGCTGTATTCACTTAAAGGCCAACGTCAATAAAATGAAATAAACCTGTTTTATCAGTCTTCAGGTATCACTTTGAAGAAGGCAAAATTACATCAGACAGACAACATTTTCAACACTACGCTGCACATAACAGGAATACAGCAAGCTTACTTAGCTGAAAAACATTAGCATAATTTTTACCTCCAGTATTTTTCTCTGTGGCTGAAGCTTCCAGAAAAGCTTTTTCGAGTTCTGCGATGGTCTGAGCATCAATTTCTTGGGCCTTTTTAACTGACTGTAACGAACGAAGTCTTTTATTCTCCTCTCTGAGGTTATGGTTCTCCATGGCATACTTTGCAATTCGTGGGTGTTGTTCCATCTGAGATAAGCAGTATTTTATTCAACAGTTTTGGTTTTCCAGACAATACAATACATAACTAGCTGTTGTGCTACTACCTTTAATAAGCATTAAATTCTAATAGACAAGGTGGGGGAAAGGAAAGAAAAAAAACAAAAGTATTTCCTGCAGTGGTTAAAACTGCCCCATTTTTTTTTTCACTCCCTTGCTCTCAAAAAAGACACTGGGTTTACATTTTATGTGTTCGCTCTTTTACTAGTAATAAAGCAGTAGAAGCTTTTCTTGCTGCTCTTGACATCCCTTTTCAGTTTCAACTTTGAGCTTTAGCTTTCTTAACACTGTCCCTGCATGCCATAGTAATGCTTCTGTAGTCCTTTAATGACTGTCCTGACTTCTGTAGTCCTTTAATGACTGTCCTGACTTCTGTACTGTTTTCCCCCCCCCTTCACTTTGGAGCTCAGTTATGAGCTCCAGATTCAAGCTGGTCTTGTAATACATTTACTCTTTTCTTCCTACTTGTGCTCAGAAGAAATTGTTTATACAGATTTGCCTTCTCTCTTGAGCTTCTTTATTCTTCAAAACTGCCTCATAAATGGTACCAGACCTACCAGATACCTGAATAACCCAAAGTTTTAGATATGTACTTTGCTACTTGCCTTCCTCAGACAGCATCACCCCTGACTAGCCCACCTAGCATGTGCCATTACCCCTCAGAAACCCACTGTATTACTTGAATCCTGCTGTCTTTCCCTTTCAACAAATGTCACAGAGGTTAAAGTCTCCCATAAGAATGAGGATTTGTGATTTGGAGACTTCCTTGAGTTGCTTAAAGGAGACTTAGTCCTCTCTGCCTAACCCAGACCAGGTGGCCTATAGCCATCTCCCACCATGACATCACCCTTACTAGCCTTTCCTCTTACGCAAACTCACAAGCTCTAAATCCACCCATTGCCCCTTCCGTAGGGAAACTCCATGCATTTGAGATGCTCCTATAAAGGGATCCACCACCCATCCACCTTTTTTCTGCCTGGCTTTCCTAAAAAGCCTGTATCCACCCATCACAGAACTCCACCGCGTGAGCTCTTCTCACAAAAGAAATTTGTTTTAAGAAAGAAAAGCTAAAGACTTACCTGTTCTCTGAGTGTGTGCAATTCCTCCCTCAACTCACTGATGAGAGCATCTTGCTCTTTTGGCAGTAGACTTCCACCAGCCTCTTTATGTAATCTTTCCAAGCGAACAATATGGTCTTCGCGGAATTTAACTATCATTTTATTGGACTGAATAAATTTTTCCTTCTTGGCACACAGATCTTCTAGTTGAGCAATTTTTTCCAATAAATTCTTTGAAAGCAAATACACAGATCGGCGGAAAAATGACAGTTACACTAGGTGAATTTTTAAGGTGCTCATATCACATTCACACACAAATAATGCAAAACTCAGTTAACAATAATTTTGTGAATACACAGACTGTCATTCATTTGGAGCAGACACGTAGAGAGCAACAGCTCATACCAAGAAGCCAAATTAGACACTACATTGCAAAACTTAGAAGCTCCAAGACTCAGTTAAGCACATCAGATGCACCCTTGGAGTCCCTGTTTCAGTTCATTTCTTCAATAAAAACCCCACAAAACATTTTTGATGATTCAGCACTGTGCCATAACATGAACCAAAGAACGTTAAAATGGGGATGACTGGGAAGTCTGCTTCAAAAAACACACTGTTGATCCAAACATCAAATATGTGCTCGAAATAAAACACAAGTTCAAATTTTTGAACAACTTAAGACTAAGACATACTAAGAAAGCTATCCCATGGCTTGTCTGAATTCGAAAGATTTTATCTTAAATGTCATTTGACTAGTTCCCTTATTACTAAACCTTATCATCTTTGGACAGAGTATTTTTATTCAAAAACAAAGAAAAATGAAGAGAGTCAGTTTCAATATGTCTCATCAGACATATTACACAGAATACACTTAGAAATATTAGTGCTTTCTTACCTTCTTTTCATCTTCTGATTTCTCCCAGAACAACATTGCTTCAAGAAAGTTGTTCATGTAATTCATGTTGTTCTTCCGTTTTTCAACCACACCTGTAGGGTAAGTCAAAGAAACAAATGCCATATTTATTAAAATACTAGTTAACCAAGTTTTCCTAAATACATAACATCACAGTTGTGTGAAGAAAATTTAAATAAGTTCTTCAAGCAATATAATTCCTGTAAGATCACGTGCTGTACCCAGAGCAAGGAGGTTTAGGCTGTAAGTCTTAGTCACCTGCAAGTCCTGATAAAGAACAAAGTCATTATACATAATTGTGTAATTAAGAAAGTTGTTCAAGCATTAAATGGCTTTACGATGAACTTTAATACAAGTAGAAGAATCAGTTTGTGCAGCTGAGTATATCTATAAAATGCAAAACCCCTCTGAAATTAATTTGATAATACTAAGCGATTATTGGCAACGTTATTACAGTTTGTACATATTAAAAGTGGACTAACTGGTTTATGAAAAGGAAATTTAGGAAAATAAGTGTGAATTAAGTGGATAATTAGTGATTTCATCGGGAAGGAAAGTGTCCATACAAGGGATTAAAAGATCCTAACTAATCCACTTCAGAAATTAATTCAAAATAGCTCTTCTGAATACCCTCATGCAGGCAAAACTACTTATTTATAGAATACTAATCATCACAGTAGCTAGGAGCATAATAACTACCCTATTGTAATTTAATATATTAAAAAATGCCATCGTGTTTTATAAGTAGCTAGTAAGCAGATCTCATGTTTGTGTGATCAAATATTACAAACATAATTTAACTGCATAGATTAAACACAGCTCTAATATATTAGGTTCTGCATAAAACCCCTCTTCAGTGTTTAAACATAATCTGCTTTTCCTCAGAACTCTGTCACAAGTCTAACAACATTTTTGAGCCCTCTCTTGATATTGGTGTATTCACAGACAGTGACTCAGTGTCCCACATAATCACTGACTTGTTTTTACTGGTTAAATGTGCATGCTTACACAGAAATATTTTTTCCTTCGGAAAACTCAACCACAGATGCTTTATATTACATAAGTCTTTAATTTCTGTAGTAACTTCTATTTCTTGGCAAGGTCAGGAAAGAGTTGACTCAGGATAACAATGGGAGTTACAAGACCATGTCTACTACCTGGTAATCAAACAGTATAAGGTAAAGCATTTCAGTATGAGACGCATGCATAGTAGAAAGCTATGCTGGGATCTATAGTGCAGATACAATGGCCTGGAAGAAATGCTGGAAGGAAAAAAATTACACATTGATAATAACCCCATTACCACCTTACATTGAAATTTATCTTTTATTGAAAGATAAATATCCTTTATCAGAGGGCTAGAGCACCTCTGCTATGAAGACAGACTGAGAGAGTTGGGGTTGTTCAGCCTCGAGAAAAGAAGGCTCTGGGGAGACTTTATAACAGCCTTCCAGTACCTGAAGGGGCTACAGGAGAGCTGGGGAGGGACTCTTTGTCAGGGAGTGTAGCCATAGGACAAGGGGTAATGGTTTTAAATTGGAAGAGGGGAGATTTAGATTTAGATACCGGAAAGAAATTCTTCACTATGAGGGTGGTGAGGCACTGGAACAGGTTGCCCAGAGAAGCTGTGGCTGCCCCATCCCTGGAGGGGTTCAAGGCCAGGCTGGATGGGGCTTGGAGCAACCTGCTCTGGTGGGAGGTGTCCCTGCCCTTGGCAGGGGGGTTGGAACTTGATCTTTAGGACCCTTCCAACTCTAACTATTCTATGATCCTGTGATCCTTCTTCCTGAAGGGGCAGAAGGGGAAGAAGAGGAGGAAAAAAGAAAATAAATCCAGTCCTGAGCTTAAAAAGAACGTGGATTAAATGAGAATTATCAACACCATAGCGCTCTCCCTCCAGCCTAAATGTATAAGCAACCCCATGTAAACTGTTGGTTATTCGAAGGATTAGGCAGTGTACCTCTTACGAACTGGAAGTGTATTCTAGGTGTTTTAGAATAGAAACATAACCCTGGACATGACTTATGAAAAGAAAATAAAATCACGTTAACAATTTCTGCAAAATATTAGATACAAATACAAACAATGGGATCCGTAACACAAATGCAACCTCTGTAGGTCAGTCCCTACAAAAGTACTAATTGTTCAGAAACTTAATGAATTACATAAGGCTCCAACACTCCAGGCAAATAAGTAGCAAGTTCTTTCTCCCCTCACCCCCAACTCTTACCTTGTGATACAGAAATATCATGCATTGATGGCACTGAAGTAAGTTGAGCAAGCTGCTCTTTCAACTTTTTGACCTCAGCTTGCAGTTGGCTCACATTTCCTTGTGTGTCTTCATTTATCACAGCCTTTCATAAATTAAGAGAAAAATTAAGAGAAAATTAGTAAGAGGTACAAATAAAAAAAAAAATCTTATATTTTATAGGATAAAAGAAAAGTCAAAACTGCAAAACAACAAAACTGCTGAGAAGTTTTCTATGTTAGGAAAGGAAGAACTCATGGAAAAAGCACTGGTTTCTCAGTAAATCAAACATCGAGTTGCACTTCAACTAAAAAATTTGGTTAAAAAATTCAGTGTTTTCTCTAGAGCTGTTTTGACCAAGAAAGCTAAGCAGCATACAAAGGCAGTAGTTTACAGCCAGATGTCAACATACATTCAAAACTCAGGAGAAATTATTTGGGTTTATTTGGGTATATACGTTTTGGGATTTAGCATATATAAAAACTAGATCCACTAAAATACTATTGAATCTAATTTTTTTTAATGACAATTTTAATTTTTACTACAGATTTACTTACTTTTTCCAATGAAGTGCTCAGAGGACAAGCAATGAACACACACTATTATCAGCTACTACCTAGTCCCCAGCTGTTGTACTCTATTCATAATCAAAAGCAAACAAGTTGTTTTCAAAAATCATTTACTACAAACATTTAGGAACGCAAATTTAGGTTTTTTAAATAAGTTATAATTATTTAAATTAGCAAAAGCACAAGAGTATTTTGATGAAGTTATCCTGTTTGCAGATGTGCAGTTTAAATGACATTAAATTGTTTGTTACAACAATAAAAACATTGGAGAACTCTCTTACCTTGTTTTTAATCAACTTTGCTCGCTGGGCAAAATTAAGGGTGGACAGTGTTTCACCAAAACACCTGGATCCTGGATGAACATTTGCGATTATGCATGTTTTTGCATTACCACCAAGGGAATCCTATGTAAAAACATAGAAGTTATATTTATTCGCATAGTTTTGGTTACAGCAGGAAGCCATCACCTAAGAGCGACTGTGTATAACTTCGAACAAACTGCATAAGGGGTTTTATTTAACAAAATTTCTGTGCTTCTTACGTTTCTGCAATTTTAGTTCAGACATGGGTAAAAAGGATGTGACTGTAAATAAAGATTTGGGTTTTCAAAAGCCTGATTCTGTGTTACTAATCAATATTTGAGATATCGGTTACAGTTGAACAGCAGGAAGATGAAAAAAACCAACAGGGAATAAAGCAGATATTTCACCTTAATTTTGTTCATCAGCAGATTGGCATTCACGCTATTTTGAACATCCTCCAGCCTGTCAATTGTTCCAACCTATCTGCTGGTGGTGCCAAACAAACTAAATCACAAACCAAGATTCTTGACCAAGGATATAAAAAGAACCTCTCCCTTTTACATGCATGTCTTCAAATAAATCCATGCTGTTAGATACGTAGCTCTCAAATCTCTGGAGAAGGCAGCAGTTATACTTAAGACTCTGGAGGGGTTCAAGGCCAGGCTGGATGGAGCTTTGGGCAACCTGGTCTAGTGGGAGGTGTCCCTGACCATGGCAGGGGGGTTAGAACTTGATGATCTTTAAGGTCCCTTCCAACTCTAACCATTCTATTATTCTACTATGAAATAGCCCACAAGTCTCAATGGCTTTGTCTAGTACAGAAGGTCATGTTTGTGGATTTCTTTGCAGTACAACCACCTTACAAAACCCCAAACACTGAAAGTCAGAGCTCATACACAATTGCAATTCTCTTCCAATTTCTATGTATTTTGGGTTGCATTGGAGGGACATCACTCTTCAGAGGTTCACAATTCTAAGATATACATGGAACAGGCATGGAATTTTTTGAAAATTTTGCTGTGATCACATAAATACTGTGTTGTAACACAAATACTATGTGTAAGTACTATATTATATTACAAAAATATATTACAGATATTATTTATTACTGTTCACAGAATTTTGGTGAGTGCTGGCAACCAAAAATTTTTTACTACTTCCATCTTTGTTTTCTGTTCATCTTGAAAAAAGCCCATATGCTCTCAGATAGGAAACTGTAAATGTATCCAATTATTAACATCTTACCAACACTTAGCACATATAGGCTAATTGTGGAAATCCAGTCAACCATTTCAACACATCTCTAAATACTACATTGTGATACATGGTATTTCCCAAAATTATAGGGATTAAAACATTTACTTATTTTTCCTTAAAATTTGCAAATATAAGGAGATTATGAGCATAAGTTTCTTGCCTCCAGTTAACAGTAATAAATCCCCTGGAAGTCTCTTTAGGTAAAAACAAGTTTTTAATGTCACAAGTTCAGCTTTGTAGAGTAAAACAAAAAGAACCAACCCCAAAAAATATTTTTTTTCCACATCCCAAGTAGCATATAAAATCCAGAGCATATACGTTACCCTTAACAGAAAAGTGAGCTTGGAATCCCGGTAACAAATGTGTCTCTGTTTTCCATTACCCACATCAACAAGTGCTGTGATTACTTGGCCCAGGCAACTTAGTGATCGATTTATGTTACCTGCTTCCTGGAGAAAAAAAACAAACAACCAGAAGAGAACAAAGGTGAACAGATTTGGTGGATGGAAGAGGGTAGTCGATCTGAAAGCAGAAAGATGCTACACATCTAACTGTAGCATTACAGAACTAACCTTCAACCTAAGTCCTTCTGTGTGGGTGTCTTTCTGTCTCTCAGATCCTGCCAAGTCTACCAGGTTGAGCAGGGAAGACCGAATGTTAACAACCTCATTGTTTTTCTCCATGGATTCCACTGTGATAGTGAAAACTGCATGTGATCTTGAGGACTCTCTATTCATTGAGGTCGATGCTACGCGACGGTTTCTCCAGCCCATAGTTAATACCTAAGCATGAAAAAGACATCAAATAATATTAAGTATCTCAGACTATATTGAGTATTTACACACAGGTGACAAACAGTAGTAAGCATATTTCCATGTAACAGCTTTCAAAAATCTCAAGGACAAGGATTTTTTTTACTTTTTTTTTGCCAATAGAAGTATTTTAGAAGTGAAAAATATAGCTACAGTCCATCTTAATAAAACCACTAATTATAATATTCACTTCTTTCCTTCAAGAGTTTCATTGCCGTTTGAAAGCATAACATATCCAATACTGGTGTATGTTAGTTGTACATAAGGAAAAAAAATATATTTCAAGTCACAGAAGTACTATGTGTACATGTGTCATTCCTGGAGAAATAAACCTGACAATTTCTGGAACACACATGCTCCCTAATTAGCAGATGTAACTTTCTGTTGCTATTTCAGAGATGTGCAGGGCAAGCATTAGAGAAAGATTACTGTAATTGCAATTCATATATTCCATACTCCAGAACTGCAAGGTTTCTTACATGTGTGGGGTAGTCAGGAAGCATTGCCTAGAAACAGCTTTTTACACTGTTTTTTGGAGATGGAGATAGGAGAAGAGGGTGTCACAGACACTGTGCAAAAAAAATGTGCTTTCATCAAAACGGAATATTTATCAATAAGCATCAAGATAAATAGTCCAAACATTAAAAAATGACAAAAAAATACCTGGTATGCTTCAGCTGCAGATGACAACACCTGTTCAACAGCACCATCAACAAAGACTCCCTTCTTGATGTGTTCTCTGAGAAAGAGTCCAGCCGAAGCAGAATCTAGCAAGTCAAATATCTGTTCATTGTAGATTTCAATAAATGAGCATTTGCAGAGAAAACTCTTTCCATTGCCAGCCTGAAAAACACAGTAATTTACACTATAAACAGATTGGTTACATGAAGTCTGGCATTGTATGGCAGTGAGTATCTTTTTATACATATCTAAAGCTATTGGTTTGCATATGTATTCTGCATACTGTATATATCTGATGCCCAGATGACAACCGACACCCAGAAACCTAGATGCATTTTTAGACTCAAAATACAAGCAAGCTTGTGTCTGAAGAAAGTGTACTATAATTTGGCAGCATCCTGGACACAAGCATTCCTCATTAATAAATTTGATGCAAGACAGCAATAATCCTGGAAACTTCAATTGCTCCACGCTGGGCTCACCAAACAGCCTTAGCTAATCTTTGATGTGAGACGTTACGTTGACCGCAGTAATAAGTATAAAATAAATGTACCTTTTCTTTTTCACGTTCAATTAGAAAAAATAAGTATTCAAAGCTCCGTGGAATTACACCTCTCAGGCAGTGAGTAAAATTATCAGAATCAGATGGTCCTAAAGAGATTTTTAATTAAAAAAAAAGTAATTAATACTACTCAAGAATAATGGTTGATCTTTTCAAGATGTCATTACAGAAGACTTCAGCAACCAGGTTTTAGTCAGTTTATGGCAAAACCACAGAAGACATGCAATAAAATCAACTTTCAAGATCTAAGGTAGTATTCCATAATCAGATTTATACGTAGTCTAAATGATGCTTGTGAAAGTTTATTTTACCTTGTCCATAGGTTACCAAGGTCTGAAATAGTGTAAACTCCTTGAACTTCCATAGAATCATGTACATGAATACAGCTACTTGAGCCTTGGTTTGAGGAACCAGAAGGATGGGGTAATTTGGCCCCATGATTAATTAATATCTATGTAGCCCTTGAAAACACATCAGTCAAACTGGTTTTGGTTTTTTCAGTAACTTTCTACTGTCAAGTACAATATTAATGCAGTTAAAATCACCACTGTATGAAGAACAAGATTACACGAGGATTCCTTTGTATACAGAGAGGCTTTAAATTCCTAGTTGGGGAGGAATCAGTTATTTTGAAAAACTCACTGTATTTTATCATGGAAAACCCTTAGAATATTTTTCTACACACGCAAGGGATATCAGCCAAACAGGGAAACCAGTACAATACTCATTTTTGAGAAAATTTAGCAAGATCGTTTGATTTAATTGAAAAGCTTCTCCCCTGTTAGAAACAGAAAGAAACTCTACATCTTCAAAAAGAGTACATATACTTCACTCTTTTGATATAAAGCAAGAACAGTACTGAGCACTTCACCATTTCTTATAATCTTAAGGTTGTCTGCAGGAAGACAGAATTCTAAATCATCTCTGGTGTTTAAGCAAGACAACATTTCAATTCAAGACAAAAAAAAACCCAATAGGGAACCACTGAAAGATTGAGCTCTCTCATCCACTTACCCATCATAGTAAAGGTTTTTCCTGACCCAGTTTGGCCACTAAAAAAAAAAAAAAAGTCAGATAAAGCTTTATGTTGGCTCTTAATTTTTTATTAATCCGCATCATTTAAGGAGAGCTTGCAGCTTAAAATGAAAAAAAAAATCTAAAATGAAGAAAAAGACAGGCAAGCTGAGAAATCATTCAGCTAAAAAGGTATAAAAATAGAACAGCAAATTTGACGTGAAATTCTGTTAGATAAATCACCTTTTATGGTCCCCCATCATTCACCATTTTCCTTCCTTTTTTCTATTGGAAAGGGAAATAGTGGAACTTAGCATTAAAATATAAACATTAAACTATTTTTGGGTCAAACTTTTACATTTTCGGTCACTCACTAGTGCATGTGAGGATGAGGATAATAATTTTAAGTTTAATATATCCTTTTTTTTTTAGCAGTAGTTATTAATCAGGGTAGAGAAACTTCAAGGCAATTTCACTTAATTTTTCCACATTTGTATATTGTAACAAAGTCGACTTCCCTTCAGTTTTGCAAATGCTGTGATAGGCTAAAAAACCCCAGTAAGGTTTTGATTAGATCAGTCCTTCAAGTTAGCATTTTTGACCAAAATGCTTACTTGGTTTTCAAAATGAAAAAAAAAAATGAGAGTTAATATAATGATATTCATACTACTAGTTATGGATATATTTCTACCTTAGAAAATATTTTGAAAGTTAAAATTATCATTCTTGAGTTTTCCCACAGGCAGCTAAGACTCACTAAAGAGTTGAGCTGGCCAAATATAAAGTTAAAGTGATTTTCATTCCATTTTACTATGGACATACTGAAAACAATCAGCTTTCTCTTTAACAGTACACCACCACCTTAAGTTTTTAGACAAAAAATAGTAAAATTGAAATGAATTACAATCCACATTATTGACCTTAAGTGTTAGAAGCATAATGCCTACAAACAGATTGCTCCAAAAGAGGAATAAGAAGTACTCTTCAGTATTGCAGAAACATTATCTTGTGCTGCACTAAGGAAGCACTTTCAAAGTTTCCTTAATGTTAAGGCAGCTCTGGCACTTAAAACCACAATCACCTCAAATGTTGCAACAGCTGTGAAACACCATTATGTGACTTACTATGCAAAGATGGTTCCATTGTAGCCATTCATGCAAGATTCGACAATATTTTTGGCCACGCTTGAGAACACTGACTCCTAGGGACAAGGGAAAGAGAAGGCACTTGACATCAGTTATTTCAGCACCTCTTCTATCAGTGTTTTCTATGACATAACTTTAAGGAATGTGTCTATTTTATACATTATAAAGTTAGATACGTATCATGACCCCCTGGAGTTCTCACAGCAAAACAATGCATCCTAAATCTTTGTGAAAGAAATCACTCCCTCCCTTTGAAAAAAAAATTATTCCTTGCTGATAACGGAAAGAAAAATAATAAAATTCAGTATCATAGTAATAACTTTCAAATACATATTGTGTTAATTTTGGTGCAGAGGTTTTGATTACATTGTGTGGTTTATACTGTCAGTAGGTCAACACTGAGCCTACGACACTCATCAAATCTAGCTAACTTTCAACATTTGCCACTGCAGAGTCAACAAATTTGCACAATTGTTAGCCTCATCTATTTTCATGTGTTTCTCTTAGATCTGCAAGAAGAGCCTCGCTACAAACAGCAGACTACAGTGGGTGGGGGGGTTGGGGAGTGGTGTTGGTTTTGTTTTGTTTTGTTAAACAGAAGTTAAATGGTATTGAAGTCTCAGAAGAATTAAAATTGTGTTCAGAATTTCAAACACGGTATTATTGAAGATTAAACTGAAGGCTTTGCCTTCAAGTACTACCTGTCCCAGGTGAACAACACATATGTTTAAAAGGCAAATGTATAAGGAGGAAATATAACTCACAGAATATAAACTGGTAAGTTTCTAACATACAAATTGCATGTTTATTGTCAGTTACTGACTAACAGCTACTTTTATACCTTTGTCTCAACAGAGGGGGTTATTTCTTGTATATGGTGCTACCGTAACATTTACAACTAGACATTTCAATTTTCATGCAAACTTTAATTAAATTAATTAACAATTAAAAAATACATTAAAGCTATTAACAGAACTCAGTGCAATGTTTGTGTACTATAACTACATATTACCAATCTGACCACTGTAAAAAATAATACCCAAGGCATTACACCTTTAGAAAGGTTTAGTGTAGCAACTGCCAAAGTTTGGGGGAAAACTGCAATACCATTATGAGATTCTGGAAGTTATTACCTGTGTTGTTTCCATATTGGCAACATAATCAAAAGTAAAGATCTTTGGCTCAGGCTTTGAATGCAGACGGATGGTATTTGATGACAGGACAGATAAACACAAGCCTTGATCTCCATCGGTTAACACAGCTCCCTCCGAAGGAGGACGTACCCTTACGTAAACTTTGATCGCATCACCTTCAACACTAAAATGGATATTTATGCATTAGATTACTTCGAAATAGATCTGTCAGCTGTTTGATAAAATTAAATCACAAAAATCAGATTAAGCACGTGTAGTCATGCAACACAAAGGCACTACTTATAGCTGTACACATCAATTCATTACAAGTCAAAGATTTATTAAAGGTTAAAAAGTGGCAGATTAAAAAACAATGCCAAGTTAGTGGAATCTATTGCTGTTGCATTTAACTACAGCTCTAAAAGAACACATTTCACAGTGAACTTGAGATACATAAAAACAGGGTTACAATAAAGGTTTTGGTAGTTTCCAAGACTATAGGCTTCAATCATCCTTCTTACTACTGGAAGTCATAAAAGACTTTACAAATAGAGCAGGTGATGCTACAATTCCAGCAAGAAAGTTACTAGCATTTTTCTTTGCTGTTTGCAAGAAGGGAAATAACAATTGATTCTTGATCCATGGGTCCAATAAAGTATAGCAGCACCTACATCTAAAAGTTCCCTAACCTATTTAATCACATTTATCAGTGGATGCACCAGTAAATTTAGCTTGAATAAGCAGCTGTGCATGACTGTTACATTAAAGCTTTGAGGAGTTTTGGTATAAATACCAATACACCTATGTAATATAAAGAATTAAATTCTTATGTGAAATGGCAGCAAACTTGGATTTGCTTTACTTTATTCTTTCCCAAAAAGCAGTTACAGCACAAGGGTGTTGTAACTATTATTGATTTTTACTTTCAGTAAACAAGAGAAAGAAACAGAATAGTTTTAAAAGTGGGGGAAGGACTTCATGACTGAAATGTGGGGATGGGGAGGCTAAAAAAAAGAACAGGAAGCATCTGAGAAAGGGAAGATGTTATACCAGCTTTAAGACACAACTCACTAACTTGCTGAATAATTTTTCATTAGATAATATGAGTTGTGGCAGAAGCTGTTTATATTTGGAGGGCTTTTTCTTTTAGCTTCGGACTTCCTCATAGAATTATAATTCCTCATGGAATCTCTCTTCAGAGAAATTCTAGAGTCCAGCTCCAGAGTTAGTGGACAAATGAGAACTTACTGCATGGCAGCATGCCAACAGGAATCTGATGCCTCAGAACAACACTTTTATTAAGAGAAGTTTATTTTTAAAACCTATAAGGAAGTTCAGAACAAACAGCAATAAACTTGTGCAGAAAAACATTGAAAGAAACAAACCCTTTAAATTATGTTACAGTGTTATACTAGGTTTGTTTGCACCTTTTGTGCAATGTGATTATTCATGTACAGAAACTGGCCAATACTACTTTACCTAGATGAGTTCAACAAAGGTAATGCAGATTCACGTAAATCTCCTATAAAATAAAAGTGAAATACGGACAAAGATTAAAAAAGATAAAGTTAATGCTCAAAAAACCCCATTTAAATAGAGAATATTGTAAGCAGTGCTGAGGGAGATACATGGAGAGCCTTACAAATACCCATTTCTCATGCATGAATCAGAACCACACAAAAATATTTAGTAACTATCTCCCTTTGACAGAAAGTTTGCAGTTTCTGGGAAAGGTAGA
>JAHREE010000179.1:2291728-2311669 GCA_033628505.1 Tringa tobata
CACCAACGTTTTCATGCCAGCAAGTTTACTTTTATATAAAATCCTATTGCAAATGATTCTTCTGTCTCAGAGCACAAGTTTGAGAGTATGGAAACACAAATATCATCTTCCTCCTGTCAATAATGCTTGCAATGATTTAGTTCGGCAGCTTTGATAACAAAGCCACCATGAGCTCCCTGTTCGGAGTACAGCATCAAAGACTCAAATTTAGACCCATGCATTTAAGATTTTCTTAAGTGTTGCATGGCAAGCAGTGCTTGTACAACAAAGATAATGAACAAAAAGAATTAAATTCTTACCTTTCAAGTTCCTACTGTTTTGGTCTTTAATTGAAAGATGCCATACTGGTTTTTCCTGAGTGCCATTTGGACAAAGCTCGTTGGCAGGGTCTGTCACTGACAGCTGTGCCAGGTCTCACTAGCCTTACTGCAAAAGGGAAACCCAAGAGTACGAGCTCACCCTCAGCTGTTGTGATTTAATGTGGTGATTAGAATTGCTTTTATTTCTCTCCCATCTAGAGAGAGCAGCTTCCACTTGCAGATGATGATAGTGAGAATGGCAGCGACAAGGAAGATGAGCAGCCTCAAGTGGTAACATTGAAAAAAGGGGACTTGACTGCTGAAGAAGCAATGAAAATTAAACAGCAGATTAAAGAGGCCTTAAAGACAAATGAATCAGGTGAATTTCAAACTAATAATTTTTTGCTTTGTATAGTCAAAGAGAGATAACTCATAAAAGGGAGCCTGATGTTTGTTCAGTTTTCCAGCATTTAATACTACCTTTGATTAGTTGTTTTGAATTTTTTAGCT
Source organism: Tringa tobata (assembly GCA_033628505.1). Classification (NCBI taxonomy): domain Eukaryota; kingdom Metazoa; phylum Chordata; class Aves; order Charadriiformes; family Scolopacidae; genus Tringa; species Tringa tobata. The sequence goes on from JAHREE010000179.1 coordinate 2,292,538, forward strand.
AAATAAGTTAGACCTGTGATTCCTAATCTGAAATGGTTGAGTACATATCTAAGCTGTCTGGCTTTTCGTTGCAGTTCTTTGCTTCTTCATTGTTCATCATCCTACCTCCAAATACCACCTTAAATCTCTTTTGTTTGTTTTGTTTTGGTGTGTCGTCATCCTAGTACACAGTCTTTTGACATCACCAGTGATAATTTCAGAACTCGTAAATTAGTTCAGCCAAATTTGACAGTGGAGTGGATGTCTTAAAGGTAATCATATGAGTTTGTGAAAGAGAGTGGCTGGGCAGATGGAGGAAACTCAGGTTTGTACTTCAGTAGAAAGAATGGCAGGTGTGTAAGCTTGGTAAGGTGTTCAGTTAACGGACTGGTCCATGTTATTACTTGCTTAAAATCATCCTAGGATGTGTTGTGACTTGCAAATACGTTAAGCAAAGCTAAATTGATTATTTGAAAATAACACAATACAATAGTGCCAACGAACAGCAAGGTATAGGAAAAATGTTTCTTTGCTACAAAGAGTTACAAAGCTTTATCTAAATTATTTAACAGGCTCTTCAGGAATGGAAGGATGGAGGTAGTGTGGGAGAGGTTGCTGCAGTGAGACAATGAAGACGTGAAACTATAGCTGATGAATATAGTTATGTTAAGAATTTTTGTCAGTATTCATCATTCAGATATGACGGCTGATAAAAATGCTTTAAGAGTCCAAAAACTTCCATCATTACACAGGGTGTGATGAAGTGTAGCTTTCTTTCTTTTTTTTTTTTTTTTTTTGTTGACAGAAGATGTGGCAGATTAAAGGTAGGTATTGCTATCTCTAGTGGAAATGTCTTGACAATTAAGAATATAGAACTGGAACCTCACAAGTATAAAATAGAAAGGTGATTCATAGAAGCTGTGGACCTTTTACTCAGCCACTGTGGCTATTTACAGTGGCTGTACGTAGAGTTCAGCGCAGATTGAGAAGCTAGCACACAGCTATCGATGAGACATCCTCAGTTTCTGTCTTTTCCTGCCATTTGAATTTGACAATTCACGTTTCCCTTGTCCCTATATAGAAGTATGTGTTAAAAGCAAAATGGTATCAATGGAGAAGTCAAATAACAGTACTAGGAGAAAATACGTTGAGAATCTTGCATTTTTGAAAAGCAGATTGATGAAAAAACTCTTTAATTTTTATAATGTAGGTTAGCTTGAAATTAAATAAAACTACGTCTGATTTCTTTCTGCAGGTAGGTAGTGTAAGTAAGGTGTAACCAGCTAGTGGGCTGAGGGCTGTGTTTATGTAATTTGAACTCCTCAGAAAATTTGTCCAGCTTCAGGCTTACTTCCTGGTCTCTTATTATTGAAGTGCTTGGTGTTGCTCTTTGTAAAGGTGTCACATGATTTCTTTTCAAAAGTGGGTTCACCCTTCCAGTACTGGGAGAAATTTCAGCCTGTTGGAAAGAAATGGCGTGATTCTTTCTAAGCATTGGTTTCCTTTTCATGTAAGCAACTTGAATTTTGAATGATCACAGTAGGAGGAAAAATTATTTTGTAAGGCTGGGCAAAAAGAAGTCGTTGTCCATGAGAATCTATTGAGGTGGAGTCCATGCTGTGAAAAAAGTCCAAAAGAGCTACCAAGTTGAATACACAGTATGAAATGGAAGTGTATTTGAAGAGAGTGACTGAACTTCTTTGGTGGAAAAAGACATTCCGAAGACATAATTGTATGTAGTGAGGATGGCAATATTGAGTCCCTGTAGAACTGTGGCACCTCTGCTTATTACCCCTTCAGTAGTAACTTGCATTTGGAGGTAGAAACCCCACAGTAGTAGGTAGCAGGAGTGTTGAATCACCGTGCTCTGGGGACTGCTGCCCTCTGTTCTACGCTATTGTGTTATTATTCGTTCATCTGCCTTTGCTGTTAATATGAGGTCTTGGCCTCCTTTTCCTTTTCTTGGCTTATGGGAATAAACAGGGTAAGCGCTACTACACTTCTCTGCTATCAGAGGACTCGGTGTGAAATTTTTAATGAAGGTGTGGGTATCTGCTACAGCTTGCTGAAGGCTTTTTTTTTTTGTGTGTGTATCTTTTGTCCATCTTTGCACTGTCAGTCTGACCTCTAGATTTAAATTCTGATTTCTAGTCAGAGACGGGTATTAAGACAACTGGTTACTTCCAGTTTAATACAGAGAGTTTTGAGTAACGTGTTAATTTCTTTTCTTGTTTTGGATAATTGTCAATTCTGAAAATTGGAAGCATAAAGAAAGCTTGATACTGCATGATTTGATTACATTTCTTGTTGCTTTGATTTTTTTCCCAGAGTTGGAAGTGAAATTAATTTAACGGGTACTAGACCATAACGTATAGCCCCAAATTGTATAATTTGTGAAATTGTAAAGCTGCAAATGTAGCAGGGAAGTAATTTTTCCAACTGATAATCTTCTTTCCACCATGCATCAATGCTGAGGCACTTAGTTAGTAGCACATTACTTATGATCTATCAATCTGTTTTGAATACAAATTTTCAGTTTTTCAAAACATGGAAAGTACTCAGTTTTGAGATTCTGCTCTCTCCTCTTTTATATCTGTAGTGATTGTTTTCATTTAAAGGTCCTTGTCTTCAGCCTTTGGTTTGGGATATTATTCTAGGATTTTTCATATCTCATTTACATCCTTTCCCCTTCATTTTCTTCTATAACCATTTTGATACGGATACACTTTTTTTTTTTTATATTATTCAGGCACCAGCAGTTCCTGTGACTTGCTTCTTTTTTTTTTTTTTTACAGAAACACTTCAGTAATGCTTTTGCATTAATTTGGCAAAAACAGCTGATTAATGTCAGTTGTGCTTGGTTGCCTCCTGAGGCAGAACAAAATTTAGTGAAGCGTGTATGTTAGCTTTTTAACTATAGTCACAGGGAACTTTTTTATTTAGGATGAGAAGACGCCCTTCCATATTGAAATATTTTTCTCCATGGAGGACTGACTTACAGGCTTTTCATATCAACAGTCATTTTCTTTAATATTTTTATGCAGCATTTTATGAATCTTTACTGTTGGTTCAGAGACAAAGAAAAATGGTCATGTGCGAAATTCAATTTGCACAAAAAAAAAAAGATGGCAATTACTGCAAGATCCCAGCATTCATTATAGTCTATGGAATTGTTTTTTCTACTGCTTTTCTGGTTCACCTGGCCTTTGGGACACTGATACATGCAGGTGACCAGATTTGGCAGAAGGAGTCCTTAACTCGTTCGAAATCTTTTAATATTATTCTTGTCGCGTTTTATATGCTGGGGTTGGAGGAGGGCAAGAGAGGGGAGAGGCAAGGAGAACATAGTCTGTGCTGGCTTGAGTATCCAAGCTCTTTCCTTAGCTTAAGCAGCCATTTTATCAGATATATATCACAGAGTTCACACTACTCTTCATCACGTGAACAGCAGGAATCTAAATTGAAGTTAATTTTATAGTATTTAAGTAACAAAAACTTTCCCAAGTGTCCTCATAAATGACTGAATATCTGAGCCTTTTAATCTTTGTGATACCAGTGTGCGTAATTCCTGTAGTAAATTCTTCCAAAGGCACACATAGAGATGGGTGGCCAGAAAGCACTAGAGGGAGCATCTGGAACGGCTGACCTGAACTCTAACCTTGGAAACCAATGAGAAATTTGCCAGGTTATCAATTTTTTCCTACCTTTATCATTGAATAGACATATATCTTGAAATACTGCTTGGGCTGTTCCTTCTGTTGTTCTTGCCAGTTTAGTTGTGTTTCAACCTGTTGGCCTCATTGACCTCTGCAGACAGAAACTGCTGAAAAATGGTGCTGCTAACCACACAAATGACCACTAAATAAAAAATACAGTAAACAGAAGAGCAGTGTTTCTTTTTGAGACCCTCATTCCTACTTCTCTTGTAATATATAACTTGCAATTAAGAGAGACGAAAAATTTTCTGAATGTCTTAATGTCATTTGTGAGGTGAGTTTTCAGCTGAACATCTGATGGTGCCCCTCTTAGTTGACCAGTGTATAAGGTTTGTGATCCAGGTAAAAGCAGCAGTGACTAAAAGCAGTCAGAATTTCAACTGCTACTGTGGTTTTTTGGCTCTCATCAGAAGTGGATGTTATTACATCTCCTGTACTGCTTTTATGTTGGTTGTATTTTACTTTGTGTGTTGCAGCGTGTTTATCAGAAATCCTGCTTTCCATAATTTGTAATACTGATACAGTCTTTTATCAGGGCTCTGTTTTAAAAACAACCGGTGCTGAGATTGAAGAAGCAATCTCTTCCTTGTATTGCTTAATACAAGTCAGGTTTTGGAGGTCACGGATAAAAACAAAAAGGACTGCTGACATGTGAGGGTCTGGTAAAATTAGAAAGGAGGAGATGAAGCTTTTACCAGCTGGAAAAGACAGTCTTAACAAATCAACACAAATTTCTTCAGCTGCTACATCAGATTCTTTCAAAAAAGCGTGGTCTGCCTGTTCTCCCTCTTTCCACGAGCTGCTCAGGTGAGGCTGGACCCGCTGTGTTTCTTCATCTGCTTCGTTCTTTGTCGAGCACTGCCAACACATCGTTTTTCTCTGAAGCTGGCCTGGGCTTCCTGCTGAAAGGAATGTCCTTGAGCATATAATGAAATTTTGACAGTGTTTAACCAGGCCAAGAGCTAAAATATTTTCCTTTGATGCAGAATGATCTGCAAATAGTATTGAGGCCCTGGAGGTCATAGCTAAGCTAGTTGCCATTTTGGTGGAGTTTTTGAGCTTTTTTTCTGTTTATACACTTCGCTTATTAAGAGTTTAAATTCACATTGCAAAGATGCCTATCAGTTTCTCCATCTGGCAGAGAAGATGAAATGATTTATTGCAGTTTACAACGTGGGTAGCAGGAGACTTGGGGGTAAAATTGAAAACTTTTACTTTCGCTTTTACATGGAGTAAGAGTACATAGTTGTATATCTGATTTATTTTGTGGATGTGCTTTTCTAAGGTTTCGTTTTTCAATTTAGTGTTCTAAGAAAATGTAGTAATTGCTCTTTAAAAGAGTGTCCCATGAGGTTTGGTGTTTTGTTTTTTTTTTTTTTTGGATGCTCCACCTCCTCCTGTTTTTTTGGATGCTTATGTGGTAGCTGGTTGCTTTGAAGTCCTCTTTCCACAGCAGTCCTGGTACTGTAGGTAGGCTGTGTGCTGATTGGCTCACGTATATGGACAGTTGGGTCTGCTTATAAGTGATTATTTTTTTTATAGGTGCTTTTTTTGGTAGAATTTGGCTTGTATCATACGCCTCGGATCTTGTTTAAGTTAGAAGATTGGGGTTTCCAAATAAACAATGTAGTTAACCAACAATTAGTAAGGGGAATTACTTTATATTTAACTTCAGAGCCCCAAAACTGAGGCAGTTACGTGAAAAAACACTTTGAATTTTGAATTTTTAATCCAACTTTTGAGAAAAATGGTACATAGTGCATTTTGACTGGTTGTGATCTGTTTTCAGAACGAGTTATATTTCTGTGCCAGAATTTACCATAGGCACTTCCTAAACTTCTATATCCCTTTTAGAGCATCTCAGTACTGAAGGTTTCCATGCAGAATTCACAAGAGATCCATTTACAAATATGCTTTTCATATCTACCATTTATTATTACTGGTAATTCCTTGTAATTGTAACGCTTTTCTAATACACCAATACTGAAATATTTTCCCCAAACCTGGTTAGTTATTTTCTGCAGTGTAGTATTCTCCCATAAAGTACTGCAGAAACCTGCATTCTGCAGAAGTCACAGACAGAATTGGTGCTTAGGTTTTTTAAGCTAGGTTTCTTTTAAAAACGGTCTGTGAAACTTAAGGAATTATAAGTAAGGGTTCCTGATGAGGTTGATGGTCTTAATTGGTATCACACAACCCTTAAGACACCAGATTTAATAATTGTGTTGTTTGGAGGCTGCCCAGGGAGGTGGTTGAGTCACCATCTTGGATGTGTTTAAGAGTCGTTTAGATGTGGTGTTGGGGGATATGGTGTAGGGAAGAACTTTGTAGAGTAGGGTAGATGGTAGGACTTGATGATCCCAAGGGTCTTTCCCAACCTAAATGATTCTATGACTATGCGCTGAAGAGTGTTTCAGCCAATGCTGTGCATGGTAACGCTGAAATGTTATTCTTCTGCCATAATGCTTATGGATTGAGGAAAGAATTTGGGCCAAAGACAAAAGATATTTATTGATTATGAATAAATAGCACATAATCTTGTCAAACACATGTATATTGTTAGGAAATTTCTGTTGAATAATGGATTTCACAAAAGTACTTTAGGAACAATATCTTGCACAAAACCTATAGTTCTCTAACACCCTGTCACATATACATTATACAAATTGCAAACTACTGCAGCGTGAGCATTTCTGTCTGATTCATGATTTTACAATTAACCTTTTTTTCCAGAAATATTGCCTTGGTGCTGTTACTTGTGCAGTAGCTTGTCCTCCTCTGCATGATAATCCTGGAAGGGACTCCTCTTGTTTTTAAAACTGTTATTTCCCCTAGTACATGCAGAGGAGCAGAATTAGTCAGGTGGAATAGTTCGATGATTTTGCAGATACAAAGAAACCCTAAAACTTTCATCCTACATGATAATAAAAGGCAGGTTTATGGCCATGTAATCATTTTAGCTGCCTCAGCAGGACAGGGTATATTGGAAGAAAAAGAAAAGCTTTGTCTTGCATAAGTGCCATTTTGTTCTTTAAAGAGATACCATAATTCTGCAATAAGTGCCTTTGTTGTCATGGTTTTTACAAATAGCGAAGCAGAATTAGAGGATCCTATAAAGTTGTCCTCTCCATTTTGATAAGTGGATGCAGCTGGATGGGGTGGGAACAGCTCTACAGCTCACAGTCTCTTCTAAGTTAAAGCTTTGGTTAGTAAGAACCCATTTCTAATAGTAACTGCAGGAGAACCGTCTTCAAGGGCTGGTTGCCATGGAGCAGATGTGTGTGCATGAAGGACATCCATCAATGCAGACTTTGTGGCCAAAAAATACATTTTCATGATTGCTGCATTGTATTGGAGGTCTTGCTGATCTTGGTGCTGGGGAAGAAGAAAAGATGATAGTGAAAGTCTGTATGTGTGTGTGAACATTTGCAGATGAGTTCTGATTTTACTGTGTTTGTTATAGATGGTGAACCAGAACCTGCTGATGGGAAAATTATGTTCAGGAAGCCAGCCAAACGTTCCTCAGAGAAGTCTTTGGATTTCAATGTAAGTTCAAGTAAGAAGATGAAAGAGGCAAAGAAAGCTAAGAGAGAAGAAACTGCTTCTCAAAGTACAGCTAAGCAAGTAAAAAATAGCAGTCTTCTCTCATTTGATGATGAGGAAAATGATGATTAGGAGCTGTATTTTTTTTATATTTTACTTACCCTTCTGGGGATCTGAGTAAGGAGTTTTCAACATGTGTATCTGAGTCGCCTCTTTGTTATAGTCCAACTAGAGAAACAGAATCTGAAAGTAGCAAGAGCTAAGTGTTTGCAGTTCAGATGGAACTGTATGAACAGCATTTCATGTCTTTATTTTAAAAAGAGAATTTAACTATGTATGTAAAAGCTATTTGAGGTCACAAATGATTAGCAAAATATACCTGTACATATCCAGCTTATCTAAATTTTCAATCAATTAATTTTAAAATGTCCTCCATTACTAAAAACATAATTCTTCTCTATTTACTGGACTCAGTTAACAGTTGCCTGGCTTTTTTACCTGTTAACGTTGACTTGACATTCAAAAGTGAGAGACTTCATTGCTGTAGAACAGAGACTAAAGTTTTCTGCCTCATATCTTAGCAAAACTTTGCACTAAGTTTTGCACGTGTGGTTTAGCAGATCAGCTCTTTGCGGAGCCCTTGCAGTAAGTCAGCCTGCAATTGCTAAAATCATATAGTCTTAATCCTGTCTTTAATGAATGCAGTCTAAGCATCAAATTCATTTGAATTGATTGTGCTAGCAAAATATAAACATTTTATTTTTGTAGTTGATTGTATCAACTAATCCAGAAGAAAGATGCTTAAACCCTTGGGGGTCGTGCACTTCGGTTATCACACTGATGGGCTCAGTGTTTTGGTGGTGGGGTTTTTTTGAAGTATATTTGTTCAAGTTGAATATGTGCTCGTAATTATTTGGGATCTCAAACAGCTTACGTAAAAAAATGTATTTAATCTTTAATCTGTGGAAAAGCATTATTTTGGTTTTCTTCAAGTAGGAAATTGCAAACAGGAAATTTAAGTCAAGAAATGTGATAGCTGTGACACAAAGTTTTAAAATTTTTCAGTTGCCCACGTACAGAGCACTGAAAGTGACCTTTTCTGTAACAGGATGTGCTGAAATTGAAAATAACGCTGAGAGCTGATGGAATTGGGGAGAACAAGGTGGTGGAAATGGGACTAGTGTCTTTGAAATTACTTGGAAGAATGGTGTGTTCTGTAACTGTATTTAAGCAAGACCTGAGGCTGCTGCAGAATTACAGGGTACAAGGCAATGAAACCAGTTCTGCTGCGTGACAGGACATCCAGAATTATTTGGGCTGTAAAGCTTCATTGAGGAGCAAATTTGACGTTGCTGTGTGAAACAGCTGGTTTTACTTTGTTAATCTGGTATTAAACAATAAATTATGTTTTCTGTAAATGGTCCAAAGATATTTTAATGAGAATTTCATGTAGCCTCTTACCACTACTACCTGGTATATACCAACTTCCTGCAGTATTAGATGCAAATCTGCATACTATTTCACACTAATTGTGTGAGTGCATGTTACCCTGATTTGAAAATAAATAGATCTGTTGTCCTTTCAGAAAATTAAAAACAGACCTATAAATGTACGTTAAAGTCATCTTGTAGCACTGGCCTGATATTAGAACTGCCAGAGAGGTGCAGTGTGACAACCTGATTATTTCCATGAGGACATGTTACATCTGTAAGTACATTATTTTTCTGTATTCTGCATGTATAAAAAGAAAATCAAACGTAGGAGGAAGATATACAGAATTAAAGGTTTCCAGGGATTAATCTTTCCATTTATTTTGATACTTAAAACTTGTTTGAATCCATTAAAAATATATATATACACACCCCTGAGAAATCTTGTAGCATTAGAGTATACTGAAGGAATATTTGAGCATATTTCAACAACTGAGTAAATACTCTGATTTGCTGAGACTCCTCTGAAAGAATGAATTAACCATTGACTGCTTACTTAAACTTTTCTGGTTCTGTTTGTCAGCACAAAAATATACTTTCTTACATTTTTCTTGCAGAGCCTGAAAGCTCTTCACTTCAGCTGTGAGGCAGTTTAGGAGACATGGCTATCAAGAGATAAATGCTTGCCAAGGATCAGAGGGAATTTGGATTTACCTTAAAATTAGAGAGGGCCTCCCAAATATGCAGCTGATTTGGCATGTTCAAAATAAGATTGATGTCTTGTTTGAATCTAGTTAGCCATTTCATTTAAACAAAATTTACTACTTCTAGTGAAAGACTCGTGAGACTGAAATCCAGTAAAAAGAGGGTTTCTTCAAAATATTGGGTGCAGTACTTTTGCTTAATCATGTTCCTTGTCCTCCAATGTCAGATGACAGATGTCTGGAATGCAAATAAATTAATTGGGTTTACGTGGCAATGATATAATGAAAGGCATGTTGTTCTTCAGGCAACACAGCAGGGGGAAAAAAAGGTGGATACAGAAGCCCAGTTTCTTTCCTTTATTCTGACTGTGATTGGTAGTGCTCTGACCAGGAGGAGACCTTTGTATTTACTGTATTTCACTCCCAGTTGCCCTAACAATAACTAATTGGATGTATTTATTAAGAGGTGTGAGTGATGCACCAAAGCATCAAGTAGTCATGTGAAAATTCAGTGTTCTTAATGTGACACACCAGGAAAATTACACACGCCGTCAACTCCCCACGAAACCTGTGACTAAAGAGAACAATTATTTTTTTCCTTTAGGAAAGAAATGTGAAACTGTCTTAAGCAATCACCTGCCTGAAGCAGTGGGTCATGGAAAAATAATAATCACAAGAACTTTCTAATAAAGGGGAAGCTGAAGTGAGCACATGGAACATGGGGCCAGGACATGGAACGTGGGGCAATTTTTCTTGCTTTATCTTTCTCTGTCGCTTCCTAGTCCCCATCCCCTCTCCTTTTCCCCTCCTGGAGTGGGGAATGTCTATGTCTTCTTGTGGAGCTTGCCAGCTAAGCCTGAGAGAAGCGCTGTGGAGGAGCAAGGCAAAACTCACTGTGGCCTCTTACCTAATATGGGAATCTTGTACAGTTTGTATTAATAAAATCTTTGAAATTTCCCAGTTCATTAAGACTCCGAAACATTTCTCGATGGTGCTGTTTGTTCTCACTCGTCTTAGCTGAGCAGTAAGCCAGACCAAACCTGGTGAACTGTGGGAGCAATGGATGCTTGTAGTGGAGGCTGCTTATGTTGCAAAGGTGCGTGGATGTCATCAGGAAAGGTAAGATGCTCTGTCACCTTTCTTCCTTTTGAAGAAACAGGATCTTTCTTTAAATGATGGGTGAATCATCAAGCGTGCTGCCTTATTGAGATACAAATTGCAAAGATTACGGGACAGAATGAGCAAGAAAATGCAGGTGTAGGCACGGGGTCCAGGAGTTATTACTCTTGGTTATATTTCTAGCCTGTCTGATATGTTTAATTTTTCTCAAATAAAATCAAATTTGTTTGACTGCAAATGGTCATTTCATTGGCCTAAACAGGAAGGGATGAGTCAGAATTCTGTTCTGATAGTTTTTGTTTCCGGCACTTTTCCAGGAAGTATCATTTGGAGGATCAAAGGCTGTGTTTTTCAGACACTGAACACAAGAAGCCCATATTTAGCTGTTTTAATTACATATTTTTTCAAGTTCCATCACAGGACTTAATGTCTTTTTTTTTTTTTTTTTTTTTTTTTTTACAGTGCTTCAGTATATAATCCTGTTAGGAAGCTGCAGATTGATAATGAAGGAGGAAGTAGCAGTGTCATCGCTTCAGCTGATTGTTTCCCTTGCGCTGGAGTGTATTAACTAAGTAATGCTTCAGCCAATTGCATTCTCAAGGACACGAGGCGTGCCTGAAGATGAGTCATTACCTTTGGTACAGCACAGGAGGTATGATCTGCAGTCTCAGCAAGTGTTTGTCCGTTGAAGTTGGTTAATAACCTATAGCCCTCTCCCGTGGCAAGATGCCATGAATCAATCCTTTGTGCATTCAGCAAACAGAAAGGCTGCTCTATCAGCTGCCTCTTCAGAATCATCCCTTTACTCCCATTCCTAGAGCGAATCTCTCCGAAAAGGCATTTTTCATGTTGTAGACCTCCCCTTCCACCCCGCTTAGTTGAGAGCATTCCCAAGGCAGCAGTCACAGGGGAAGCCATTAAAACTAGGGGGCAGAAACCACAGGGTTTTAGGTAAGTGACTGCAACCTCCTGTAGACTTCCTCAAGATTTGGAGAACCTATAAAATCTCAGAGCCAGCCCCTGGGAAGTAACTTCCTCTTAGGGAAAATGGATGGGACCAGTCAGGAAAATTACACAAGACTGAATTCTACAGTGTTTCCCCCGTTACCATTTCTTATTTTTTTGTCGGCGGTAGAGCAACAGCTGGCAAAAGCAGTTCTACCTCTGTCAGGAGATGTAAAGTGTCTTTGGTGCCATTCCAATCCATATGGCAAAGGATTCCTTTTCCTTGACTCCTGTGGCAGCCCTCAGTGCAATGCCTGATCAGTTAAGGCCATGGGCAAGAGGGAGCTGCCTTGTAATAGGCAGAAGTTATTAGAGGAAGGTGTTGTCGAGCCTCCGTGGGGTAACGGTGATCACTGCACACTTCTAGTTTTGATATCATGAAAGAGTTGTTCCCTTAGGGACAACACAGTAACAACGAACTTTAAAAGGGCAGATTATAAAACTATGAGGAAAATGGTTAACAGCAGGCTGAAGGGCAAAGAGAAGTACTTAAAAACCATAGAGATCTGCCTGGAGGCTATTTAAGAACGTCGTATTAGAGGCACAGATGGTTTGTATACCTCTGAGCAAAAACATAGTGTACGAAGAAGAATGAAACTCAGGGTTACGTGGGAGAAAAGCGTGACTATAGAAAGGCTGAAAATACGTCCCTTAAAAATGACGACTGTCTGAAAGACAGACTAGGAAACGTTAGCTGAAGAGTGGAAAGAGCTGAAAAGTGTCAGTGCTAAGAAAAAGACTATAGCAGCTGCTGACTTTGCATCTCCAGGATAAAACACCGAAAAGAGTAATTCTAATAATGTCCTGAGCACTTTGCCTTTGAAAACTGGGCTACTCCAGATGAGACTTCACCAGAAAAACAAGGATGCTCTTAATCTTCGTTAGCTAGTGCAGAACAAAATCTCAATAAAGCCCAATCAGTCTGCAGTTTTAATATGTGACCAGGCTAATTTTAAGAGTAAAGGAGCCCATTCAAACATAGTTTCTCTGTATTAGGACTTTAATTTCACCTTGTCTTAGATTCAGTGCCAAAAACGATGTTTTTATTCTTTGCCAAAGAAGGTAGAGATGAAAAAAAAATAAACACTCCGAAAAATTCTAATTTTAGTAAAAGCAGAAAGCCTACGTTTGTTCTGGTACAGCTTTGGGCTGGAAGGGAGACTGTCTGATAAGGATGTAGTGAGGTTTGCAGAGATTTTTCGCACCAATGTGTAACTGGGCAGATGCAGCATTTTGCTGTCATGTATCTGAGAACAGGAACACACCGATTATAAATTAGATGGGGAACATCTCAAGTATCACGAATGTGATGATGTGCGCAAAGAAAGTGTCCTTGTGAAATGAATGAAAGTTATTTTCTGGTTTAAAACCAAGGCAAGGCAGGGGAAGGTTAGAACAACTATTTTGGCAATAAAGGCTTGATGCACACGGTCTCAGTGGGACAACAGCCCTGGCATCTAGGCTGTTTTATTCTGCCCTGTTAAATTGAAACAAACAATTCAGCTGCCCGAGTCTCTTCTTGTCTCCTCTGACGTGCCAGCTATCTTGAGAGAAGAGATTAAGCATTGTTCTGATCAGTGCCACAGCAGCAGCAGCTTTATGATTTAAGGGCTGTATAAAATTTATGGAGCACTGAGAAGAGCTTAAATCAATTTTATGATTTTCATAAATTATTGCAGGCAAGACCATGTTTGTGTAGAAAGCCAGTGATGTTTGAGCCGTTTATCCAACGGACAACAACATTCAAAACAGGGATTTTCAAAGGCACCTGTAGGAATTACGCATTTGAGTTTGATGGGAGTTGGAAGACTTGTTCCTTTGAGCTATTTAGTATTTCACTATTAATTTTTAATCGTGCCAAATTGTTTCAAATACTTAGTAAAAATCAAAATTAGAGGAAGGTCAAATTCAGAGCAATTTTAAAATTTCATTTAAATTTTTAATGGGCTTACAAATAGGATACAGGTTCCATTTCATCCTAATTTGGGTGTTATTGGTGATTGTAAGAGCCCTCCCCTCACTGGGCATTATGCCCATCAGGATACAGATAGGTTGGAGACCTTTCTTCATATCAGGATACCTCTGAGCTACAACATTCGGTATTTAATTTTCTGTATTTTAAACTTCTCCAACTTCTCTGAAAAGAAATCATTGTGTTTCAGGTTATTGCGGACTGAATATGCTCAATGGGAAGAATGGTTGCTGAATTCCTCTGTGCTGGATGGGCAGCTTGGGCTCACTTCTTTTCTGACATTACTCCACTGCTCTCAATAAATGACAGTGATGGATACACGAGCTTCTTACTAGACCTACTAGAACGAGGTAGTCTGAGACAAACAGGTTTAAATTCAAGAAGTGAAACGTTGGACACTCCAGTATCTCGCCACTGAATTCCCATAGTCAACAACATACGTAAGTGATGAGAGCAACTGACTCAGGGGTCATTCTGCAGGAAGGGGTCTGTGACTGCTGTGAATTAAAAACTGAAGGCAGGCCTCGGTGTGAGGAAAGCTAATGCAATTTTGGCTCTATAAATAGTGTGTCACGGAGAAGAAATGTGAAGTAGTCCTGCCCTACTTATTCTCCGCTTCAGACTTTAGCTGGAGTAATGTGTCTACTTTTGTGCACTATACTTCAAAAAAGAAAAAGGTAGACCAATTGGAAAGTCCAGCAGAAAGTAGTGCTATTGATCCGGAGTCTAGAAAACATGACCTGTGAGGAGAGATTGAAAGAAGTGGGTTTATACAGCTAGAGAACAGAGATGCAGGGGAGGGAATAAGAATGTGAAACCAGTCTTTGGATATGTAGAGCTTGCTGCAAAGAGTAATGAATTGTTCTCTACTGGGAATACAAAAAGAACTAATGATTTTAAATTGCAGGAAAGGAGACTTAAGGAAGACATTAGGACAGGCTTTCTAGCTGTAACAGTAGTGAAGTGCTGAAACAGATTGCCCGGGGAGGTTGTGGGATCTTCATTGCCAGACATTTTTAAGAACAGGTTAGACAAACATCTGTCAGGAATGATTTGGGTGTAATTGATCCTGCCTTAGGGCAGAGGGCTGGACTGGGTGACCTCGCAAGGTCCCTTCCAGCCCTATTTTCTATGGTTCTCTCATTAGGAAGGCTGATGTGATATTCCTAGGACCTTATCATTCCTTTTAAAAGCAATAACATGCTATAGCAATGCCAAGAGTCAGAATTAGAGTGACAATATCTGGGAAAATTCAAAGCTTCAGGTTGATGTCCCACCCTTAATTAGTAACACTTGAATGCGTGTAACACAGTTGGACTTGTTCAAAGGCTAAACACTTGGAGGTCACACAACTGTCTTATGACCAGACTGTGATCTTTTTAATAGCGTAAGAATCTGTTTTTTTCTAACGTGTATTAATTTTACAGATTGCAACTTCCATTTTTTCATTTAAGTAGCAGGCATTGGTCTTTCGCATCTAACATATGCCAGGTGGGGTCACTCTCACTTCACATGCCATCGCAGGTTTGGCTGCATGCTCTGCTTCCACTCACTTGCTCCAAAGCTCGTTCTTCCACTCCAGTTCATCATGACGCCAGTGCTCAGCTTCATTACGTGGCTGTGCTTAATTCACTAATACTGCTGTTAAGGCTCTTGGTACACTCCTCTCCGTTCTCAGACACTCGATATTCCTCCTGCTGCTTTCTGCTCACATGTTCTTTTATTCCTGTTGATAAATTTCATTTTCATCTGTCTTTTGCTGCTTTCCCTTCAAGCTGTGCTTGCGTTACAAACTGCGGTTCAGCAGTTTAGCAATTGGATTGCATCCAAATATTACCAAATGCCACATCTTTTAATATCAGGCAGAGCAGCTTGAATTTTCTTCCTCAGAGCACTGTCAAAGACACACTGGCGTGTTTTCTGTGCAAATGCCAAAAAATAAAAAGTTTAACAAAAGATGGGGGGTGTGAAGAAAGCTGCAATGTCTGCATTCCCAGAATTTTGTATTTTTGCTGATTTCAGATTTTAGTTCATGACCCAGCTGCTGATTTATGCAACTCTGTGGAACTATGCCAGTTTCGAGCAGCCAAGAATTTGGCACTGTCACTTCTGTGACTGTTGGTACCTTAGCGTTCAGTGATGTGACTCCGTATGCTTTTCTCCCCAAAGGTCATGCCTGGCCATTGGTGATCACAGTATTACCAAGCTAAAGAATCCTATGTCAAGTGGCATTATAATATATATACATGAAGTTATAAGTGGGGTTATAATATATATACATAGACATGCACACACACACACATATATATGTATGTATAAGTTCTATATTTGATTTGATTTTGGTCCTTCAGGTTTTATGGCTGCAGAGCTTTTCTCTACAGCTACATGGAGAATAGAAACTAAAGTAAAAATAGAGACAAACCCAGAATAAAACTGGGATTTTCACATAATCACAGAATGCTTCTGGAAGCTGAGGCTTGAAAAAATTCAACATATACCATGAAATCTGGTAACATTATGACTGGATATTTGGCTGTTAAATTGTTTTACTGCATCCAGCAGAGAAGGAATCTATCAGTAGTTTTTCATAATGGTGAAATGCTCATCAGGGGGCTGTAAGACACCCTTTGCTTTATGCATCTTTGGCATTTCCTTGTTACAGACTGACCATATTCACTGAAGCTGTGGGTATTGCATGAGGTCTGCCATAGAGGAGGACTCCTCTTGATTGCTGGGGGCCTTGGATGAGAGTCAAGAGTAGCTTTTGCCATGGTTGCTCATCTGTTTCATTCCAGGCTTGCCTTTCACATGTTTTGGAGATAGATGGATAAACGACACAGATATCCTGGATCACCCGGATCATGGCTGTCTTCCTTGTCTTTACTGTACATTCTTTCTGCGTATTCCCAGCTTCTGCTGTGGCTGTGTGTGTAGGGCAGGTGAAGTGGTGTGCTCCAGAACCCATATGCCCCTAAAGTTTCAACTTCAGATGCACTGGCTCAGCACGGGCCTTTGTCTGAGGATGGATTTCCCCCACGTCACTTGTTTCTACTTTGTGCTTTGCGTTGCTTAAAACACTCATTTTTCTCTCCCCTGTGGGTACAGTCGGTGGCAAGGGATGACTTGACCCTGAAATACAGCTTCATTTCTTTTGCCCACTTGGTGAGATGGAGAGGAAGGTAAGCCTTGTTATTTGGACACTGCAACAGGGACCCTGTTCCTGTTGTGTTTCCTGGGCAATACTGGATTTTAAGGTCTTGTTCACCATATACCACAGCATGAGGAGAATAATACATTTTTCTTTCCACTTTTGTGTCTAACTTTCCTATTTACGTATGGTGACTTTTTTTTTTGGATTGTGGGTGCCCAGTGTGTTTTTTCCTGTACCTCTTTGGCCATTTGCTCTTTAGTTCTTCCTCCCCCCCTTCAGCGCCAGCACTGAGGCTGACAGGTCACCCAGCAAATCTTCACCGTGGGAAGGGAAGGGAAGGGGCCCGTTCACTGCACCTCGGGAGCAGAACCAGAGCGAACGTTTGCCATACAAGCCTGTGTCTCAAATGAGTGAGGTAAGGTGTTTGCATCCTGTCGCACCTCTGCAGACCTTCTGTGTTGCCCTCTTTGCCCTCCGCTTTGGGTTGGCACAGGCAGAGGCCAAAAGTGCCTGTGAAAGGTGCTCCACCATTCCCCCGGCTCCTCTGCACCTCTGAGGAGTTCAGAGTCCACAGTGGTTGCAACACCAGCTGCATTTGGGGTTTGAGTGAGTCCACGTGTAGATGCTGGCTTTTTTAAGGCACCTTTCAGAGCCTGAAAGCCTGTGTAGGCTTTAATAAATAAATGGTTTTTATTTCAGGTGTCAGCTTTAGTGCAGTCATTCAGTATCACCTGCACAAATTCATACCCATGGGTCTGGCTGAGCTCTGCAGTTTAGAAAGCCAGTTCCTGGGTGATGGTTTGAAGGGACAACACCCTTGTATCATGAGTTTACACAGCACCTACCCCAGAGGAGCCCTAATCTGTGCTACAGGCTACAGGGTTACTGCTTTAGTACACAAAATAATAGTAATTTGTAAATGAATCAGGGAGATTTTAAAATCAATTTTCTTCCGCAAACAGCAATTATTGAAATAGCTGCAGTTATCGCTGAGGACTGAGCGTATAAAACGCTTCAAGATACAGAATCGGATTTTATAAACATATAATTCTTTTATCAATAATTCTTAAAAGCAGGTTTCTTTCTGCACTCTCCCTTTTGCCAAAACTCTCCTCTCTATTATATACTGAGCTCATTTCCCTCCTGGATAGCTGTGGATTTGTTGGTATACAAATTAATTTTTTTATTGACTGGAATGAACAGTTGGAGGATAAGAATGCCATTGCTGTTCATATCTAAAGGTAATCAATACAGGTACAGAGGAACAAATATTTTCTAACCGAGTAAGCATCCTCTCTAGCCTTATTTCCCATCTCTAAAACCCACAGGACTGTAGCCTGGCTGTTGTATGTGTGAACAAAGCCGTGAGAGGCAACAGCATTTAAATCTTGTTACCACAGAAGGATCATGGAGAGAGAAACATCTCTCCTCCTCTCGGCTCTTCCCATTCTCTAGCTCAGCAGTCACTCGCTCCTAACAATCTACACTGACCCTTTGACTGCGGTGGCAATAATTATTTGTCCGTCACCAATTTAAAACACCCAAAACAGTGGAGAAGAAATAAATTCCCTGCTTGAAATGTCTTGACATCTGCGTGGGAATGGCAGACAGCAGTCTGCAGCCACAGTGTTTAAGAGAGAGGATGTGAGGGGATATTACGATGATAGACTAATTTTGGTTGGAAGAGACCTCTAAGATCCTCAAGTCCAACCATCAACCTAACACTGCCAAGTTACCACTAAACCATGTCCCTCAGCGCTATATCTACAGGTCTTTTAAATATCAACAGGGATGGCGACTCCACTGCTTCCCTGGGCAGCCTGTTCCAGTGCTTGATAACCCTTTCGGGGAAGAATTTTACCCTAATATCCAATCTAAACCTCCCCTGATGCATCTGGAAGCTGTTTCTGCCCGTGACTTGGGAGAAGAAACCGATGCCCATCTCTCTACACCCTCCTTTCAGGTAGCTGTAGAGACCGAGGTCTCCCCTCAGTCTCCTTTTCTCCAGGCTGAAGACCCCCAGCTCCCTCAGCCTCTCCTCACAAGACTTGTGCTCACCAGCTCCGTTGCCTTTCTCTGGACACACTCCAGTATTTAACATCAGCCTGGGCCCTGCCTGCACAGTGAGTATTATTAGCATGTAAAAAGCAAAGGAAAGGGGAAAGAAGAGCAAAAAGGGGTAGAGTTTGCCCTGTTCCTGGCCTATTACACTGCCCAGCTCCAGCTACTCCCAACTGATCCCCTGGTGCTGTTTTTGTGGTGTTTCAGGCTTTTCTTGCTCGGAGACACCCACAATATTCCTTGTAGCCAGATTCTGCCTTAATTTATACCTGAAATTGGAGGGGTCGGGGGAAGGGGGCTGACAGAACGTCAGAGCTAAATTTTGCTTTGCTTCAAGTGGCTGGCCCTTCCACAGGATTTGCAAAGGAAATGCCGGAGCGAGAGGGAGGAGGCCGGCCGCCTCGGGAGCGCCGGCCCAGCTGCTCCAGCGAGCCCACCCTCCTTTCCCAGAA
>JAHREE010000179.1:2311995-2338866 GCA_033628505.1 Tringa tobata
TATAAGCATTGATGAGGTCCCCTCTCAGTCTTCTCCAGGCTAAACAGACCCAGGTGTCTCAGCCTTTCCTCACAAAAGAGATGCTCCCGTTCCCTGATCATCTCTGTAGCCCTCTGCTGGACTCTTTCCAGTAGTTCCCTGTCTCTCTTGAACTGGGGAGCCCACAACTGGACACAGTAGTCCAGATGCAGCCTCACCGGGACAGAGTAGAGGGGAAAAATAACCTCCGTCAACCTACTGGCAATGCTCTTTTTAGTGTACCCCAGGAGACTGCTGGCTGCCTTGGCCGCCTTCTTGGTGTAAGCTTAGTCAAGTGAAAAGTCTCCACTGGGTTCAGGAGAAGCCTCCATAACCAGGCCCGTGGGTTGTCAGGGAGGCAGTAGCCCAATTCTGTGTGCCACTGTTGAAACTGTAGTATCACCAATGTCTAAATCTTTCGAGTTCTATTTTATTTAGCTGGCTCTATTTGCAGTGCCTGACCTGCCATCTATTCCCATTATTTATGTGTTTTCTCCCAGCACAGGTGTGCCCACAACTTTATTAAACAAAACAAACTGGAGTTAAATATTTAGGCCAAAGTGCAATCTGAAATGCAAAAGGAGAGGCCCTAGTAAGGTGTGATTTCTAGTATGTCACAAAATGCAAAAGAGTTCAGGTCAATTAATCGATATTTGTGGAATTGCAGAGTAAAATTTCCAACTACTGGATGTTTGGTAACAGGGATATTTAATCATTAGACCTTGTATACTTACACTGAGCCTGTGTGCATGGACAATGTTTTAAAAAGGCACAATGTGCTGGAGACGTAAAAGTCATTCTGGAGGTGAGTTAGGTTTTCTGAAATCTCTGAATCTGACCTGTTTTGGGAATAGGATACAAGTACACATCAGGTAATGAAACTTGCACAATATGATATGGGACCAGAGCTCATTTAAATGGATCTGCAATTTGGTGGCTGCCTGACTACTCACAGCTTCTCCTTTGAGTGCCAGCCCCCTCCGTTCTGAAATGAGAACAGTAAGATAGACATCCTTTTAAAAACATTATCAAACCTGCTGGTGAGCATTTTCACATGCTGTTTCCTCTTTGGTTTGTAACTGTATTTTTAAATAGAAGTGGGCAGCAACTGAGATTTTCGGCCAAACACTTAGGAATGTAGATATAGGTGAAAAGCTGTGTTTGCAAGGTCCACCTTCCCTCCTTAAACTACCAATTCCATAACCTTAAATGCTTTTTTCACACCTCTGTAGACCTAACTAAATAAAACCAAGTGAGGAACAAGCTGTTTTGTTTCTCAAGAAAATACATATGTCTTTATTATTAAACCTGAACATCTGAAGTTAAGAATCAGATTTTTTTATTTGGGATATGAGTATCTATTCTCTCTACTCTCGTCTTGGTATAGGTAGTAGATTTTTAGCTTTCTGAGGCAGAGGCCAGTCCTTTCTCCATGACAACTTCCAATTTCTCAGCAGCGTATGCAGTGCAGAGTACGAGGAAGGTAAAGGAGACCATCACACCTGCACTTGCTGCAGCAGAGCAATTAATTTATTTAAGTATCATCTCTTTGAGCGTTTTGAGGCAGTGAGGAAAGGTTCCCCAGGCCCACAGTTGGTTGCTGTGGTCCTGCTGATGGGATTCCACAAAGACAAGATGGAGACACATACCAGAGAGCTGGGAGAGGGGAGGAAGAAACATGTTATGTCTCAAGACATGTTTATTCTGTCCCACCTTCATTTCCAGCCTACCTTCATCCCTGAGAGAGGAAGTCAGCAGTGAGCCAGATGCCCAGGCAGCGGAACCATCACCGCTTGTTATTCCTCGAGAAGGATGGGACCTGTGGGAATAAGCCATGCTGTTGCCACTGAACCAGTGCAGGCCGGGGATGATGCCATGAGTACTCAGGTAAGACCTCACCTAAAGCTGCAATTTTACCTTCTCTCCTTTCTCTGCCCGCCTGGGCAACAGCTCACCATCCTTCTGCCTCCAGTTGGTACTCCCCAGTGATGACAAGGGACCCCAAAGTTAAAATTATTACAAATAAATGGGTGTATGTAAATATCTGTTAGGAAGTACAGAAAGCAATGGTACTGGTAATTAAATTGGCAACCCCATCTGGGCTGCAGCAAACCAGGGCTAGCTTCACTTTGCTTCAGCAGCTGTGTCCACACTGTCTGGAGGTGAAACTTGAGTTCCCTGTTGCCTGTTGGGCAGGCAGTGAGCTTGTAAGTGTAACTCTTTGAAGCCAGGCCTCTTTACATGGCTCGGCACGTCCAACATGCTCCAATGCCACCAGGCACACACAGGGGAGCTGGGCCACAAGGTATCTGTGGGGGCAGCACAGCTCGCTGTAACTGAAGCCATTCCAGGAGCTGCTCTTTCAGGGAGGTCCAGATGAAACCAGAGAGGCTGTGTACTCCACGCAAAATAAAGGTTTAAAGGCTCAGGCATCCTCTCTAATCTATAGCGAGGGGGGCTCTGCTGGTTGTATCATGGACATTACTCTATTTCAGGAAGTCTGAATGTGGGGCAGTTGTCCCCCTTCCTGGTGGGGGATCACAAACAGGTGCCAGGGTTTTATGACCATCCGGGCCTTCTCAGGTTGCTAAACGGGTGGGGGAATCCCTTCCAGATCCTGCCCAGCTGAGAAGGGGATTCCAGGGGGTTCCTGCCGTGGAAAAGGCTGGCAACCCAGCTCTGCTCTAATTATAGAATCAGAAGGAGGCAATAGTAGAGGTGCAGATGATGGAGGGTATTTACTGTCCCCCCTCCTTTCTCCAGGAAGCACTTTCTGTTCTTTGCACCCAGTTTTAGCAGCTCAGGAGTCCTGAAAGCTCAAGAGCTCCTGGTGCTTAAACCAAAAATGAAACAAAGCAAGAGTGAGAGAAGGTTGATTCAGTTTCTTGTATAACAACCTCCACCCTTCAAACTCCGGGATAAGCGTTTGCAGAACGAGACCCTTCAGTGAAACACACGCTTTGAATTTCAAGCCCAAACTTCTCCCACCATATGCAAAGACTTTGTCATCGCACTGATCCTTGTCATCGCATCTGCTTGATCAAAGCGTTCCTGGACAGAAAGTGGGGGTTGTGATTGCCAAGCAGGAAAAAAAAAAATAAATAGTAGCTGTATGCCTTATCCCAGCCTGTCGTTGCTCTTGTGGCTGCACTCACAAAAGGTACCTCCTTTGCCTGCAGAGCCAGTATTTAACACCTTTGTTTACAAAAGCTCCAGATAACCTCCTCTGCAGGAGGTGCTACAGAAGAGCAAGACTCTCTCCTAGCTTATTCAAACAGAGCCCCAGGGCTGCTGAAGAACGTACAGGATGCTCTGTCCAGGAATTAACGTTCCCACTCTCCCTTACCGATTTGTCAAAACTTAATTTTGTTTAATGGGGTTTTTAAATCCGCGCAGTCTTTTCTGCATCCCTTCTCCTCCACCCTGTGGTAGTTCGTTCCTGGGCTGTAAGCGTTTGCACTGGCCAAATGTATCAGTGGACTTAAAAAAATGAAACAGGTACTTTACATGTAATTAATTTAGTGATTTGCTCAGCTGCTGATTCACGTGCATAACCTCAATTAACATTAATGGGAGTTATGTAGGCATGTCAAGGGCAGAATAGACCCCTAATAATCTAACATGGAATGTTATTACATTACTGCTGTAATTATATCCTGCACACACATCATTTCTACTTTCCTTCATGAACTGTTCTTCAGATGCGGTGGCTGCTCATCTGTTATGCTGTACGCGTTAATGCTGAGGTTACACTAAGCATTGTCCTTCCTTTTTCATTGTTCCTCTGCCTGTCCCCAAAAGATACACAGAGCTAAATAAGTAACCAGCCGGTCGGTGTTTTGCAAAGCTAGAAGTTTCAGGGTTTTTGAAGGTGATATTGGAAGCCAGAAACAATCAAAAAACAACAAACCTCAGCAGAACAGCATGTCATCTCTCCTTCAGCATTTTATTTATTTTTAATTGGAATCTGAGCAAGCATGGCTGAGACACCTTTAGCCTCATGGTCAAAGAAAGTTGGATGTACATGATGTACATGTATCATACCTCTCAAGGAGGCGTTGAAACAATTCTGCTGTTCCAGAGGTTTTTTGGGTTTTGTTAAATGCTTCCTCTTTCAGAGGGGGAGAAAGAGGGAGAGTGGTCCTGTCCTGGTGCGCCAGCTGGATGTTAGTGGAAACTAAAGAAATTGAGAAAAGTGAACCTTATCTAACCAGTATAAATAGCAATTTTCGGGTGATCTGGCTTAACACAGCTGGCTCAGTCTGTTCTGCCCCTTGTTCTGTCCAGTGAAGTTGTTGTATCTGGACAACCGCTTTCCAGTCTTGGTTGTGGGGTGCGTTCTGCCTCTGTGTTTGTACCACTGCTCTCTGAACTGTCACATACACTCCAGTATTTTTGTCTTGAGGCTCTCTCCTGCATTTCTGCAGAAGCTAAGGCCTGATACATTTCTGGGTATGTGGGCTACTGTTCAAACCTGCGCATTTGTAGCAGCAAAATACATATATCCCTGCAACTAATCGTCAGCTCCCTGTGGCCATCTTGCCGTGATAATCGTGCCCGGTGCCTTGGATGTGATCCTGCCCTGGAATCAGAGGTACACACAGCACGCTTGCGACTTTGCAGGATCACACAGCTAAGCCAAGTAGTTCAGATTAGCTTGGCAATTAAGGGATAGTGAAAAGCAGCGAATCCTTAATGCTGACTGACAACATGGCACTGCTCGATGGAGAGGGGGGGGGAAAAAAGAAGCACTTGCAAAAACTTGAGCATTGTGAAACAGCCAAAGCCCCCAAGTTAATGCACTTTTTATAGGCTCGCCATGAGGCAGTCGGCGTGTTCTGGGCTGAAGGTACTGGCTGGTACCTGCATCCACCAGTCGAGGAATTTGGTTTTACTACTGCTGTTTGTGTAGGCCCTAGTGTTTGTTAAAGTGTTTGCTAAAACAGAGCTCTGTTTCCAAGGTAACAGCTACCTAACTTTATTACTAAAACTACACTAATTCAAACAGGGATCTGAACAAACAGATTCATGTTAATTTCAAGCTCCATTAAAAACAGAAGGAAAAGAAATCAATGTTCGCCAAATGGAAAAAGGAAAGAAATCAATAGAGAAATTTTATTTTCAGCCTTTTAAGTGGGGTTTTGTAAACAATAGGGGCTAAAAAAGTAAAACTGCATGAGAGTGGTACACAGCATCCTTGCAAGCTGTGCTGTAAACGGGAGAACAAAAAGATTCAATGATAATGTAGGAATAATCACTAGGGCTGTAATACCTTGAGAAGCAGAGCCACAGCAGTGGAATGACCCGTCTCACTCCACGTGCGGTCAGGTCCCCTAGCGCCTTGTCCGGTGCCACCAGGCTGTGACTCACCAGCAATGACCAGAAGCCTCAGAGAAGAGCAAAGGTGTGATTCTGTCGTGTCCTACATTACTCTTAGGTAGTGTGGGCGACAGCAGCTGTGCCTGTGTTACCGCCGGGGCTCTTAACGTTTGCTAGCAACCGACATACGAACGCTCCAGGGATCCTGGTTATATGTGGTTTGATCCCTAATATATGCCATAGCTGGCACGTGCTACGGGCACAGTTGCAGTCTGTTGTGTGGGCACAGGTAGGGGCATGCTGGCACGGGGACAGCTGGGACCATCGGGTGACACGTGCCGCTCAAAGGGGTGTTGGGCTTGGGGTATCGCTTGTGGTCGAGACACCGGCCAAGCACTCGGGAGACCCGCATCCGTCTCCTCCTTGCTCTGATCCTCCGTGCCATCCCCCCAGCTGTAAAACGGGGGTCAGAGGTCTCGGCTTCCTGGTGTCGTTTTGAGGCTAAATCCATTAATATGGGCAGCTCCTCAGAAGGCAGCGAGGCTTGGAGGGCACCGAGTGAACCGTTTTAAAATCAGGCTTTTGCATGGTAACTCAGGCGTTGGCTCTTCATGCTTTACGTGACATTTATCTGATCCCAGAAGCCCCGTTTTTTTTCCTTTCAAATGAAGGCTGTCTTGACAGGTCCGTGAGTTTTGAAGCTGTTAGAAAAAGATTTTTGCAAGCGGTAACAATGACTTTTCCCCTTCACTGGGCCATATCTTTTCCAATTCGCCACTGTTAATAAATATTCTCTTTTCCAAAATCTGGATGGAGGACAGAGAGGTATACAGAGAGAATTTTTCTGAATTCTCCACACTAGTGTGTTCCCTAGACAAAATTTTGTTTTGTTGTTTAAAAGATTGAAAATAAGTGAACCTAACCTTGAAGTGCCTTAAGAGCAGGTAGCGAGAGTTCCTGGTAGAAGTCAGTTGTTTGAGATCCAAATTATTTCATTATTTTCAACAACAGGATGTTTCATTCCTTTCTCTAAAACATTAACTGAACACTGTCAGTTTCCTTGAGCAGTGAAATTTTAGGTAGGTGTGTGATAGCAGATTTTACCTTGCTGACTAGAAAACAGTGAAGGTAATGTCACATTTCTTGCCCTTTGGGCAGAGCTCTACCGAGTTGTTCTGGTTCCAGCTGGGACAGAGTTAATTTTCTTCCAGTAGCTGCTGTGTTTTGGACTGTAGTGTTGATAACACACACATAGAGTTTTAGTTGTTGCTAAGTAGTGCTTCTATTAAGGGAAGGACTTTTTCAGCTTCTCATAGAAGCTGAGAGGGAGCATAGACAGGACAGCTGGCCAAAGGAATATTCCACACCATAAAAGTCATGCTCAGTGTATAATTGGGGCTTGGCTGGGGGACAGGGATCCAGGACAGGCTGGGCAATCAGTTGTATTGCATCACTTATTTTGTATATTCTTTTACCATTATTGGTAGTAGTATTTTTTTTCCTGTTACTGTTCTCTTAAACTGTCTTTATCGCGACCCGTGAGTCGTTGTTTTTTTCCTGCCTCTTTTCCCTCCCCTACTTGGGGGAGTGGAGAGTGCGTGAACGGCTGCGTTTCCCTAGTTGCTGGATGGGGTTAAACCATGATACATGTGAATAATGTGTGATCTAACTCAATAGGGTTCTCCAAAAAAAGCAGGTAGGGCACAGAATATGTAGCCAGTGTTTATATCCCAAGTGTCTAGTTTTTAGTTTTTACTGTCTTTGGTAGCTGTAAAGAAAAAAAAAAATCTGAGAATGAGAAGATGAAAGGCAAAATCTGTTGAGCATACACTGATAAGGCCTATCTGCTAAAGAAACAGTGTAAATGGGACAAAACCAATCTACTGCACGGTATAGTAGTTTATTTGTTTTCCTCCTAAGCATAACTAATAATTGGAATGCTATTCAGAATACAGTAAACAACGTCGCCAAATAAAACCTGAGTGCAACAGTCAGTCAAAGAAGGGACTGATGACAACAAGTCTCTGGCAATGTTTGAGATGATTTTTGTCAGGACAGCTGGTTTCTCCTCTCATTAGTCTTTTGGAGAGGCACCCTCTATTAAAATGGCATGATACCCCTTTTCCTCCCCTTCTCTCCCCCTTCTCTAGCCACCTCACTAGTATTACATTGTTTGCCCTGTATTCTAAAATGGTATTTACTTTAAACTGTCTTTGATTCAGTTACTTCACCTTGGCATCCCATCAGCTGGCAAACAGAAGTAATGAAGTGAAGGGAACACGGTTAAGTTGGTATCTTAAATGCACACAAATCCCGCATGCTGTGGCAACAACAGAATGAATAACAAACACACTGCATGAAAATCCTCTTAAGTTCCTTTTTTTTTTTTTTTTCAATTCCAGCCTTGCATACAACAGGAGGAACATCTTAAAAAATAATCCCATAATATTCCTGAACTAACAGCATTGGCATGAGGCACAGGATGGTCTTCTTATACTTCTCTGCATATCTCAGACAATCACAGCTGCTGCTAGTAAATTAATGGCTGCAGGGGGGTTGGGAGAGGCAGAAGGGGGAGAAAAAAGGGAAGCGGAGAGCCTCGTAGGTGGCCTTGTCTCCGCCAAAACTAAATATTTTCATTGGAGCTTTTTCCATTCAACAATTGGCAGCTTTACCCAGAGGCCTTAAACAGACAGAAAAATTCTTAGACTTAAGAATTAGTGACTGCTAATGGGATGCAGCACTATCTGCTAATGTACGTGAATGAATACTTATTTAATAATAGAATTGTTTTCTTCTAAGGTGCCTTTCTTCTTTCTTTTCTTTTAAATTCTTGCCTGCTGTGTCTGCCCACTTCCCTTTGCCCTAGAAATTAAACCTTGGTACTTTCTTTATGCAAGATTTATGCTAGAAATGTTGGCTGGTATTTCATTGTCAGTCAGGGTGTGATTCTGCTGTGACATTTCCAGCTATATTTTTATGGCAGATGCAGTTAAACCGACATCAAGCATAAAAACAAACATTTTTTTTTTCCTCTGGCAGAGTTCATTTACATCAGTGAACCAGACTAAAAGGTGCACTACCCAAAGCACTTTTGGCTTGCGTTACTTACATCTGCCCTAGAGGGCTTTGCTAGGATGGATCTAGCTGGACTGCCAGTAGCTCAAATGGTGTGGGTGTCTGTGTCTGCATGTGTGCACGGAGGGTGGCTGAAGTGCAGAGTGAACAGTGAAAGGAAAAAGAGAGTTCAAGTGTGCAATTTATTATTATGGTGTTTGGGTGAAAAACCTCCCAAGTGCTGAAGTTTGGAGAAAAAAATAGCTGGGCATCCTGACACGTTGAAGACCATCTGACTCATGCTGTCTGTTGGATCCAGTGGAAGTGGCTGAAGAGGTTGCTGGCTTCTGCTTGCCCGCCTCACCTCAGCCAGAGCTTATTGCTGTCAGGAGCAGGACATGATAGAACAACCGACCTGCTTGTTCCTCAGCTTCCCCAGGTAACACCCTACCATATTAATTTGATTCAAAGGAGTTGTTCCCAACAAAGGCTTTATTCATAACAGTCCTGTAAAAGATCTATTTTTCATTGTCAAAGCTTCCAGCCTGCTCTGGACTTCTCCAATTGGATTGGAAGGGTGGACAGAGCATGCAGGAAGAGCACTATTAAGCTGGAAAGTGATTTGATAGCCACAGTCAGTACTTTAATCAGCAGGGACAGTTTTCCATGGCACTGAGGTCCTTATTGCTAATAATCAATGGCCAATGTCTCTTTTTCTCACCTACCTCCCCCCTTAATGAAAGCGGAGCCCACAAAATCAGTGCTGAAGGCACATAGAAGAAAGGAGAAAAAAAAAAAACCATAAGGAGATGCCAGGCAGGTCTTATGGTGTTGGGAGGGAGGGATCCTGGGAGGCAGAGTGAGGCATGCAGAGCCCCAGGATGCAGGAGCTGAGGGAGACACTGGAACAAGGAGGGAATGGGAACTGTAATCAGTGACCTCCCATAATTATGAACCCATAAACTTGGCATGTAGAGTTGGAGTCCCTCATTTACTCCCTTCTTTTCCCCCTTCTCAGAAGAGGCTCAGAGGTGGTGCTAGCAGTTCAGGACCGTCTAGCTGCGATGCCTTTTCCACTGGAAACTTTTCCCAGTTTCCTGGGAGTGTCCTCTGTCTCCCTCTTCCTTCTCTGGCACACAATCTTTACATTGTTAGATATCAATGCATTCTCATTCTGCAAGGCTTTCTGCCACTTGAATTTCTTTGGCCTTATATGTTGTTTTCTCTTCAGTGCTTGCTTTCAACCTCTCTGGACCCAGGGGAAGAGAGGGGTGGGGGAAGACTGCTGTAAATTAGCCATCGAGTGTAAATCAGTGTAACTCCACTGCCTACAGTGAAGCTGCACTGAATTACTGTAGCTGAGAACCTGCTTTGTCGTGTCTCTCTCTTCTGTGTGTTTTCTATTGCCTGTTGTGAAAAAAAACAGCCAACCAAATCCAACCAGAAAAACACTCCACCAAAACTCCAGTTCTTTCTGTTTTGCTCTCCTAAGAGGTGCAGCTGTATGCTAATACTCTACTTCTCTAGCGGGAAATAGAAAGGGCTGTAGCATGCTTTGATAAGCCAGGAAGCAAACTCTGATGCTAGTGTGCCAGGAGAGAAGCATACGGAGCTTTTTCCCCCCTTTTCTCTCCCTCGCATCAATTTCACACTCTTTTAGTTTTGTTGACCTCCATGGAGTCCCTCCTAATTTACAGCGCCGTAAACAAAATTGGAACGATGCCCTCTGAAATGTGCAGAATTGTTTTCAGCTTACACCAAAGAAGACTGCGTATTCCAGGGATTTGCAAAGACATCTTGCTACTTGGTGAGTTTCTTGCATTATACACCTTCTCCTCTTCTTCTGCTGCTCTTACTGGCATGTTTTATTTGGATGCATAAGAGAGATGAAAACAGTGACGCAATCTTTGCTGCTTTGGAAGAATCTGGGAGACTCGGCTTCTGCCATATTTTCTTCTAAACAAACAGTTGGATATTGCATGGTCATGGCTGGAGCAACAGTCAGGCCATCAACTATGCTGATACCCTGAGGGTGGATTTGGAGTTACTGTTTCTGCTGATTAATTTCACACCACAGGTGGACTGGAAGCACTTTATTTTGCCGTGTGCCTCTCTGTGCCTCGGTACATGTCCAAGGTGTGCCATTAATCAGCCCGACTATATGGGCTGTTCCATCTTATTGCTTAATTAAGACTCATCAGTAATTTACTTGAGATTAATACCTATTTATATGGAGCTGAAGTTTCATCTATTTGGGGGATGAGTTATTGAACTCCATTATGTGAAGTAAATCAATAAAATATTACTGGAAATGAGAATGACTCTCTCTCCCTTGCACTTCAGTCCTTTCGCCAAGCTCATAGACAAAATTCACTTAAGGGAGGCGTTCACGTTTACGCTCAGCTTCCATCTTTCAGCTAGACATGATGGCCATTAATATCTCTGATCACCTTGCTCTCATTACCTGAATTGTACTGTGAAGTCAGGACCTGAGGGAGTGCTGCTAAGAGTAAGAGATGCTTTTAATCAGTTGCAGGGTAGTGGCCCTGTTATGATATGACCCAGACTCTTTCCAGGAGTTACTCTAAAACCAACACCCTCAAACTGGTCTCAAATTGCTACTAAAGGAGTGCTTTGTACCACTGTATATACACATTGTTCATGAGGAACAGCAGAGGGGTCATCAGTAGGTAAAATCATTAACTATGGCTTGGATGGGCATTCTCTTCACTGGGTGAAAAACTGGCTGGATGGCTGGGCCCAAAGGATTGTGGTGAATGGAGTTAAATCCAGTTGGAGGCTGGTCACAAATGGTGCTCCCCAGGGCTCAGTATTGGGGCCTGTTCTGTTTAACATCTTTATCAATGATCTGGACGAGGGGATCAAGTGCAACCTCAGTAAGTTGGCAGATGACACCAAATCGGGTGGGAGTGTTGATCTGCTTGAGGGTAGAAAGGCTTTGCAGAGGGATCTGGAGAGGCCGGATGAGGATGAGGTTCAACAAGGGATGGGTTCAACAAGGCCAAGTGCCGGGTCCTGCCCTTGGGTCACACCAACCCCCTGCAGTGCTACAGGCTGGGGGCAGAGTGGCTGGAGCTGCCTGGCAGAAAAGGACCTGGGGGTGTTGGTCCTGTCGTGAGCTGAACATGAGCCAGCAGTGTGCCCAGCTGGCCAAGAAGGCCAACAGCTGGCAAGTATCGGAAACAGCATGGCCAGCAGGACCAGGGAAGTGATGGTCCCCTGTACTGGGCACTGGTGAGGCCCCACCTCGAGGGCTGTGTCCAGTTCTGGGCTCCTCACTACAAGAAAGACATTGAGTTGCTGGAGGCAGTGTCTTTGTTGCAATGAAGGGCAATGAAACTGATTAATGGTCTGGAGAACAAGTCTTATGAGGAGTGGCTGAGGTAACTGATTAGCCTGGAGAAAAGGAGGCTGAGGGCACACCTTATTGCTCTCTCCAACTACCTGAAAGGAGGTTGTAGCGTATGTTGGTCTCTTCTCCCAAGAAACAAGTGATAGGACAAGAGGAAACTGCTTCAAGTTGCACTAGGGGAGGTTTAGATTGGACATTAGGAAAAATTTCTTGACTGGGTTGTCAAGTATTGGAACAGGCTGCCCAAGGAAGTGGTGGAGTCACTGTCCCTGGAAGTATTTCAGACAAGTGGATGTAGAGCTGAGAGACATGGTTTAGTGGTGGACTTGGCAGTGTTAGTTTTACAGTTGGACTCAATGATCTTAAAGGTCTTTTCCAATCTAAATGATTCTGTGATTCTGCAATGTCCAGAGTATGTAGCAGAATTGTAGAGTTTTGTTAAGCTACTGCAACTTGTTTACCAAATGCAAATAGCTTCCAATGAACATCGTGCCTAAATTCTGTTCCAGTGCTGAGGAAGCTTTTTCCTGGCCATATCATCTGCCTGTGGTGACTTCCCTCAAATGGGGCTCTCTGAACAGGGCATCTTTCTCACCCATGGCACCCTGCCAGGAGAACTCCAGGGAGTCTTGAAAAACAGAGACAGCCTTTCTGCCTTTCATTCCATATCTTCTCTTCTTCTCCTAAACTTGAGCTTCAGTGACAGATCAGCCTTAAGCCCTCTCTCTCTAAAGATGTATAATTTTACCTTGGTGGATGGCTGGTTACTTTTCACTCTCCATTTTCCTGCTCTTCACCCAGCCCCATCCCAAATAAGAAGTGTGTGTCCTTTTCTGCATTTCTGTGAAAATGTGTTTACTTCTGATACCATTTGATTAACAACCTGCCACACGAGAGTGCTTGCAAGAAACCAGAACCTTATTTTCTATGTAATAATTGTTCCTATCTTTGCAATAATCTTTTGTAACACGTGACCACCATCAGGCTGCAGAGATGTGAAAGAGTCTGACATTCACTGGCTCATGTGGCTGCTGTAGCAAGGAGAGGAGAGGGGGAAATGCTAATGGTGAGTGAGGGATGGACTTCAGTTCAGAGGTGTTCACTGAGATGGCAGAGTTCACCTCTAGCCTGGAGCTTCTGTTGGTTTGAGAAAACCCCATCCCCTTCTAAAGTTTTGGCGAAAGAGGAGGGCTTTTCTCTTACTCGTGTGTAATTCAGAAGAATCTTTTGCCTAGACCCTAAAGCAAGAACAACCTTCACCTCTTACCAGCTTCTCGCCCTGTCCCTTTTTCTCTTTGTTGCTTCTTTTAGCTTCACTGCTGTCGTCACTGAAAAGCCTCCTGAATGCTTGTACCGTAGGGGAGAGTTCACACAGCTAAGAAATGAGGTGCTCTCTTGGCAGCAGGTGCCGTTTAAAGCAGGGGTTAATGTGCTCTTCTGGCCTCAGATGAACCCAGTTTCAGAGCACCCCCATGCCCCAGCTCTCCTTTTCCACCCTGCTAAACATTATCCCCGCTTTGTGTCTGCCAGCATAACTGCAGGTTGGAGGTGCTCCCTAACCCAATTCTGTCACAGTAATCTGGGTCAGCCTCAACACTTCCAGTACTACGTTTATTTTTGTAGTGCTCATCACTTCAACAGTTGGGTTAGAGAACCCTTTCATGTGCAATTATGCTGACAAAATTGGGGAAGTGAGCTCTGGGGGGGATGCTGAGCAGAGCAGCACAGGGGTGCCATGGCCAGGACAGCAGGCTGATCATTCCCTGAAGCACACAGTAAACAAACATGGGGAGGGACAGCCCACATCAGGTTTTTTGGCATCTTGAGACTTTTGTCCTCACCTGGTAATGAGAGTAGGTGGGAAGTTTACAGATTTAGAATTTCATTCCCACATTCCTGATGCACTGGCATGATAAGAAAATAGAATTTTCTTAGCTAAACTCTTTCTTCCTTGGCACAGCTGTCTTTCTTCTCTAGGTGAATTTACCAGTTTGGGACTCAACCTTGAAAGAGCCTTGTAGGGTGCAGGTATCAAGCTACAAAAGATTTCCTGAAGCAAAGGGCTTTATGGTTTCTCAGGTATGCCTTCACTCTGAAAACATGCATGGGCATCAAAACAGTGCAAAAGCTGATGAGGTTAACCTCCATGGAACCAGCATAATAGCAGATGGATTTGCTGAGGAATGTA
Source organism: Tringa tobata (assembly GCA_033628505.1). Taxonomy (NCBI): domain Eukaryota; kingdom Metazoa; phylum Chordata; class Aves; order Charadriiformes; family Scolopacidae; genus Tringa; species Tringa tobata. The sequence goes on from JAHREE010000179.1 coordinate 2,325,951, forward strand.
ATCATTGGCAAATGCTAGGATTTTTTATTTAATATCAAACAGGAGAAAGCTATGAAGTTTGGAACTGAACTTCCGTGAAGTTTAGTAGAGGAGCAGGGAGTAACTGTGCATATCACAGGTTTTGGTTCATCTCCTCTCTTGATATTTAACTGTTGGCAAAAGGCACCAGTGAAAGAAAGAAAAGAAATCTTTTGGACACTTTGTTTTATTATTAGCTAAGTTTGATATTTTGCTAGCTGCTCTTCTTCTAACCCTTCCTGCCTCTATTTCCATCCTTCATTTCACTGAGATTATTCGATATGCTAGAGCTGTTTCTCTACAAAAAAGCCAACTACAAAATCTTTAGACATTTGCCCCTGGAAAAGAAGTATGCAGTAAATAATATACAGGAGCAAGAGCCTCATGAGGATCTGAGTCCAAGCAGATGTCACTAACTTGGAACTGAATATAATACTTCTAATACCTCTGAAAACAAACCAGCTCTGGCAGTCCCAGCCCCTGTAACCTCTTCAATAGTATCTGATCATGGGAGCAGGCTTGGCAATTCAGGGAAAGCTGTCCTTTGCCCCCTGAGAAGCTGGCATACAGGAGAGCATAGGCTGCCAACTCGGTGTCGAACTGCTCCGACACCGGAGTCACTAACCATTTCACACACGGTTGGAAGCAGCTTTTACACGGCTTCCACCTCCTCAGGCTTTTCGACCTCTCTCTTCAGCCTCTCCCTTTATTAAACGTAATGAAAATGTCAAGACTGTTCTTAGACCCGCTTGCCCGGGCCTGTTCACCTCCTGAGTGAAAATGGGTTTGTGGCTGTGGGTGCAATATACGTTTATTGACCTATCTACATAGATACCTGTGGTCGCTTTTTCAATTCAGCCTTAACTAACACCACGTAGCGGTGGAAATGAAGCAGCCAGTGTAAATAAATAGATGTTTTCTGCCTGCGATTTACATCACTTAAGCTGTCTTTTACAGCTGAGGTAGAGAGTTAGGAACTGACTGCGGCAGAAAGTCGTCCCAGCTGCTTGCACCGCAGCACACAGACAACTCCAGAGTAAGGATATCCACTGAGGACAGTGCCTGAGTGGTTATATGAGTTTAGCTTCACACTTTGGTTTATAGCAATGTAATTTTGCTGTAGAGCCAAGCTTTTAAATAGTAAAGTGAATTTATTCTCAGATTTATATCTGTATTTAGTATGTATGCATGCACCTATTTATACCCAATGGGGTGATTGTATACCCATGTGGTAAACTGCCAAAGCAGGTGCTAAATTGTACTTAATCCAGCTTTTGTCTTTGATCACCTCAGTCCTTGGCCTTGGTTGCTTAAGAAGACTTTTCCTTGAGAATAATGTCTTGGTTGCAGATTCTCCTGGGATTATGTGGAGATCTCAACTCCAATTAGAACAGGTTTATCTATTTGTAAATGAGAACGTCAATCAGATTTCATACCTCAGCCAATTTACTTTAAGCTTCTCCAAATTGACCAACAGCAAAAATTTCCTTTTCAAATACAAAATCCTGCTTCCACTCAAAAATCAACCAACCAATCAATCAATTAGTCTGCCAGCTGGTTTTGCTACATGTACAATATTCAGTCCCTCACGCAGTGGCAGTTGTAAGAAACAAATATCAATATATATCATTATGAGTGCTTGAAAAGAAGGCTTTCTGCTACAGGATGGCTGAGAAATCCTCCTTTCCAGACAAATACAGCAAGTATTTCCAACCTGCCATGGTTGGAAATACAAGATTTTAAAATCATGACACTGACTGACAGGACTGCTGTTTTAGGGAGTTGCTTAGACATTTTAAAACGCACCATTTATATTTATTTTCCCTCCTAGGTCTCTGCTAAGGCAAATTAGCAGGCTAGGTAGAGGAATTAAGAAAGCAGACATTAATAAAGTCTCAGAGTTAGGGTTTGTGTCTGTAAATCCTTTGGCATAAACAAGAGGCAGTGGTGTGGCACAGTAAAAATCCAAGTGTCAGTCATGCCAGGGTGACTAACACAACTCACTTGTGGCCTCATTAATCATGAGTGGATCAGGCATCCCAAATTCATGTCAATAACAGCTTTATGCCACCCCAGCAAATAAGGAATCCTCTGTAGATATCCTCAGGTAGAGTGAGAAACTCTGGTCCTTTGCTGGTGTAAACCACCTGAGCTCTGCCAAAGACTGACAAGCGATGCCCATTTTTCTCAGCTGAGCATCTGACCCATATTTGCTATTCGTTATTACCACATTATTTTTTGGGAGTCAGCAGAGTTCTTCTTGCGGCTCTGAACAAAGTGTTTGCCTTGTAATCTCACCAGGCTGGGGATGTCTCCAAAATACTCATTGGGAACTTTACAAAAAATGCAGTCTTTGCCCCAGCAATAGAAAATAACTTGAAGATTTTTTTTTTTTACCCAGGTGAAACCAATACCATGTTTGGACACTGGTGATCCCTGAATGAGGGACTCAGGCAAGTAATCCTAACAAGCACGTTTATCACTTGAGTGGTTAGATTGGGAAAGGGTGGTAATTAAAAAAGAAAATCAGGTAAATAGGCGCAGGCTTCTTTAAAAGGTCTTTGCGTCCCCTTCTTCCTGGTTATGTGGGAAAATTTTGCTGCCCTCTCCCTGTCTCTGTACCAATATTCATTGGGGATGAGGAAGAAGCATTACTATCAGAGTAACTCACTGTAATTTAATATCCCAGCAAGTGGAGTTTTCCTTGGTGAGAGTGATACTGAGGTTGCTGCTGATGTTATGGTGTACTTCACTCCAATAGCTGAAAAATAGCTCGCTTTCACAGCCAGTTGGGAGCAGGGTAAGAGTGGTGGTGCAGTCTGTCCAAGGAGAGGGCTGATCCGCTTGAAAAGCCATCACTATTTATTTTTTGGTAGGAGTATTGTCCGGGTGAATTAGCTCCTTGTTCCAGGTGACCTTGCTGCCACACACACTAGCAGAAGGGAGGCGACATGAACACCAGGCTCAGGGCAAGACCCTCCACATCTTTTGGGGCTGTCTGCCTTTGGGTCAGGTTAGACTACAAGCCAAAACATACTGCCAGGAGAAAATGTTCGTGCGGGTTGAACAAAATTTGGTCAATGCTTTGACTGAAGGCTGATGAACCTGGCAGCATGGTGCTTCTTAGTCCTCCAAAAGTCCTGCCAGCATGGCAGCAGGTTGGACTGCCCTGACATTTGGATAGGAAAAGAAAAAAAGTCACAAGCAGAGGAAGGGCTCTTCTGTGTCTCATTCTGCAGCAAGAGTGGGTGAGAAAATCAATTTCTATCCCGCGTCTCCTTTAAGTGTATCTCTATATATTTGCTTCAAAATTCAAAGTTTCATCAAAGAGCTCATCAGAGGGTGGTGCTGGTGAGGGGCCCTGCTGCCCAAGACCTCCGAGTTGCACTTGAAGAGCAAGAGCCTTTCCAACCCCTCTGTGCTCAGCCTGCTCCCCGGCCCCAGACGGTGAGCCGCAGTTTGGGGTCTGCGGGGCTGGAGCCGGGGGGGATGCCTGGGGGTGTCACATCAGCCTCCCGGGGGTGTCACATCAGCCTCCCGGGGCTGCCTCCTCCGTGCCAGCCGCCGCAGCAGCAGCAGCAGCGTTGCATCTGGATGAAACGTGAGTTTCGCGGGGCGTCCTCGGGCCCAAGATAAAATGGCGCGGCTGACGTTTCCTTTCAACGCGAGCCACCCCGCAGGGTGACGAAAGTGCAGCCGACGGGCCACATGTGGCTCCCGAGCACGTCTGGTGCCGCCGCACGTGGTGCTCGGTGAAAAACCCCCAGCCAGGCTGGAGTGTGGCAGCCAGATGTGCCCTCACCTCCTTCCCTCCACTCCGTACCCCACCACGGGACAGGAGGGGTGGCTGAAAGCAGCAGAGGAGACAGCGCCAAGCACCCCAGTTCTCCTCCCTGCTGGAAATAGGGAGCTTCCTAAAGGTAGCAAACTGGTGCTGTGATATTCCTTCCCAATCCCAGTACATTTAAGGCACTCTGAGGATGGTGGAGTATCCGGTTGATGGTATTTGAATGCCTGTGGTCAGAAAGGTCAGGTGTTTTTAATCTGAAGTTGAAAGGCTGATCATACAGATGAGTGGAGACTGGGCCAAGAAAGACCTGGACCAAAAGAGTTTTCTGGTCTTGTTTTAAAAGTCTTTTCCTATCCCTAGGGCAGAGGAGCTTGTGGATGTGATGACCAGCGGTGAGTGTGTGGCAGTGTGTAAAAGCCTGGTTTGGGCAGGCTGGCACGCTGCAGTGTGCGAGAGGATCAGCCTGGCAGCGAGCTTGTGGGTTGCATCCCAGGGTGTGCGAGTGGCCAGCGAGGTGCCTGGTGGAGCATTCACCCATGTACCTACAGGACGTGAAAGAGGTATCCCTTTGCTTTGTGTGTGCACACCTCCGTCCAAAAATAGAAGCCAAGAGAAAAAAAAAAAAAGGAAGTAAAAAAGGAAAACAGATAGTGTTATTGTTATGAGGTTTCTGGTTAGTGTGGCCCTGTGCTGAATTTAAAACCGTGGTGAAATATTCATTATTTGTGGGCAGTAATAGTTATATCATGCATTAACTGGAAAGAGAGGAAAAAAGGTAGTCTTGGACACCATGGAAAACAGACTGACTTCCCTACTGGTGTTGTCTGTGGGTCTTGCGTCCCTCAGGTGCTGTCGGTCCACAGAAGCTGCAGTGAGTCCCATGGAGCTGTGTTGAGTCCTTTGGAGCCAGGGCTAATTCATACCAAGTTTTTCATACCGCTCACGTAACTTGCAGATCTGAGGCTTCATTTATAATGAACTTGCCACATGAAAGGCAGCGTATCGATGGTGGTGGTTGTTCTTTCGGCTTCGATGGCTTTGCTACCAGGGAAATTCACGAGGAGTCACTCCTATTTGCCTGCACACCCTGGGCTGGCCCAGGGCAGGCCCCCTTCACATCTCTGAAGCTCCAGCAGATGCTGCTTGCTCTGGAATTCATTCATGCTTTGCAAAAAGGCCACATCCAGGCTCTTGATAATAGACTTTTGGTGCAATTATTGCAGTTCCAGAGTATAACTCCATCTCGGTGGTTGATGGGGCTTTTCTCCATGCCTCGTAGATGGGAGAGATGGGGAGAAAGAGGAGAAACATACCACAGGCTCTCCAGTTAGGGCCGTGATGTGAATTAACATCAAGGTGGGTTCCTGGTGGTGGACCCAAAGCGGAGGGGCAGTCATTTAGCTCAGCTCTTGATAGCCAATGGCCATTGGGTGCTGAGCTAAATGTCTGCCCCTCCACTCTGTCATCAGCCCTCTGCCCCGACAGCTGGCTGAATGTCCCCTCCATTAAGGTCGGTGTATGGTCACGAGCACTCCCAAGGTTGAGTGCTGACTAGGTGGTAATTGGCAGATCTCATCAGGCTGGTCAAAAGGGAGTTCCCCTTCCTGGCGGCAGGGAAAGGGGGAGGAAAGAGAAAGAAATTCATCCCCCCCCAAACCTGGAGGCAGGGAATTGGAGCAAGTGCTGATGAGTTGGCAGATGCTGCCGGATCAATGGCCGTATCATGGCAGGGAAAGCAGCGACAGCCCTCTCAGAGCCGTCAGTCAGTGTTGTTTTGGGTAAATGCCAGCCAACGGAGCGAGAGGAGAGATGGGGGAGGGAGGCACAGGCCTGCTGGGCCACTTTTAATTACTTCAGGTCACATCAGAGGGAGAACTGCCCACCGTGACAGATCAGTCCCGCTCGGAGGGCTTGCACGCAACCCGGGGGTTGCAACCGGGACTTAACGTTCACGCGGGCCCTTTCATCCAGAAGGAAAAAAGCCACAACTCAAAGCGCCGCCGCCGCCAAGCGACAGGCAGAAGCATATTGTGCACATCTAGGCCTCCCCGCGCGGCGCGGGGCTCTCCCCCGGGCTGGAGCGGCCAGGGGTGTCTGTCTGACAGCGCACACACACTGCGGCACCACACAGCTCCCCGGGCAAGAGGGAGGGTAGGGGAGGCTCGGCAGCCCCCCGATGGCTTCCCTGGACGGGAGCCAGAGCATTAGCACATCTGAGGTAGGGCCCACGCGTCTCCACGTGGCTTGAGTTGTTTGCCACGGCCTCCGGGAGGGCACCTCGCCGTCCTCGCCTCGCTGCTTTCCTCCTTGGCTGTCCTCCTTGGCTGTCCTCCTCCATGTTGTCCGCGGGGAGGGGGGAATGAGGGCTTGTGGCAGTGGGATCCTCTCCTGTGAGTGCTCTCAGGTGGGGTTTTTTGCCCTGGCAGCGAGGTGCTGTCGCAGGAATGGTCACAGCCTTTCTGCACTTTGCTGCCACCACAAAGGCTTTAGAAGTTCTCTAAAAAAAACCCATAAAGGTAGGTCGAGGGAGGTCATTCTTCCCCTCTACTCTGCACTGGTGAGGCCACAACTGGAATAGTGCATCCAGTTCTGGGCTCCCCAGTTCAAGAGAGACAGGGAACTGCTGGAGAGAGTCCAGCGTAGGGCAACTAAAATGATTAGGGGGTTGGAGCATCTCCCTTATGAGGAAATGCTGAGAGAGCTGGGACTCTTTAGCCTGGAGAAGAGAAGGCTGAGGGGAGACCTTATCTACATTTACAAGTACCTAAAGGGTGGGTTGAAGGACGATGGAGCTGGATTCTTTTCAGTGGTTTCCAGTGACAGGACGAGGGGCAATGGGCACAAGCTGGGACATAGGAAGTTCCAAATACAAGGAAAAACTTCTTTCTGGTGAGGGTGCCAGAGCCCTGGAACAGGCTGCCCGGGGAGATCGTGGAGTCCCCTTTGGCAGGGGAGTTGCACTAGATGATCTCTTGGAAGGGACTGGAGGTCCCTTCCAACTCTGATAATTCTATGATCCGTGAAAAAAAAAAAGATATCACCACCATACAAACATTTTTATGGCTGAATTCATCACTGCCATATGTGAAGCTCATATACGAGCCTTGCTCTCTTCACACGCAGCGATCTCCTGTTGACTTCACTGGGAGATGCATTTGCATTTGGGTTGCAAGGTCAGGCTGTTAATTATGCAAACTCACCTGGTCCTCCTGAGCTCAGCACAAATTCAAATGGACATGCCCTGATGAAAATATGTCCTGCGTTGCTCTGCTGTAGATTTCAGAATACTAGTTTCCCCGGGGGAAACAGCATTTGGTGTTTCTAGAAGGCTCTGATGGAGTGTGGCTCTTAACTTTCTTCTCAGCGACAATCCTGGTCTAAGGGCTTCTGTCCCTGCCTCTCTGCTTCTCCTTCAGCAGAGCCGACCTGATTGCTTGTGGCGCTGGGCTTTTGCCCATATCGAGATGCTGATCCAGGTTTAAATAATACATCAGGCAGGACTGGTTTTACAGCGCGAACAGTTTTACCCAGCGATGATGCAGGGATACAAAAAAGCAAGAGAGAAGAGGGGTAAAAATGATTTAAGCTGAATTTCGTTAAATTGCGGTGGGAGTCAAAATTAAAGCGCTCACCGGCCACGCCAGTGCAGAGTGGGAGAATTAGACGTTGTTTCTGTTTCAAATCAGATGCGTGTATAGTCTGGGGGTGCCAGTTTAGCTTATATAAAGGAGAAGCCTTCATTATAAACCTGAGAGGCCACTTTAATGAGCTGGTTTAATCTGACGTAGCTCGACCGATTGTGATGAATCTGGCACAGGCTCTGCTGTGCTGCCTGGGGGGCCGGGTCTGTATCCCCACCCCCCCAGCACCTGGGCGCCCCTGGGTGCTGGCATCATGTGTGGGTGCGTGCCCCACAGTTGCTGTGAGGATGCCTGGATCTGGGGGGGATACACACTTGTCCCATTTGTCTTGGTGTTTTTCTCCTCTCTTTCCATTCTCCACGTTTTCTCCAGCCGGCTGGCTCCGGCTAACAGCTTTGGATAGAGGGCTTTCAGGAGTGGGCACCTTATTCCAGCAGCTCTAAATTACTGCCAACGAGATACTCTTTCACCTGAGTCATGGGTTTTTCCTCCTATGATATTCATAACAGTGTCTTCTTGTGCTACTCTATCATTTAGGGGGACAGCCTTCCTGCTATGAACACACTGCTTCCCCCTTCCCCCTAAACACCTTTTAACTCCGACAAGGTTACAGCACGACATTCATATTCTTAGTCTGTCAGGCTGGTGCAAACAGAGTGATAGAAAATGAAGACATTTTAGTGCCACCCTAGCCTTCCTGAGTAACTCCAGGAAGGTTATGGTAACAATAGAGCTGATCAAATACTAAATAATACTTTCTGCTAAAGGTTGTTTTCAAATATTCGTTGCTATTCCAGGTGATGACTCTGCTCAGCAACAACTCACGCTTTGTCTACTTATTTGTTTGCTATTTGAACATCCACCTAAAGGGACTTTTCTTGCACAAATATTGGGGGAATGGCTGTTCTTTCTACTAATGCCCCTGTTCACCTGCAAGCAAAAGTATTTAAGGAGAGGCAAGAAACACACCTAGTTTGTTTAGGTGATGCTCTGAATCGGGATCTATAAGGCATTATACGACTGTAGAGGAAGAAGGGTCCGCTGTGAAGATCTCCCAGGTGAGAACTCACCTGCTTTTACAGGTTCCAGCATCAGACCAGGGAAATGACTTGATATCATTTGGTGGGAAGAATACTCAGTAGGGGAAGAAGAGCGTGTACAGGCAATCAAAGATGCAAAGGTCAAAATCAAACTGATAAGTCACAATCAGGAAAAAATCCTTTATAAATCAGCAATTAGTGTAAGCAGTGCTGCGGAGATGGAGGAGGGGAGGGGAGATGGTATATTGAGGGAGAAGGGTGGTGAGTGGGAGAATGCTCAGAAGGTGACTGGAGACTTTCCAGTGAGATACAAATATTTTTCACTTGTGGGCTGAAGATTCGCAAAACTACTGAAATCTGCAGGGTGGCCATTGGTTGTTGTCCCAGTTTCTGGTGGTAAATTCATGCCACCAAAAGCCCCAAAACATTTATCCTCCTCCTTACACACAGTCTCTGCCACATTGAGATAGGGGTGCAGGACAGAGTTCATATTCTTCTCCTCTGCCACCTCTCCTGTTCACTCCAGGCATCTCTCCAGGTTGGGGCAAAGCTGTATTTCCAAGATGTGCATCTTGCTCCCTGCCAGGCGCGAGACAGGCATTTCCAGTCTTTGTGCTCTGGGCTGCCAGAGCAGTCATATTTTTTCCAGGAGTGCTAAATTTTTTCCAAGACTATTTAAAACAAACAAGCAAACAGTTTCTTTTTGCTAAGCACTTACTGTATTACACAGGCCCAGCGGCAACTTTTTAATGACAAATATTTCCTAAGGTTTCTGTTCACGCTTGGACACAGCGATTGCATACAGAAGCTGCATTATGCATACATTGGACCAAGCATAACAGCACCTGCTGCTGCTCCTGCTGCTACTAAAGAGGGAGCAACTAATCTCTTTAATTATTGGAGAAGAATTAAGGCTTTGATTTGTCTTATTGCAGAAACATAGGTATGTCCCCCCTGCAGGCTGGGGAGGAGATGCTCTTTGCCTTCCTCTTCTGCTGCAAGAGGGGCTTAAACCGTTGGGTGGGTGGCCTCCGCCGGCAGCACCCGAAGAAGAAGTGGGGTTGTACAGATGTTTACCCCTCCATTATCTCTACGGGAGCTAGCACACATGGGTTTTATCCCACACTGGCAGCCCTATGTGCAAGGCAGAGGGGCCGGTTTGCTCCCTGGAGCTGTGATAGAAGCGATTCCCTCGGATCCCGTGGATGGCGGAGGGGGACAGACTGAGGGCAGGGTTAGGCTCTCTTTGGGAGCAAGGTGACTGCAAATGGCAGCAGGATTATCTGGGCGCTGCTGGAACCCGCTTGTCTGCACGTTCTGGTCCCACCGGGGAACCACAGGAACCGCCGGCGCATCAGCTGCCACCAGCCAAGAGATGGGCTTGTCATCCAGCCAGCACATCTGCTTCTTCCGCCTGGGAGGAAGAGGTGGTGAATTGGGAGTAGAAAATAATCACGGAGTAATTGTCTTCTTGATGAGGATTTTGTAGCTTGTTGTTAGGAGGACCTTGCTGGCCACATCCTGCAAAGGGCAAAGGGAGTCAGAGAAGCTCTTGCAGGACAAGGAAGGGTCTGTTGCCAGTTCCCCCTGGCTAAAGCTGGACCGGACCGGGCCATAGTCGTCTTCTCTGAAATACTACTAAAATTTGGTGAGCCTCCTTTTCTAAACTCCCCTCCCAGTCCCCTTTTTATCCCCCTTCCAGACCCTTGCCTCTTTGTCAGTTTTAAAGCAAGAGGAGAGCAGCCATGGAGCAAAAAGAGCAAAAAAGATCCTTTCCATCCTTTCAACTTCCCACTGCCCTCCCTCCCTCCCTCCCCACAAAGGAGCCGTAAGTATTCCTCTGTACCACAAAAAGGACCTGCCAAAGGGTCTAGGACAGAAAGGGTTAAACTCAGCCGAGCACTAGCTCCAACACAGTTAATCCATATAAAGCTCATGGATTTCTCTGCAGTGATCTTTGTGGTTGTCATTTGCATTTTTTTCCTTTTGTGAAATCTTTTCTTCTTCCCTTTTACACTCGTATGCATGCAGAAATTAGCATATTGTACCGAGAGTGGGAGATGTAAGAAGCCGACCCCCTGCTGTTCAGCGGATTGTGCAATCTGCAGGCGGCATCAATTTTTCAGCAGTTTTCTCATTTCTCATTACAGTCAGGGCACCGCAGAGCTCCCGATTCAACACAATCCCTAGTGGTCCTACAGACAAGCATATGGGCTGTCGAATATCCGTACTGCTACTTTCATAGCATTAATATCCTTGTTTATGCTTCCACCGTAATTAATCCTGGTATTAATATAGTTTGGGCTTAGCTTTACTAATTATGTATGGGCTAGCAGGATAATTATGTCAGCAGAGTCTGGCGGTGATACTTGACAGCAGTTTGCTAACCTTAGGAACGGCACATAAACACTTTGGCCGATCCTGCCTTGGAAACAAGGAAGGCGAAGAGACGAGGAGGAGGGTGGGCATGGCGAGGCCATGTCTGATGGCTATAAATAGTGTTTTTAAAATAAGGAAATTTCACAAGCGCCATAAAGTTGTCCTCGGGTATCAAACTCCATGGTTGTCATAGTGATGTGTGCATTATTAAGAGGGTGTTGTTCGCTCTGGCATCTAATCTTATAATGAGGACGGCTCATTATCGGCCTGACGAGAGTCCCTTTCCCCACTGACCGCACCGCAGCTTGGTGGCTGCTTGGGGCCGAGGAGAACTTTCTCCCCGTGCTCCTTCCCTGCCCTCCATCCCATCCCATCCCATCCCATCCCACCCCGAGAACCTCAGCAAGCCCTCAGTGCAGCGCGGGACGAATGGACACCCAGTGCTCAGCGAGCCGTTTCCCCATTTTCCTCTGGTTTTGAGCATGCCTGTGGCTTTAACGAGTAGGAAAAATTACACTCTGGCCACTTCGGTCTCTTAGGCTCTCCCTGGCCCTCGTGTTCATTAACATTGCAGATCGGGGGGTTTAAAACGAGCCATCAGTTTGCTTTTATTTCTGCACCTGTTTCTGGTGCCTGGCTGTTCCCCGCAAATATCCTTCGGGGGGTCAATGATACCCCTTTGCGTCGGGCGCATGGCTTAATGGAACTTCCTTTGCTTATCATTAGCCACTTTGCATTTTTATAGGGCGCTATTAACCGGGATGCAGGCTGGCTTTTTAATTCCCTTCTGAGGTTTGTACACAGCGGTCGCATCCCTCCCCCTCTCCCCAAACAATCCAATTATCACAGTTTGTCACACAGGCGCGGGTGACCCACACGCCACCTGCTCCGCTGGCGGGCCCGATCCTCCGGGATGGCAGCCAGGCATGGGACTTCGAGTTGTGCCTCAGCGGGACCTTTTAAATGGCTTTAAAAAAACATATATCTGCTTTTGTCGGCAAAACCAGAACCAGAACCCGAAATCGGCTGTGAAATTGCATTGTTTGAAGGTCTGAGATTTGAGAATGGCTTAAAAGAATTTCATTCTTCCCTTTCCCCCTCTTTTTTTTTTTCCCTTTTTTTTTTTTTTTTCAGAAATAGATTTATGTCTAGACAGGCAACCTGTGTATTGTTCCAGCCAAGTTAGGATTAAAATGACCCTGGCGATGTAAGGATCAGATCAACTGGAAAGTCTGAAAAGTGGAAGTTAATGGGAGTGCTGCTGTCAGCCTTCTATACAGGTACGTGGGTAAGCGTAAAGTCAGAATTAAGGATGTGATTAAATGTCATCATCTTCAATTGGATTTATCACGTGCTGATGCGTTTTCCTGAAATGGCTCCCAAATCTTATCCAAAGACACGGGTGGAAATACTCCCCGTGTCCTCAGTTAATTTTGGAGCAGCCCCTTTGAGCTGTGCCATTAAACTCCCTTCCCCAGGTAGGACTTTCCTCATCTCAGTCCCCACTGTGCGATTTCAGCCTCTTCCCAGCAGCTTCTGGCTCTTGGCCCTGGGGCCCCTGGCTCCTGCTCTCCAGTGGCTGGGCCACCATCTTAGAGCATGGTACCATGGGTCCTGCTCCCAGGTCTATTGCTCTAAGCAAAGGGTGACTTGCTAAAACACAGAGCCAGTCCTAACACAAGGAACTTTGTCCCAGGCCTCCTTCCTCCCAGGAGGGGTTTGCAATTAGAGACGACTGAGCTGTGCGCTCTCTCTGGCCCCAAGCCCTGAGGATTTCTTTGCCCAGCAGCATGCTTTGGAGAAGAGTGCAGCCCAGCCAGAGTGGTGATTGTGCAGCCTCATGGATGGCATGGCACTAGGCTCATGTACCCAAAGAGATGCTGAATCCATGCTTTCTCCACAGCTTCTTTCCATTTTTATTTTCTTTTTTCTTTTGGCCATTGTGTTTCAACTGGAAGTAGTGGGGTCCCTCCAGTAAGGATTTCATGCTGCATGTTCTCTTTGTCACGCAAAAATCAAAGAGGATTTTGCACGTGACTAAAACAAGG
>JAHREE010000179.1:2338955-2392019 GCA_033628505.1 Tringa tobata
GCGAGCCGTTTCCCCATTTTCCTCTGGTTTTGAGCATGCCTGTGGCTTTAACGAGTAGGAAAAATTACACTCTGGCCACTTCGGTCTCTTAGGCTCTCCCTGGCCCTCGTGTTCATTAACATTGCAGATCGGGGGGTTTAAAACGAGCCATCGGTTTGCTTTTATTTCTGCACCTGTTTCTGGTGCCTGGCTGTTCCCCGCAAATATCCTTCGGGGGGTCAATGATACCCCTTTGCGTCGGGCGCATGGCTTAATGGAACTTCCTTTGCTTATCATTAGCCACTTTGCATTTTTATAGGGCGCTATTAACCGGGATGCAGGCTGGCTTTTTAATTCCCTTCTGAGGTTTGTACACAGCGGTCGCATCCCTCCCCCTCTCCCCAAACAATCCAATTATCACAGTTTGTCACACAGGCGCGGGTGACCCACACGCCACCTGCTCTGCTGGCGGGCCCGATCCTCCGGGATGGCAGCCAGGCATGGGACTTCGAGTTGTGCCTCAGCGGGACCTTTTAATGGCTTTAAAAAAACATATATCTGCTTTTGTCGGCAAAACCAGAACCGGAACCCGAAATCGGCTGTGAAATTGCATTGTTTGAAGGTCTGAGATTTGAGAATGGCTTAAAAGAATTTCATTCTTCCCTTTCCCCCTCTTTTTTTTTTTCCCTTTTTTTTTTTTTTTTCAGAAATAGATTTATGTCTAGACAGGCAACCTGTGTATTGTTCCAGCCAAGTTAGGATTAAAATGACCCTGGCGATGTAAGGATCAGATCAACTGGAAAGTCTGAAAAGTGGAAGTTAATGGGAGTGCTGCTGTCAGCCTTCTATACAGGTACGTGGGTAAGCGTAAAGTCAGAATTAAGGATGTGATTAAATGTCATCATCTTCAATTGGATTTATCACGTGCTGATGCGTTTTCCTGAAATGGCTCCCAAATCTTATCCAAAGACACGGGTGGAAATACTCCCCGTGTCTTCAGTTAATTTTGGAGCAGCCCCTTTGAGCTGTGCCATTAAACTCCCTTCCCCAGGTAGGACTTTCCTCATCTCAGTCCCCACTGTGCGATTTCAGCCTCTTCCCAGCAGCTTCTGGCTCTTGGCCCTGGGGCCCCTGGCTCCTGCTCTCCAGTGGCTGGGCCACCATCTTAGAGCATGGTACCATGGGTCCTGCTCCCAGGTCTATTGCTCTAAGCAAAGGGTGACTTGCTAAAACACAGAGCCAGTCCTAACACAAGGAACTTTGTCCCAGGCCTCCTTCCTCCCAGGAGGGGTTTGCAATTAGAGACGACTGAGCTGTGCGCTCTCTCTGGCCCCAAGCCCTGAGGATTTCTTTGCCCAGCAGCATGCTTTGGAGAAGAGTGCAGCCCAGCCAGAGTGGTGATTGTGCAGCCTCATGGATGGCATGGCACTAGGCTCATGTACCCAAAGAGATGCTGAATCCATGCTTTCTCCACAGCTTCTTTCCATTTTTATTTTCTTTTTTCTTTTGGCCATTGTGTTTCAACTGGAAGTAGTGGGGTCCCTCCAGTAAGGATTTCATGCTGCATGTTCTCTTTGTCACGCAAAAATCAAAGAGGATTTTGCACGTGACTAAAACAAGGGGCTGGAAGAGTCCCTCAAGGTATAGCTAGAAGGTCCTGGATTCCTCCATCAGTCCACAGGAGGAAATCCTTCTGCCTCAAAGCAGTCACCTCCAAGGAAAAAATCTATGTGTTTGTGTTTTTAGACTCCGGAGAGAATTTGGATAAACCATGGAACCATGAAATGCTATAGGTGTGGTGAAACTGGCCATGTAGCCATCAACTGCAAGAAGACCAGTGAAGGCAACTACTCTTGCTGTGGTGAGTCAGGGCACCTTGCACACAAATGCACGATTGAAACTACAGCCTAATTATTTCCTTTTGTCCCCCCCTCCTTTTCCTCATTGGGCTTGTATTGTTTGGATGGAATTGTATGAACCTTTTACCTCTTCACCAAATCCCAAATTTCCAAATCTTGAGATCCAGATGGTCTGAAAGTTATATGTTGCTTAAATGCTGGACATTACTCTCAGTTCTGTATCATTTGAAGGCTGAGTGAGTAGCAGAGAGCAAAATAAGAGAAATGTTTTAAATATGTGTGACTAGTAAATGGATTGACATTTTGTCTTGTATTTCAAAAGGCTTTTTCTACTGGGAAATTAGTCTCTACTCATAGTGTTGTGATAATCCGCTTATAGTCCAGTTCATCAATATCTTAAGTACCCACATGCTTTTCCTCTACAACAAAGTAACTTTGTCATTTTGTCAACCATCTCAAGTAAATTGCCTAGCAGAATATGGGTGAGTTTTAGACAGCTGTGTATATTTTAATAGCATAGACTAAATAGTCCTATCAGTAGTTATATTTTCCAGTTACCAGGAGCTTGTTAAACCCCTCAGAGAACAGTTACATTGCTTTCTACCCTCAGGATCTTGCAGGACGACACCGGATGCTGTAGGGAAAGGATCAGGGAACATGGACATCAGCGTGAGATCGTGGCTGCTCAGCAGAGGTCCCTTGGCAGAATGAGAGGTAATAAATGGACAGGATAAGCTACAAGCATCTATTGTTTGATCAATTCTTGATAAGCTACATCAGTCAGTAAACTTGGTCCTTTTGGATTCCCTGAAATAGTGGAACAAGTCCTCAGCTTTGCGTGCTGGTAACTCACTGGCTACGGAAACAGCTCATGGGGCAACAGCCACAGATTGCTGCAGGAGCTCTAAGTGTAAATGGTTTTAGCAAATTTTTGGGTAGAAATGGGGAAGATGCATCTACTGGTAAATAAAACACAACCTGAGACCCAGAGAGTGCCTAAAGTGCTGATAGGCAGAAGCTGAGAGGGCATATCAGGGAAAGATCTTTGTATACAAACCCTATTTCTGTTCTTTCTAAACATCTGCTTCTAACCACTGTTGGAGAGAGGCTATTGGCCTGGCAAAACCCTTGGTTTGAGGCAACGTGGCCTTTCTTAATCCATTTTAGGGTGTGCTGTTGCAAACCCATTGCTTCTGGCTGTGTGGCATTCCCTCTGCTGCGGGTAGCACTGCAGACTCCTGGGCAGAGATCAAGGCCCTTGCTCTCCATCTCTATGAGTCAAGGTGCCAAAAATTCATTTCATCCCCGACAGGGGCAGAATTACTAATTAGAACTACTAAGAGCTTGCCCTGTTCCTCTGGGGTCTTGAAAAGCGTATCCTAGCAGACAGGTGTGGGTATTAGCTTGTTTTCCATCACTGCTCCAGGTTACTACAACAAAAACACAGGGGAGCAGAAACATAAATGGAGCATGGGAATTTTTTTCATGCATGAGCATTGAAACCATTACTTATGGTGTATAGTTTGAGTCAGTGCAGTTTTAGGTTATCTGCTGCACATGTATTCACCATACATAAACATCTGACAGCAATTACACTTAGTGATCCTGCTGGAAATCAGATTCATATCTTCTCCCTGAGTTTATGAAAGGATCTTTTCAACTTTAAGACCCCAAATCAGCAAACCAATTATTCATATGTGTTATTTTAAGCATGTTCTTTAATCCAGGCTCACTCCTCTAAATGCATTTCAAGCTGAGTAAGTAGGGAAGTGCTTAGCCAGAGCTGGGTGAATTTTCCAAGCACTGTTAGAAATTAAACAGCTGGAGTTATTTTAATATTTTCAAGAATGTAATGTCTTTTTAAGGAATCCAGACTCTGATAAAGTGCAGGTTAATGAAGCCAATTGGAGGAGGATAATTCCGGTTTAGGAGAAACTTCTGAGTTTTGCCATTTGTTTTCATTCTTCCCATCCAACATGTGATGGTGATGAATGACGGGGTGCCCAGCTGGGGCACAGAAGGACAGATGGGTTATTGGGTCATTGACTCCTGTCCAGAGCTGTGGATGACCCTGGATTTTCCTTCCCAAGGATGTAGCTGAAGGTAAGTGGTGCCGCTTCACACCCAATTTAGACCGTACAGAATTTTCCCTCTTTTGATGTACACTGAATAGGTGACCTCACCCACTTTTTTTTATTCATTGCTACACGATGATCTTTGTTGCACAGCAGGAGTTAATCTAGTCTGTGACAGCACCCCAGTATTTTGTCTCTCATGAAACTTTTCTCTTGGAAGGTAAATTGCCTTAAAGATTTTGGACTTCAGCAAAGCAGAGAAGTCACTAAAAATGTCCCTTCGGCAATTTCTGCTCTTAGCATCTGGCCCCTTTCCTGGTGATGTCAGTGGGGGCCTGGGTACCACTTCATCCTTCAGTCCATGTGGCACAGAAGGCTCTTGGTGATGAGGTACCACTCCTGCACAAGCCCCAGGTGTGCCGGGGGTGAGCTGAGAGATCTGGTGTTTTCCTGCAAATAAGAGAGGTCAGGACAGAAGGAGCCAGTCTCTGATGAATTGCACGCTAGAGGAGATCCACATTCTGCCAGTTGCGTGATTATACACTGGGCCATGTTTTTTTAATGGACACAGAAAACAGACATTTTGACAGGACCGAGTTTTGCTCGGGGCTATCTGTGTGCTGCTCTCACTGAAGCTTCGTGGCCAAATTTGTCCCTGGTTTGAGAAGACACGACTGTGCTAGTGCATGATGGAGCTGAGTTTGATACTGAGGTGCAGGTGAAGAAAAATATTCCACACTGTCTCCTGTCAGGGCAGCGTGAATATCCCTGTGAGAACCTAGTTATGAAATCCTACTCCTGCCCTGTGCTTGTTTGGCTGGCAAGCATACAGGTTTAAAGAACAGTGTTTTGGTTCTCCAACTGATCTTTAATTCCGACTCTTCTTTTAAGCTTGTCTTGTTGAACACACTCCCTGTAAATAAACTGTTACTGGGGCTTTAGCTGTTCTAAGCATCAGAAAATCTGAAAGAATGTCTAACTTTCATGGGCATAGAATTTTCTTGAAGTATAAATAAATAAATAGAGAAAGAAAGAGAAAAATATTGCAAGGAGTAATCTGTAATAGCATTTCAACTTCTGCAATACAAGAGGAGAAAAACTTTTCACAGTCCTTGGATGTGGCTCTTGCCAGAAAGGATCATGTCAGTGCAAGGTGACATTTTCTTCCCTTTGGTGATGGCACTAGCAGGGCTTTGGAAAGCACTGGTGCTCAAAGTCCTGCAGCATTATCTTTATATAGTTATAGGTGGTATTTATTTCCCCTTTCTCAAAGGTACTTTTGTTTGCAATGCCTGCACTGGTGCTGAATCATCTCACTGGAGGTGAAGGCTAAGCCTGTGTTGAAAGGGGCACTGTAGTCAGATGCAGGTGAGCTTGGCTGAACTGCAGGAGGGTAAATATCTCACCTGTATGAGCACTTGGCCCATATTAGATGGAAAGTTAGATCAGATGATTTGATAATCACACCTTAACCAGCTACTGTTGTACTAACAGGAGATAGTAGGCTTGTAAGTTAATGCCAGAATGTCAACAATGATGTCTTCCTCAGAAGACTTCAAGAAATATTGGAAAGAGGTTTTAGTTCAGCAAGCTAGATTTCATGTACTCTATGCACAAGAGGCAGTCCCATTGAGGTTGTAGCATTTATTCTTGTCTTTTGGCCCAGATATGTTTAGCTACCCTGGTGGACTGTAAGCTTCACGTTGTCATGAAGTGGGGTTTGCATGCCATGTCAACGAAGAGAAAAATGGCCAAGTCCCTTGTGACCTCGGAGGTGGGAAAGGGGATGGTTTGGGAATACGATTGGGCTCTTCCTTGTGCAAGGGCTACTATATAATGGTGCTAGCAATGGCTCTCGGCAGCTCCCTGTGGCAGTCATGGTACTCTGTAGGTAGTCCCACCTAACTGTTTCATTTAACTGACCTGAACTAAAGGATCCTGAAATAACGGTACTGGTGAATAACACACTTTATTTATCCATTAAAGTCACTGGGTGTTGCCAGCCTCACCTTGCCTAGGATGGCTTTTGTACCCTGTAGAACTGTAAGGGAAGCCCAGTTTCATATGATAGCTCATATGAGCTCATATCAAGTTAATTTGAGTTGTCTCCTGAGAGGTTCAAAAGCCCACTGGGCAGTGGCTAACAGTTAGCTGCCAGCTGTGCTAGTTAAAGCTAACTGAAGTCACTCTGTCTCTTGCAACAAAACTGACTCTACCACCTAATCCCTTCCATCAATGAGCAGCCAACCACTGAAAATTAATTTAAGCCTTATCTGTCTCTGTAGGGCCCAAAATGAAGGTGTAGAAGACAAAGCTGTCCTCTACCATTGCACGTAGCAGCCTGTGTCCTCCTTGTTTGTGAAAGAGTGTTTATTTGGATTTTTTTGAGGAAAAGTCAAATACGGCAACATGGTGTGAGAAAAAAAGATTAAATCAAGCTGCCTGCAATGAACAGGGAAATAATTCCAAGAAACACGGCGATTTAGATATTAAAATCTTCTTTCTCCATGAGAGAAAAACCCGTCCGTTAAAACAGTCATAAAGCCCTTTAAATCAGGCTCAGGTACCTTTTCGGAAGGTGATTGCCAGTTCAGGATCTGTTCAATGTGGAGAAGTACAAATGTACCAGTTTTAATAATGATAAATAACTTCTCTTTTATCAAATAATCTCTGCTGGAAATAGTTTCGCTCCGTGCGGTAACGATAATTTGCGCACTTATCATTCGGTACCTTCCCAAGACAAGCAGCCAGCCATGGGATATAATTTAACAACTTATCAACCACAGGTTCATCCAGCCCTTTCCAGCCAAAAGGGCATTTCACGTTATTTAAGGGACTTCACCATATATTGCCATCAATTTAAGATTTCACCAGCCTCTAGTCATTAAAATTTTCCACTCAGCACTTCACTTTATAACCTGGGGACGTGGCTGCTGAGCGGCGCCAGCAGGCCCCCTGAATTATCTGCTCCGTGCAGGTAATGGGATAATTACCAAAAGGATGCAAATCGCTAGCTGACTGTCAAAGGCAGCAATGGTGATTAGCTGTGCGTGTCACATACGGAGCTTGGGAAGGCACGGTGGGGAGGGGAAAAAAGAGGCGTATCTGCGGCGTGCTTATCCCCCTCCTTGTGTGTTTCCAGCTGGAGGTGTCTCCAGGGTTACGTCTGATGGGGTCTGGTGTGCGACTGGGTGCGCTGCACGCCGTCTCCATGGGGCCGGCAGTGGAGAGGCAGGGAAGGTGGGCAAGGTCCCACAGTTCACTCCCCTGCAAACCTGCCCGGCAGGTCCGTGCCTGGAAGAGCCCTGGCGTCGAGGTCGGAGCGCGTCTACACGCCCCCTGCGAAGGTGCGTGCTCCCTTGTCAAAGCCGGGCGTACAGGGGTTGTGTTCAGGAGGAGCAGGCAGTTGTTCTGGTACTAGCGCACGAGGCCGTTAGTGCACAGGCTTTCCTTCATCTTGTGCATCTCCCCAAATCCCCCTGGGGCCTGCAGCAAAGAATTGTCTCGGAGGCTTCTTTGCCACTTCCCCTGGTTGTCCCCTGCCAGAGGCACCTGGAGACCTTGTCTGCTACTTGACAAAGAGAGGGGAAAAGACCACATGGGGTGGCAGACTCTTCCTGGCTAAAGAAATCCGTCCTGCTAAGTAACACAGGATGGTGTCTTGTGGCAATTCCTTCGGTGGAAGAGGATGGTGAATGAAGTGTTGGGGATGACAGCAGGAGTGAGGTCTGGTGGATCTGTTGATGGATGCTAAGATCTGCTTTGTGCTGTGCGGGAGCCACAGATGGAGGCGGTTCAGAAAAATCCTCCAGAGGATTTACCAACACGGGGGAAAAGAAGGAGCAGAGAGGTGTCAGTTCTGCTACCCTGCAGCTGCTGCAAGGGAATGCCTTCCCCCTGTCTGAAGGATGGGGAGTTAGATGGTGCTGTGGAGAGGGTTTGCAAAGGGAGCGCTGGGCGCAGGAGAGCGCTTCTCTGTATTTAGGGTACAGTGCTACGAGCGAGTTGACCTGGGGCTTGGGGTCCCCTCTCTGCTGAAAGTACCTGCTTGGAGGAGTGTAGTTTCTTTTTGGACAGCAGGCTCAAGCAAAAAGAAGTTAGAGGGGCTACTGGATGGGGCTTACCCACCTGAAGTAGGATTGACCCGTCCCAGATTTCTGCAGCAGTTACCTAGGCTTCCATTGCAGTCAGCAGACACATAACTAACACAGTCTTGGGTCTTCCCCTTCTTGTCCTAAACTAGGTCATGACACCCTAAAACTGTGCTGTTCTCCCCCTTTTTCCATAAATAGAGACTGGGGTGACCAGCTCAGTGGCAGGCTTCTGTGTTGCAATGAGAATAGTGAGATGAGTCCTACTTGCTCCCGTTGGCATAGACTTTATGAGGCTGGGGACCATCTCTGCCCTTTGCAGCAGCTTTCTTCTGACGGTCCTCCCAGCTCTTACTGGCCCTGTTGTTATCTTAAAAAAAAAACCACACGAGCACAGTGCTTTCTGATCTCCTGACAGACACAATCAGGCCTCTTGCTCTCTAGCTGGCTGTTGGCGCTGTAGCCGATTGCCCAAAAACCTGCTAGAGTCTCACTGCAGCATCCTCAGGTTCCTCCTAACTGTGCCTCCTACCCCTCTCCGGAGCCACGCTGCTCCTGGCTCCTTCCTTCCTCTTCCTCCTCGCTCGCATCCTTGCTTGGATGAGGAGACTGGGGAAGTAGTGACAGCATTCATAGTTACCAGCACAGAGGATGACCTAACGTGAGGCTTTTCTTCTCTGCTGGCTGCCTCGAAGCTCACAGGAGTATGAAGTGTCTGCCCAATTGGCAAATCTGGCTGAGTGGGACCAGCCAGCCTGGAAGATTTCAGGGGAATTGGTCTGCAAATCTCTCTTCCTTCAGAGAGCATCACTTATTTAAGGTTTTCCTTCACTTAAACTGACGTCTTTCCTCTCCTTCAGCCTCTTCTTTCTTGGGAAGAAAAAGCACATAATCTCTTCCAAAAATGGTTTGATGTCCATTTTAAAACCCTAAAAAATTTGAAGGGGTCATCTGCCTCTACTCCACCTGCTGCTGCCACCTGGGGATTCGGACATAAGACCTACAGCACAGGAACCAGGAGTCAGAGATCTGGACCAGCATTTTACAAGGCTTCACTGAAATAAAAGGAGAGAGGAAGGATAGGAAAAAATGGAGGAGGTAGAATAGGATGGAGAGAAAAATATGCACATTAAAATGAATTCTAGATGTATTTTTTCCAATAATTTTTAACGTCGAAGTGACTTCTGAGCAGATCATTGCGCGTGGTATTTCAGCCAGACCTGTTACAGCAAAAGCTCACAGTGCAGCTCAATTTAATTAAAAAAAGAAAAAGTTGCAGGATTCCCAAGTGCTCATTAAGCCTCCCACTCCGGCTGCGGTGCGGGAGGGCGTGCAGAACTGGGGGCTGAATGGGGGGCTGGCGTCACGCAGCACCCACGTCCCTGGAGTCCCCGGTGCCTGCTTTAGTCATCGCATCATTTTTCAACCCCGTGCACCTCACCTCTCTCTCTTGAGGCTTCCCTGCCTCAAACGTAGGCATTGCCTGGTGTTTTCACAAGCTGTAGCAGTCAAGGAGGGGGTGAGCAAGAGGGGCTGGCCCTGCTCTAGATCTTTGCTGCTGGCACTGCACGAACGAAGGTGCTGATTCGGGGACCCTGTGACCCGTCGCTGCTGTTGGCCTCTGCAGTGACATTTAGTGCTGGGCACTGGAAGATGTATGGGCCAAAGCACAATCTCACAGAGTTCAGCAAGTACCTTTTATATTTTTTTTGGATAGCTAACAAGGTGATCCTGCCATTGATCTGGTAAAATGCCACTCTGTTGCTTGAGAAAGGAGGAAAATCCCCCCCCTACGAGCTGTAATGAATATATCCCTGGGTTTACACCCCTGTAAACATGAGGAGAATGAGACCAGG
The DNA here is from genome assembly GCA_033628505.1 of Tringa tobata. Taxonomy (NCBI): domain Eukaryota; kingdom Metazoa; phylum Chordata; class Aves; order Charadriiformes; family Scolopacidae; genus Tringa; species Tringa tobata. The sequence goes on from JAHREE010000179.1 coordinate 2,348,816, forward strand.
CTTGGCGTGACAGGGCTGGGAGAAGAGTTACAGGTAAGAGAAGACCTTAAAAAGGGGGTGTTGAGAATAGTGCTCTGCCTTTGCAACTAGGATCATTATCTCTCATTACCATAACTTTGGGGTAGGCTGCTTGTGTCTGTGGAGCTGTTCATCTTCCAGATGGCTTACAGGTGCTGTATGGGATCGGCATTAAAGTCTGCTTGCATAAGCTATTAGGGAGGAAGCATTTACTTGAAAAAAAAACCCCACAGAACTTGTCAAAATGCAGGACAACTCTCCTACACCACATTATTAAAATGCAGAGATCGATCAGTGGAGTTTTTGAGTAAGAATCCAGATCTTCAAATGCTCTTTGCTTGAGAAGGGGTCAGACTTTGAAGAGATGTCCCTTCTCTCCTGGGCAGGTAACTACAGAGCAGGGTCTCACCAACACTGGCCACTTTGCATCACCTGGGGAGCTGCTCACTGTGAGAGTTTGTGTTGGCCAGAAGCTGGTGGGAATTTTTGAAGCCTGATCTCAACCGTATCTCTTCTGAAAGTACATCTGGGTTGTTCTTCAGCGAGGTATGGAGATCTGGGTAAGTCACTTGAGAGCCTGGGGGAAGACTCTTCCCTGAGCACAGCTTCCCCTCTCCGGGCTGCAGCCTCGGAGACTCTCCCCGTGCTTTTTCTCCACCTGCACCAGTGAGGACGTTACTGCACAAGCTTTCATTGCTGGGCTGTATTTTGGAATTGTGGAGGGGATTCCTGCTAATGAGTGTATTTTCTTCTACCTGTCGTCCTTCTGGGAGCTGCGCTGGGATGCACGTACCCGCTCAGCTCCCGAGCGAGCACCGTGCAGGATGCTCCCTCCCACCTGTGTTTATTGTCCATTGAAGACCTTATCATGTCCAGATGATGAGCAATCCCCCTGTGCAGCCGGCAGTGCTCGTCCCCACAGCCCGGGGGAACTGGGCAGAGCAAACCAGCCCTTCCCCTGCCTGCGCCAGACCCGGGGCTGCGCCGGCACCACCGCCTTTTGTGGGTGGCAGCTGCCTACGGAAGGACTACAACGACAGGGCATGTAGAGACATCTTTGTTCAACAAAACCTAGCAGTTGCTGGCAGTCAGTGAATTAGGGAACTTCACAAGACAGAGGCTGCAGCCAGACCCTCATGTTTAATAGCTGCCAGTAGACCCAGTCTCCACAAATTTGTCTTAATCCCTTTTTTTGACCCATTTGTAATTCCGGTCTTTGCAACATCCTGCGGTGATGGTTTGGTCTTCATTTGTTTTAAACCTGATGTCTGGACATATCGTTGGATGGCCGATTCCCTTCCTGCCAAAGCCACTTGGCTTCACCTCATTTCTTCAAAGAGGGCTCTGATACGGCACCATAAATCATTATGTCCAGAAAATATCCTTTGAATCCCATAGTATCATTTCAAAGCTCTGGGCTGTGTGTGGTCTTTTAAATATAAAATGTACGCCTAAAAAATTGAGGGGTTGTTTTTTTTTTTCCCCCCCCCAACTGGTCTGGAAAGGAGCAGATTATCCTTGAACCTGTTTGCAGAAGCTGGAGTTCAGCAGCTGTCGTTTGCTTGGCTTCTCCCCACCTCCAGGACTGATGATATCCTGAAAGCCAGGATGGGAATGAGGTTCGGAAGGGCTGGGGCAAGTGGAGCGAGGTTTTGAAATTGCTAGCAGGGATGTTTTCACATCCAAAAGATTCTCCCACCTCTTAAATTTATTGTGCTAATTTGTTATTTCCTTTGACCAGAGGCCAACAAACAGCAAGCGATACATACATATTTTGCAGTACAAAACTAAAGAGTGGTTTCCAGTGCAGGGCAGACACAGTCTTGGAGCATTATTAAAATATCTAGATTCACTCTGTGTGATAGAAGGGGGAGAATCACTGCTGCAATCAGCTATTCAGAAACAATCCATTTCCAAAGCTAAGAAGAAGCAAAAAAAAAAAAAAAGGCAAAGAAAAGGCAAAACTTCCAGCCTTTAAAAAAGAAAGTGAAAAGGAATCTGAGCAAGTTTAAATTTGGTGAGCATTTTAGAGGTCTACAGTGGGTTAAGGATGGAGGAAACTGTGGTTCACCAGCCAGAGATTTCAGTAAATGAGTGAAATTCACTGAACTGTGTGCTCCTGAATTGATTGAAGAATTAAGAGCCCAATTCTATGCTACTTGGAGGCAGTGGGACTTTTGACTTGGTCAAGCAGGGGTCAGCCCTAAATAAAGGGTTTAGGTCCCCCAAAAAGCAGGTGTGCTGTCCTGCTAGGGTATGGGCAAAGCACCTCTGTCTAACCAAGCAGATCCTGTTGTCCTGGCAAGAAGTCAGAGCTCATTTCTGCAGGGAATACCCCTTCCCTTGCTTGAGGAGAGCGGTTTCCCAGCAGCTGCAGCCATGCGGAATATGGCTCTGCAGCTGGCACCAAAGTCTGATGCTCTTGCAGTGTGACAGAGGAGCTCCGTATCTGCTGCAGCCAGTCTAGTACAGAGAATCCCCGTTTTATTTGTGCCTGACTCGTTTGCTGCCCACCCTTTTAAGCCACTGAAGGGGGCCACGAAGTTTGCCCTTGCGTGGATAGAGTACAACAGGGCGAGCAACTCAGAGAGGCCAGGCAGGGAATGCCGTAGCTGCCTGCCTTTTCCAAAAAGGAACAAATTCTTTTGCTCTGATATGCCACGCTGGATCCTGATGGTAGCGGGCTATTAATAGCAGCAGGTCACTCTAGGAGAATGCGTGAGGAGGATGAAGCATGTAGCGTAGGATTCTGCACATCGAGGGACGCAGCAGTTAGTTAGCCAGAAGCTGGCTTCATCTGGATCTCTTCTTTCTTCATCTCAGAAGCTTTATCCTCATAAATATGTGCGCTTGGAAGAGTCTGTACCAGCGGTTTCAGTTGCTTTGGGACTTCATCCTTGAGTTGCGCAAAACATGTACCGTGCAAAACTGCCTTTAGTGATTTGTTAAACCAAGAAAGAAAAGAAAAAAGAAATGTCACCGTCCCCACATCTAGCCTGGTGCTTGAGTTTGTCCTGGAGACAGCCGAATATGTACACTTGCCTCTAAGTCAAAGAATCTAAGTTAATTTAGTTGTTGAGCTATTTCTTATGCCAAGGATAACACACCAGAGGCTTTCCCACCCTTGTGTGGTGGTGTCATGAATGTGGACTGATTTTATAGAACCAGATCTTTATTGTGTGTATCCCTGCTCCGGTAATATCTAGACTAACATTTGAGGTGACAAGCCATATAATCCATAAAAGCCAAATTATACAGCATTATAGTCTCACCAAAATGGACTCCCCTGTATAATGGTAGAGTAGCATAGATGGGCGTTAAAAGTGAATATGACTCTCTGGTAGTTAAAAAAAAAAAGCCCCCTTCACTGCCTGTTTAATAGCAGTGGCTCTGGAAATGACATTAGTTCTGTTGCTGTCCTTAAGGCTAAAAGGAGATGCACATGTGACTCTTTGGTCTTTCAATTAAAATGAACTTTATTGCAAAACGTTTGTTCTTTTGTTGTCTTGCCAGCTGGGCGGCTTCAGGAGCCTGAATAATACATGTGCAGCGTTGTACAGTAATTGTTCCCCATCCTCAAAAATTCACAGATTATGAATTCATAGTTTGTTTGTGCAGCTGACGGTGGCTTTGAGCTTCTCCGTGGTTAGAAAAGGACTGAACCCTGTGCAAACTGCATGTACACAGCTTCAAGTGAATCCAGATTTAATATTTATCCTTAACTTGAGCTGGCAAAAAAATACGTCAACCCCAAGCCTGCCGCAGAGGGGAGATCTGGGATGAAGCCCAGATTCATCCTGGCTACCGTGAGATAAAGGGAAATCTAGCTGAGGTGCCTGGTTCAGGAGCATGACCTAACTCATTGCAAGGAAGACCACTCCAGAAGGCAATGAGAATGGGACGAATCACCCTGCAGGACCTCTTCATCTGTCTTGGGAGAAGACAAATTGCTCTCTTAGGATGCCCAGTCAGTAATGCAAAGTTCAGGTAATGCGCTGAGTCGATGTGCTCCCAAGCCTGTGTGCCTGAAAGTGTCCAGGTCCTGCCAGGGACGGCTGTAGAACCAGTGAAGTGTCAGAGTAGCTGCTGTTGTATTGCCAGGGCTGCTCAAGCCTGGGAGGAAGCGTGGCCTTCCAGCTAGAGCTGAGAAGGAAAGAGAGAAAGCAGCGAGGTAAAGGCAGAGAAGCAATAGGGCATAATGAAGGTGAGGAAGGGAAGGAGAAAAGACAAGGAGAAAAGAAGCTTGAAAGGACGTAACACTGTGGTAAGAGCACTTCATAATGGTGTACGTATCTGCAAGCCCGCTCTGAGCAGCGCCTTTGTTCCTCCTCTCAGCAGAATGCATTGGTGCTCCAGTTCCTCACCGCTGAGTGCCTCTAATGAATGCTCCTCTGTAGTCTCCTAAACACCTCCCATGGCTTATGCAGAGTGCACTAACATATTTGTAAAGGTTTGCTTAGCAATGAAGAGATCTGCCTTAACTTCAAAATACATCAGTGGCATGTAGCCTCAGGACCCCCTGTATCTTAAACGAATCCCCGGTGGCAAGCCAGATTTAACTGTACACAAAAGCAATGTTGTTTTCCTTTTTTTAGGGCACAGGCTTTACATTCAGCTCCAGGAGTTGCAGCCATCTACAGCACATGGCCCTGATGTGAGGCTGGAAATGAACAAAGGCGTTTTCTTCACAGGTGCATCCGTCCCTGCGCATCGTGGGTGCAGGCGTCAGCCTCAGCGCTGAAAAGCATTTATATTTGATTACTCTTCCTTTAAAAGGATGTCACTCTCAGAGAGAATGTCGGTGCCTCGGGGCACAAGGAGAGGATTGTTTTGGTTGTTTTGAATTGAACCTTGGCTCTTTGCTCATCAGGGTACTCCGCTTCAGTTTCCCATTTGTGGGCTCTTTGCCCTCGTGCTTTGCCCTCGAGGTCTTTCATCAGACCTCACTGGTAGCAGTGTGGTGGTGGAGTGGATTAGGGCCATCTTTCAGAGGGTTTGAAACTTGACAGAGTATTTCTTTCTCTGAGACAATTAAGTTATGCTTGCAGTGAGATCCAAGACCTGGCAGGTATTCGTGGTACAAAAACTGGAAATGGAACTCCCAATCCTAAGTCTCATTCTGGCCGTATGAACGCAGGAGCTCCACGATGGATTCCTTTAGGATGGACTTTGCAACAGAAGGAGTAAATTTTGCATGGAGAGACAAATCCCTGCTGCCTCCAGGCACCAGGGATGAGGGAGGCATGAGAGGGAACGGCACTGGAGGACCCGCAGCCTGTCTGCTCTTGGCTGCTTGACAGCCCTCAAGGGTTGCTGCATCTGGAGTGTGGTTTGGAGCAACCCCAGGTCACATCTTGAGCGAGGGGCTCCGTGAATCTCCTCTGCAGTTCCCTCACATCTTTGGTGCTCAGATCTGGATCCCAGAGGTTTGAGGCTTTGAAGAAACCATTGCCCATGTCCAACCACATAAATCCACAAGGTTACCGAAGCTATGAAAACTGCTGCTGTGTGTCTGTGGTGGGAGGTGGTTGCTTCAGAGTGAGGATTTGCTCGTGCAGAGTCGCTGAGGAAAACTTAACCTGAATTAACTGAATGTGTGAATTGGAAGTGGATTAGCAATGCCACGTAAAGGGATGGATTCCTTAGATTCTTCTCTTCAGAGTTAAAATGGTCCCAATTTGTTTCAACATAATTATGAAAGAGACTGTCTAACGGGCCTTTAATGAGATATAATTTACTGACTGTAAAAGTTAGTCTGGGTTAATTTTTTTGTGTCTCCCAGCAGGGGTGGGATTGGAATACAGTCCTGAGATTTTTTTAGTAGGAAACTTGTATTGTCTTTACTAGGGATTTTAGTAAGTGATTCTGATAACTGTAGTAATCTGTTTTTATTATGATTATACTATTTTTAATCTTGGGATATAAAAGCTCTGAATAAGCAATTAACTAATCCTCACCATGTCCCTGTGAGGTTGGTAAAGGCCTTGTAACAATCACTTTGTTCGTGCTGTACTATATCTGCTTTTAGTGTGGAGTACAGCAAGGCAGAGCGGTGCTACAAGATATGGGAGGGAAGATGAGTATCAAATCTTATTGAATGCATGGGAGGAATTAAGCAAGGAAAAAAATGTTATTACCCAATTTAGAATTTGGTCAAGCCACCGTGATGCACTCGAGAGAAAATGTCAGGGGAGCTTTAGCGATCAGGGCGTCTGCTTTGTGTCTCACCAAATCCACAGCACGCAGAACAGTGCCACACACAGCGCGCTGCGGTGGGGAGCGGCTTAATAGCAGGGTGTAAATATAGAGGATTAAAAATAATTTATCTGATTTCCTTTTATTTGGAAATAGGATTTATCTATTTAAATTATGTTTCTTCAAAAAGAAAAAAAAAAAAAGAGAAACTAAAAGGAAAAGAGAAAAGCAAAACCTCTGATATCATGACTGTTTTCTGAAGGCTGACTCTCCTCTCCATTTTCATAACCTGCTCCATCGGTGTTGCAGTGCGAAGTGGTACTCCTCACTGTCCCTTCTCCATATGGGCAGCAGCTTTCTTTTCCTCAGCAGAGAGTTTATCTTCTACTCAATGCCAAGTCTCATGTTTCTCTTACTTCTTTAAATGAGAGCAAGGACCGCGCTTTTGTTCTGCTCCTTTTCCTATGCCTTTTTGCTGATCTTCTCTGCATGCATCTGAAAGGTCAGTAAAACAAATCAATATGGAAAAGGACCTCCTGCCCCTTTTAACCTAACTTGTAGGAGGAAGGGAAGCTAAATCGCCAGTTACATGAAAGGGAATTTTAAATATGCTTGAAAAAAGCACCGTGGGAGTGAGGGTTTAGAAGGACAGGTGTCAACAAGACCAGACTCTGCAGTTCAGAGGGTGTCTTTATGAACTTGTGGTCTTCTCCTCCGTGACAGCATATATGGGCAGATCCGTAGAGCTGAAAGGCATCCCATGAAAGAGGCACCATAACAGGGAATGGCCCTCTCATTTCATCTTCATTGACCGTGAAGGTTTCTGCAAGGGAGACCTTGGTGCACTGGGAGCTGGACTGAGACTCACCACATGATTTGAGGACGAGCAAATGCTGACCACGGTCTTGTTCGGGCTGGGTGTGAGTCAGTGCTTTCTGGTTATTGTGTCCGTCTTCTGCAGATAACCCCTGAGCATGGTGCAGAGCATCAGGAGGCAGGAGTGAGGCTCTGTATCTGCACAGCAACTGTGCTCCTGCTGCACCTTCACTGGAGCACTGAGGCCTACAGTTGAGTCTTTGTATAATCTCAACCCTGGATACTACAGCCAAGTTTAGTAATCGTGGCCTCTATTCCTAACATCTAGCCTCAAGCATTCAGCTGAGAGTCCTTCCCTGTTACGGGAATTCCTCTCTTGCAGTCCAGTGTGACTCAGAGAGTGACACTGAACAGCCTAGCATCTCTCTGAGGGGACAGAACCGTCACCCATCTGTAACTCCCCTGGGAGCACTTGCAGAACTTTTGAGGTTTAGTTGCTCAAAACATCATACCGTGATGTTTCACGTGAACTTCTACTCACCTTTGTCTCTCAGTGGAGACAGCAGTGCTGAAGCAGTAATCCCCCCAGGGGATTCCTTGCCTAATGTGTGCTCTGAGTGGTCGAGATACGCTGCTTACCTTCTCCCCAACCACGAAATGTGGCTTACTAAGACTTGAGCAATGAAAATCAGAGTGATGGGCTGTAATGAAGTAGACTGGTGACAGAAAAGCTGGGTAATTAACATGTAAAAGTTAATTGTTGCAAGCATTATACGTGGAATGAGCTATTTTGTGCAGAGATGAGCCTGGCTGTTTGTTGGGGTATGGCAGCGTACAGTGAGTGCTGTGAGCATATGTGGTGTGCTTCAGACCTCAGGCAGGCATTTATTCTGCTGATCAGATAACTCTGTGGGTAGTTGCCCCCATCACCCCCTGCTTGTGGAGCTTGCACCATGTGCTGAAGCCCTTGTGCTGTGGTGCAGCCCTGAGTGTCCCACTGCTAAGTCGTAATAGCAAGCATGATGAAAAATCATCTTCATCTTTCCTCTCCTGCTATTTTGACTCAGACGCTGCTGAAAATTTGGCACCGGATTCCAGAAGCGGAGCAAGTCCTGGTCTTCTGGACTTTCCTCACAAGTACCCTTTAGAAAAATTCTATCAAGAACAACCCGCAAGGCAAGATGTTGTAAAATTGGGCTGAAATCATGCGCGAGGTGAGGCCGCAGAACTGGTTTGTGGTTCTGATAACTCTGGTGTTTTGATTTAAGGCTTTAGCTTAAGCCAGCAAGAGGATATTCTGTGTGTATTTGTCTCTGCATATCACCATCGTATTTTTAGTGCCCACAAACTCACACACACAATTAGATAGAGCAAGCTGTCACTGTCTGTGGGTTTGTGTTCAGGAAACAGATGTGCCTGTATCTTGCAGTGTCCTCAGATCTCTTGAAGAGATGAACCACAAAGATCAAGAACAGAAATTACTTAAAAAGTGAATCTCCAATAGTCCCCTAAAAAAGCATGAGCGAACGGTAGAGATTTACTCCAAAATCCTTCTATGTGGTAGTTTTTGATTTGCAGTGTAAGAATTGCACCTGCTTATATGATAACAGAGAATTATGACATTTTTATGGGTGTCCAATAAAACTAATAAGTGAACATCAGCCCTTTTCTTCTGTGAAGTCCTTGAAATGGTGGGACCCATGCAGCACCACAGTGCCTTTGAGTTGAATGGCTCCTTCATGGAACAGAATTGATAAAGCTCTGGGTAGCTTATCGGAGGGTACGGTAAAGGCCTTTCATGGGTGACTGGCCTTTTAAATTCCTAAAAAACCCAAAGGTTTCCAAAATACACCTAGCCATCACTGAGACACTTGTTCATACGTAGCCATGTATTTGCTTACACAGGAGAGGTAAACTAAAACCTCTTTTTCGAGCTCTCTTTCCCTGGCAGACTGTTGGGGTACAGATATGTTAGGATGTAGATTTGAGTCATCCACAGTTTTGGGTGTAATTTTGCAAAACACAAATCTTCCACTTGAACTTTCCAAAGAGCATCTTCCAGTGTTACTTGATGCGGATTTCCTCTTGTGCTGGCTGGGGTGAGAGCTGCCAAGATGCGTGAAAGGGACCTCTATAACCATAGGGCTGCTGTCATGCTGAGTGATCTATTGCCTCAGTCCAGCATCAAGCAGCGTGTCAGGGGGAAAGGAAGGGTGCAGGCTGGAGCAACCATAGCTCCATCAGCTCCACTGCTAAATTTTCCCTTGTGGCTAAGCTAGTGTCCTTGGGAAACACTTAAATCCCAAAAGTTAATGTAGGACAGGGCTTAGCTTCTCCAATATGTGAGCAATGTTGGATACTACCTAGTAGTAGTAGTAGTAGCAGCAACAGCAGAAGCAGCAGCAGCAGTAGTAATAATAATATTTTAAAAATGCTCTCAATATCCAATTGGTGTCCTTCATTCTGGGTTAGAACTACAGTAAGCAGCGTCTAGTTTTTGTGTTTTTCCTGTCCTAGGTTTCCAAGGGCTGTTTGTAAGTCTTCCTGAGGCAGTAGCTTGAATCCCTAAAAGGAGAAATTACTTTTACTTGTTCTGTTGCAACCTCTCTGACTAATCCAAGACCCTCCCCTAAAATGCCCTTGGTGTGTCTTCTGGACAGTGGAGAGTTGGTAAAAGGTAGTGAGGAGTGGAGGAGACTCTGCAGAAGACAAGTGCTTCAATCACAATGTAGAGTTGCTTCATATGGTTGTAGGGCTTTATCCCCCTGGAAGGGCCTGAGCCTGACAGCAGAGAGAGTGTGTCACTCCCAATTAAACCACATCTGCCTCTGCTGTCATTACTCCCTATAATTGGTGTCACGGCATGGCCTTGTTGCTAATTTTTCCTCCTTATTTTACTATAATATAGGCCCCTTTTTGTCTGCAGGCAAAGGCAGGCAGCGAGCTTCCCGGCAATGACAGCAGGCGACAGTGTTTACTGTGGGGAGCAGAGCTGTCAGTCTGGGAACACGACTGCAGGAAAAAGGAGGCCAGTCTCCGTATCTGCCTCAGCTTCACTCAGGCTGAGTTGAGCCACCAAAGTCTTAGAGGTCTGAGTGGGTCACGGGGATGCTGAAGAAAGCAGCTACGAAGACATCTGGGGAGGAATTAAAACGGCAAGCCTGTGCATGGTGACCCAACAGTCCCAAGGACTGGCTAACTCCAGAAAATTATGCCGAACGCATGGGAATGAGGCACTAGAGTGATTAAATTTGGGTTTACAAACTCCAGCCACCGTCAACAGGAGCAGCCATGGAAACAACCAGGAGGGTCCTGCTGTACAGGATGTCTATGGCAGGGAAGCCTAGCCCTCTTGCTAGCAAGAGATGGTGGAGCCGGAGCGTGTCACCACCAGAGATGTTGACCCAGCACATCCTGGTCCCCAGAGGCAAGTCCACTTCCATCAGCAGCCCAGGAGTGCTCTCTCAGAAGCCAGGAAGGATCAGGAGCTGGATACACGTGAAGCAATTTGAGGTATCTGGGATGCTGCTCTCTGCTCTCAAGGAGAGAAAACGCAGCGCTGCTAAAGCCCGTGTTGGGTCCACACGTAACTTAGCACTGGAAGAAAGCCCAGCAGTTCTGCTGGTCAGTGATTTCTTTAGAGCTGGGAGAAAAGCTTGAGTTAGGCTTAGAGATTTTTGTTTTAGAACTGTAACCTTGATTTGCTCTGTCTTCATATGAAAACCAAAATTTGTCACTCCTTATAAATTACTTTCTTGGGGGAAAGAGTCTTACTCTCAGACAAACAGTCCCACGAAACCTTTAAAATGAAAAAAAAAGGTGGTTTGTAAATTAAACTGCTTTGGAAGCCAGGTTATTAATCACTTCACTTGATTTTGGCATCCCCCTTCTTGAAACATGAAGATACACCAATAATGGTGGTGATTCTAACTTTTAAAACACCTGCTAGCAACTTTATTTGAGAATGCAAGTTCCCCCATCTCAGTTAAGTTCAGACTTTGGCAGTTGCTTTCTATTCACACTGGCAAATGCAGGAGCAGAATGGGATCCTGATAATTAAAATCCCTGGAAGGCATTCCATGCCCTCCGTGACTTACGGGAAGGCTGTAAACACTGCATCCAGTACCCCTCGTTACACTGGCTCAGAAACAAAGTTGACAGTGCAGGGTGTGAAGCCATTAATTTTCAGCTGAGGCACCGAGGGCTAAATTTTACTCTGACACTGGAAAAATGACGCAGCTCTGGATTTACATGGGTGAGGTTATGTTCTGTCTGAGACCTTTGTAGTTCAATAAATTGGTGAAGCTGTTGGAAGAATAAATTTTGAGGGAATGGGATTATTTCCCCTTCATTCTGAAACTTGGGCTGAGAAAAAAAATACAGCAAGACATTCCTAATACTGCAGAATAACCCAAGGAGATGGGACATCCTTCTCACTTCTGTACTACACAGAAAAGAAACAAAGGCAGCTCCCAGGAATACTACTTTTTGCACAAACTTAACCAATCCCTTGAAAAAGAGATATAATGAATTGATAAATACAAAGCAGAATTCTTCAGGAAAGAGCTGGAGTTAATGACAGTGTTTCCCAGCCCCTGGATGTACTCAGGCTGGCGTTCCTGGAACACTTGGGTTGTGGCATTTCAGCAATCAAGTAATATCATCACACAGACGTGGCGTGACAGGTCTCTTATCACACACAAGCTATGTGTGTTGGCCACATAAACACGCTTACCACGTGTCTCACCATAGATGCTGGTGCAGGGATGCCAGTTTTTCTCTCCTTGACAGTAAAGCAGTATTAATGCCACAAAAAAACTCTCACACGAACCTTACGAGTCAGTCAAAAGAGGTTTTCTGCGGAGTACCCGCTACTTGTTTTGTTTGACTTGTTTGGGTTTTGTTTTTAATTTTAATTCATATTCCTGTTCCAACATGGCTTGCAGAAGTTGCCTAGAAACCATCTCGCGTCAGCTCACTCATCCAAGACTCTCGGCTCCCCATATGCAGGCAGAGAGATAAGCTTAACTTCCTAATTTTTTAAAGAGATGCAATTAACCACCCCCCTCCCAGCCCTGCCTCCCCTCTCCCATGGATATGATATCCGAGAACTCAGGGTAAAAGAAAAATAATACATCACTGAGTCAGAAAAGTCTGGCAGGCTCATCGCGTGGGGATGTGCATACTGAGAAGGTGCCCTCGAGGTAGTGGCAAAGTCCCTATTTGTCCCCACTAGAAGGTCCAGCAGGCTTCTGGTGGACCCTCCACTGCTTCTGGTGACACAAGGCAGCCTTAGACTTAGTTCGACTGGGCTTTACGCTCTGGCCAGTTATTTCCTTAGCTGTGCATCCTGTCCAAAATCTCTTCTCAGCTCTCCCGTAGTAGCTGTGACCCACTGCTCTTCTGCAGCCAGTATGAGGGGTACGTGTTGGGCAGTCAGCAGATTGATGGGACTTCTTTTGTTCTTCCAGGCTAGAATCACCTTACGTGTGGTAAATCCAGAGAAGCTGGGAAAACTAAATGTAGATCTGATGATGGAAACAGGGCCGTGCAACCGGAGCTCACAAAATAAAGGGTTTGTCTGGGCAATGGCTGGACTAGAAGAATTTGGCTTTTGAACAAAAACCAGAAGGTTTTATTAGACTCTCTGGAAAAATTCAAAACCAGAAAAAATAATTTTGGGTTGACCTGTAACATTTTATTTGGAAAACATTTCTTTTGGGGTGCCTAGCCTTTTCGCTTGTGACTTGGGATGCTTTTAAAGTGAAAAATGCCATCTCAGAAAGTAGTGTTGAAAGGAATTAAATACTTCTTAAGTTGAAAATGAGTGTTTCAACACTGAAAAAAAATAATTGCTCCCTTTGTGAGACTTGAAATGATTAAATTTGGATTGAATTTCCCAATATGTTGCTCTTCCCAAAACTGCACTTTCTGCCAAGGTTTGCTATGCCTTGACCATTTTTTATGTGTATGTAGATAATAAGTAAAGGTTTTAAGGAGAAATGTGAACATCTGCACAGTAGGAGGACCTGGATTGCAACTTCCAAATGTAATTCACTACCAATTTTAGCCTGTCCCTCCTCACTCTTTCCTCTCTTTCTTAACCCCCCTCTCCTGCTGCTGTTGCTTTTTTGATGGGGTGCTTTAACCTGTTCCCCATGAAATAGACTTTGCGTTGGATGAAGTGGCTTGCATAGAGGAGGTTATTGAAAAAACAACCAAACAACAAAAGCCACACTGTGCTGCACTGCTGCTGGGGCGAGGATGGCCAGGGGATTATTTATATCAGCTCCGATCCTATTTTCCTGAGCATTTTAGCATGTGCTAGGGTCAGAAGGAGGACTAAGACGGCTTTATCTATTAGGAATCAGTGTTTATCTGTCACTCTCTGTAGATTTTGACCACTGCCAATTATTAGCATCCACTCTCTTCTCTATGTACACCCAAACCACGAAGGGCTGGCTTCCACCAGCTCCAGAGTTTGCAGGCAGACGGCCTTTCTCGTTTGATGCCCTAGGGAACGTGCTGTACTGGACTCTCTGTGTGAGTCTGAAGAAACGTAAGAGATCCTTTGTTCGTACCTTCCTCTCCCCTGAGAATGAAAGGAGCTCTGTGAGTACATGGCTGTGGCGTCTGGATCTGTATTTGCAGGTACTGATTGTTCCCACCTTTCACACCTGAGCTCTGAGGGACACACAGGATTTACTGGCCATGGCAGGGGTCAGGCAGGGAGACACTGCTGTTTCGAAGAGGGATGCTAAATCTGCTTACAGATCTAAATGCAAACGTGTGTCTTGGCAATGCCAGCCATCCTGTAAGTCTTGAACACTGACCTAAGGAAATATTTCTAATAAAGATAACTAATTTCCTGTAAATTAGAACACATCACAAGCTTTTATCTGAAATCACGCAGAATATTGCTGTTCTGATGATCTAACAGACTGAAGATGACTTCTAATTGCAGGGGCAATGGTGCCACTCTCACTGAATAAATGTTCAGTTCCTCTGGCCCCAAGTAATTCAAAGACAAAGTCCTTTAAGGTGGAATGTTTATTTCAGCAATTCAAGGATAAAAAGCCGGGGGGGGAGGGGAAGGACACATTTGAAAGAAATATTTGTATGTTACTGCAAGAATGACACAGGTTAAGTCTGCCAAACAATCCTAACTTTGCCCTGCAAAGGAAATTTGAATCTGTAAGCAAAACCAAAATAATTGTTCTGGAGCAGTAAAAGCTCAAGTGCCTTCTTGTGTGGCGGTGTGGCCACAGCCTAAGTGTATGGTAGCCCCTCTGCAAGTCACAGCCAGCAGAAGGGGGCTCTCACTAGTCTAAGGGCTGATCAACATTTGAAAGGGCTGTAATGTGGTTTTGAGCACAAACAAGGCAAGGCTTTAGGGATCTCCTAACCCCCAAGTTAGTGCAACGAGTGTCAAATGTTCTTTATTTCACCGGTATAGCCAGGTTATTTCTGGCAGTCTAGAATGCTTGCTTCAGATGGCAAATTGGGCAGCGAAGCAGGGCAATGTGAAGAAGGATACGCTTGACTTAAAGTTTTTTTGAGTTACACGAGTGCAAAATGGCTGAGGCCAATGGCAATATAGGACTTAATTTTTCGTTGATTTGCATGAGTGACTGCAGCAGCTGGCATCCTGAAAGTTCCTGTCCTATTGGTGGCAATCCCAAGCACACCTTGTCCCTCTTGAGCTAGACAAAAGCAAGGTGTTCAGTTTAGTTGTCTCAAGTAACTCTCTAGTTAGTGCAGATCTATCAGGTGAGTTGCCTCTGGAGACACCTGTCCTAACGTAAGTCAGAAGGGATGAACCACCTCTTGGATGTGTCGTGTTCTCCCTCCATTGCTCCACAGAGAAAACCTAGGCAGCTAATTTAGACTGGGTGCAGGTGGAGGTAATACACCTCAAGGGATGGGGTGCCCTTTGGTCGCCACCGTGCTCATTGCATAGCCAATGGCATGTTATCGTCCAGTGTTGCAGAGAGAGCTGGTAGTTTTTCAAACATTGGCATGCAAACTCATAGGCAGCTGTGGAAATGACTGATGTGTTGAGTGGACATTGGCAGTAGTCTATATAATCTCCTCACTTATACAAATCATTAACAGCTTGGCTTAGTTACAAGCTAATGTCTTCAAATACAGCCTGGGCACCCAAGCATTTCATTTTTAACTGTGCAAGAACATTGAACAGGGGACTGGCAGAAGTGTTAAGTATCATAGAGACCCAGTCTTTAGTTTTAATTGTGATAAAAGTGCATTTAATGGATATTGTTGTAAATCTCCTGAAAATTCTTTTCATACTCCGAGTGCTGCAAGTGTTTAAAAGCATGAATGCATTAAGCACAGGGAAGGAGGTTGAGTTCCAGTCTGCAGCTCAGGGAGGGAGCTGGTACCTGAACTCCAAAATGTGGTCAGTACTTCCTTAGTACAAATAGCTGTCCCTTATGGCTGTTTTCTCTGTGTTCTTCGGTTTCTTTCTAGTTATGTCCTATCTGTCCTCAGTTATCCAGGCTATATTAGTGCCTCCTGTAGAACTTAATCAAATTTTCAAGGCAGAGTTGAGCCCTCATTGAAGAGGGTTCTCCTCAAGGGTTTCCTTGAGAAGAACCAATAAACAGAAGAGCCACAAAACCAAGATGGGAGGCTAATTGCAGTCATTGAAATTCAGCACTCTGCTTTTTTAGAAGTGGAGGAAAAGGCATTATGTTCCAGAAATGTGGAAAACTAGTGCCATTTTGGTTTTATAGTGCTGTAGCATATTTGTATACCCAAACCAGTCCTCTGCTACTGAATCTTTGGATGCCAGGGCTGTTAGGTCGTGCTGCTATAGTTTCTAAATAAGCAGTTGGCTAATGATGTTCTTTGGTATGAATTCACATGTGCCTTTTGCTGTGTCTTGCAGCTTCCCCTGCAGCGTTAGTTAAAAGTTGCTTTATTCTCTTGTTTTGTTCACATGGAACACTCTGGTTACTATCAAAGTAGTAAAGTTCACAGAGACCACAGTGCAAAAATTCAAGAGCTAAAAATAAGTAACAGGACAAATGCTGAAGACATTGGCCGCTATTTCCACTGAAGTCAACTGCAGCTCAGCCTCTGTTCTCGCGCGTGTGTCTCTACAGGAACACTTGTATCCAGCTTAATGATCATAAATTGTGCAGTCGAATTTGAATTTAATAAACATTCAGGAATGTGCTTCACAAAGCTCTGACTAAACACCACGTCTTCCTACCCCGTGCTGTTTTGGCATCTGTCTCCTATGTCTCCCAGCCCCACAAAAGCACCTGAGTAAGGTGTCTGTCTGCTTGGACTCGGCAACCTATCCATAAATCCCTAGCTGTCATTCCTGTGCTGAAAGCTGTCAAGGGGCTGCTGGAGGAAAAATTATCCCTAGCTTCAGCCTTGCCTTCTGTCTAGACGTATTCTCCTTACCTGGCAATGCTGTGGAAGCGAGGAGGTACGCTGGGGTGTTCGCTGATGCTGCATCTGGGAATCACGATAAGTAGAAAATGTCTGAGAGCTGAAACTCAGCTTACAGCCCCTAAGTGCTGGAGAGCAGCACAGCACCTGCAGCCTTGGAAGCTGGGCTGAAAGATAAGTGAATTTTTACATACACCGTTTAAGGTTGTTACCGGCTTCTTCATTACTGGAGATAGTTTGGGTAGTGAAATAAAATGCAGGCTGTGACAAACAGTGGGTCAGATACGTGGTCGGGGTAAACTGGGGTGGATGGATTGCAGCTGCAGCATCCAGGAGCAGGGGAGGAGATAGCAAACATACAGCCGCGGACTGAAGCCTGCACTGAGTGATGTCTGCACTTAGATGAAACATATTCCTTAGCAATATCAGGGCTGCTGTTGTGGACTCTAAATGGGATTCTGTGATGAGCCCGATCTTTGATGGTATTGGATTAACATCACTGCTCATTCCAGCTTATTATGTGTCCTGCAGTACCTGTCATGTCTCTCTGCCATCTACAGCAAATAATGACTCCGGCAATTATGAAGGCTTTGTGTGCCTGCAGATCAGAAATGCTATCTCGCAAAGGGCAGACTTTCCCCATCTCAGCACTGCAAATTCCTCCTTCATGTAGTGATTTGGCCCTTTTTGTCTCCCCTTCCCTCTGCACCCGCTAGTTTGTGAAACAGCAGAAGCTTTACACAAGAGAAAAACACGAGAGGCAGTTTTACCTCCTAGCTTTCCTATTTTTCTACCCGACCCTCCTCTTTCTCTCTGGAGCTGGAACAGAATTTGGTATCAAACACACAAGTCCTTCTTTACTCAGGGTCTCATCGAAAGTCTGCCAAAATCAATGGAAAAATTCCCACGGGCTTTGCTGTTCTCTAGATTATTTCCAGCTCCCATCTGCCTCTGACCCTCTGGCTGTATGGGCATGCAGGGTGGCTGCGGGAGCTCAGAGAGGGGGATTTTCGGCGAAGCCTCTCACAAAGGGGAGCCTTGTCTCCCTGTGTGAAGCGTGAGGCTCTCGAGTTTTCCACTTGGTCCGAATCTGCAATTCATCTGCTTTCCCATGCTCGTGCTCACATCGTAACACGCCACCAGCCAGGCACAGGGCTGAGTGCAAGGCAGTCAAGAATGTGTTTTTTCTTGCTCTCCCTTTTTTCCCCTCATCTTTGGTTGCTCCCTGGTCCCCCTTGCCCTCCCCACCTCAAGCCTGCTGTCCTGGAGCAGCAGCGATCCACCGCCCCGTCTCCAGCACATCCTCCATCTCTGCTGAGACACCTGAGACGGCTGCCAGGTTAATGCTCCTTACCATGGTTGTGAAATCCAAACCAGAGCTTGCTTTGCCGTGCTGTCCAGATGTGCCTTCCACCATCCCTGCAGTACTGCCACATCGCTGACCGCATCTTCACAAAATAACCTTGAAACCACAGATGGAGGCAGAACAACAGGGGCACGTGGGGAGGGTCTGCTCGGAAAAAAAAGCATTGGAGGTGATGCTTTACATTTGACACACATGGCTTCAGCATGGGAGCTTTGGTTTGGCAAAAATATGGAAATAATAATAGCACTTTTGATCTTCAAAGTGCTCTTCATTCGCTAACTAATGACTGTAATGTTAGGCTTAAAAATTGGTCATACTCTGAAAGTACATTTGGTAGCGAAGACCAAGGGTCATGCTTTCTGCTACTGTAATGCATTTGAACCATCAGCGCCAATTTCATGGTGTGAAAATTAAGGACCAAAGTCTGTTTTAAGGGTACATCTTACTTAGTCAGTGGGAATTGCACGCCTGTTAATGAGAGCAGAATCAGGCCCTAATTAATTTCAGGCCTGCCACATATATTCTTCTATTTTAATACACAATTACTGGCAACATCTGCCCTCACATGTGAACAGACCTGAGCTTTGCAATATATGAACTGGGTATTGGTCCTGATACGAGGCTTAATATACCAAATTTTCTTGCGTTGGTTTCTGTGGGATCTGTTGCCGGGGGGAGGGAAAATGACCCAAAAGTACCCAGCCAGTTTCTGTTGTACAATATCACGTGCGCACACTCCGACACACGCACAAGGTCCGCTGTAGCTTTGTGGGTGCCCCGGGGTACCCAGGAACGAGCCTGGGATGTCGAGTCCTTGGTTCCCCCGTGCAGACAGGGGTCTAACGAGAGCAGGCTGCACGAGCTTCGCTGTTGGTAGTGGATAATGTGGCCACTGCTCCTCTCATTCCAGACACGATTCTGGAAGGAGGGATCCTAGCCTGAGTCCGGTGTGGGAGGGGTGGGGGCTTACTCTAGGAGCAAGACCAGAGGCACAGCCTTGCCAGGTAAATGAGAAGCAGGCTAATTTTAAAGGTATCAATTATCCAGGATTGAATAATTGAGCTCTGCAAAGTCCAAGGGCCCTGTCTGGTACCGGTGATGGAGGCAGGTAAAAGCTGGCCCGTTTCAAGCAGGGCCAAGCTGCAGGCACCGATTCCTAATTCTCTTGGGTGAGAGAGAGATCAGTGTTGTGTTTGTGTTTTCAAGATTAAGTATCTCAAATCATAAATGTCAATAGAATTATGGAGTACATTGAAATCTTCCAAGTTATTTGAAATTAAATAACAGCCCTGTAAAGTAGCCGAGCCAAGTGCTGCTCAGATCCATTCGACCCTTGCAGGAGGCAAAGGAAGCTCTCAATTTCTTTGTTCAATCACTTCATTAAATTCCAATTCCTCTTAAAAGCTTGGCAGTCCTCATCCTCTCCCACTTACTTCTGATACAAGTCCCCTTTGGCTGCGTTGAGATTTCTCATGCTTCCCATGCTCCTATATCCCAGAGCCTCAAGGCAGTGGCCCTAGTAAGGACAGCTGGTGGTATTTTTGCTAGAAATTTACTTGTCCTTGTGTCGCCACTGCACTAGGCTGGGATGAGGCTGTGCACAAGCAGGAGAAACACTGCTCTGGCTTTTTGGGGGATTTGTGATGGGACACACTCTGCACGCTGTTAGGCAGCGATGCCTTTGGGGGAGATGAAAGCATCTTGGCCAACCCTTGTCCTCGGCAAGGTGGCCCACTTGGTGTGGAAATAACTTGAAGTGAGAGGCAGGGCAGTCGTGCCAGTGGAGGTACGTGGTAAAGATGAAGCTTCTGACCTCAGGAGGGTCATTATTGCACAAGAGAAAGGGCAAGGCTGAGCTGAGAAACAGTCTGTAAAATCCCAGCACTGCTACCTGTTGGAAGTCCCTGCCACTCTGGTCAGGCACCTGTAACGTGGTTTTAGGCTGTGAGAAACACCGCTGCAAGGGTCCCTGGGCTCTCCAACTTCAGGATGGACCTCTAGACCATGGCAGTGTGCCTTTTTTCCTGTGCTTTTTCCTCTGAGGACAGGTGTGGTGTTAGTGTATTCTGTGGTCAGAGGGAAACACACCCAGCAGTTTGCAGCTCAGCCTGAGTGTGCACTTTTATGCGTGAGATTCATTAGCGTTCCTCTCCCGTTCTCTCACGGGTACTCAGGGAAAGGCAACGGCAGAAGATGTTGTAGGACAGAGCCATGTAAAATAAACCATATGTCCTGAAGGATGCCATTTTTCTCTTTCTAAAAGAAGTTCTGGTTGCAGCTGAAGTTGCCTTATGCTTTGACTTGTGCTTATAGCAGCCTGGATGGGCAGTGGGCTTTATGGCCTCTTATGTGTTCTCATTTCTGCTGGGCCGTCCCACCAGCACATGACTGCAGTGCCTGGGCTTATTTTCTTTTATAATCTCTTTCTAGCCTCTCACTGAGATTTTCTCTCTTGGGGGGATCTCACTTAGGCTGGATGGATTACTCAAGTGTTCTTGGTCCAGCTCCAATTCCAGCTTAATTTATCTCTAGCCGTTAGGGTTTCTGACTGGAAAAGCTACCCTATAGATGAATGAATTCCTACTGAATGAGGCGCAGGAGCCGACATGCAGCAGAAGAGTCAGGTCCCCCATGTGCAAGGCTCACCACTAATACTGTTGCAGAAGGAGCTTGCTCACAGCATCTGCCTGAAGGGCTCTTGCCACCAGCAGGGCTGGTCCTTCTAGGAATGGAGAGTGTGGTTTTGAGCATTCCATGAAGCAAGCAAGAGGCTGTAGGCTGTGTAGCTCTTTTCCCATGGGCTTCCACACCACCTCAGTAGCACACCTTGCTTTGGACACCATTAGTGAAGAAAAGGCAGATCTGGAGAGAGGAAGTTTTCAAGTCCTCAGCCTGCAATGTGAGGAAGAATGTCATGTCTACGGTACAGGAGAGTTTTCTGGACTGGTGCTGGGTACACACCTGCTTTCTTATGCCAGTCTTTGTTAATCCACCTCTGGGTACAATTCCTAGGCAATGACCCTTGGGAAGGGCCAGCAGCAATTGGCATGGGAGGATACATGCAATTCTCCTATAGAAATCACAACACAAATTGTGGGGCTTACAGCTCTCTCCATCAAGACAGACATTCCTAATGGCTTTGGGCAGCTCTTTTGCAATGGCCAGTGAACTCAGATACCTTTGAAAGGCTGGACATGAGGCTGACTTGGCAAGCTGCTCCTAGGACCGGTGCCTGAGGCATGGGTTTTGTCCAGTTCGTGTCTCAACATGGTACCTGGCTCTTAATAGTTCAGTGCAAGCTGCACATCCCTCGGGGTTTGCCTGTCAAGTCCTGAATGTCTTTCAAAAAATAAAGCTCTATGACTTGAGTGCATACTGAGATTAACCCAAGGTTTCTACCAAACTTTTCACCTCTTCTCCATGCCCTCATATCTGTGTTAAATATGTTTAAACGTTTCCCAGTGCCAAACAAAAGTTAAATATGACATCAAGGGCCCAACATGCTCCTGATACTCCAGACACTCTATTCCACCATGACATAGGAGAGCATATTTCATTGGCTTATGATGTGTGGCCCACAACATACATTTCAGTAGCCTAAATTTGACCAGTTGGGACCAGTAGTGTAAGTAAAACTACCCAGGTTGCTGCAGTATTCCTGAGAGGTGATGCTTTAGTTAACTTAGCACGTCTAGAAAAAAAAAACCTTGTGATTCCCCTGCAGGGAGGTTGTGTACAAACCATACTAACTGCTGAAAGAAGCGGTCCCAAGACTGTTCTAAATGGCTGATCTAGTGACATGAAAGTGTTGTCGTTTACACGCTCTGGAGAGCTTCAGGATGCAAGGAAGATGGATGGCTATTCTTCCTGTGCCTGCTTAAACAATATATTTGATCCTGTCACCTGTCCTGTGTGAACTGCCTTCTTTAGAAGTCAGTATTAATGATGCAGATCAAATCCAGATGCTGTCACTTATCCCACTTGCTGCAACAGTCTTTGTTAAAAAAAAAAAGGAAAAGTCTTTTTGACCTTAAAAAGTGGAGGCAATATTACTTTTGTAAAACCGTTCTAAGGTGTTAAGGTTCTAAGGACTAGAAAAGTGCGTCATTGGAAGAATGTATTAGTAATTGCTACTTGATCACAGGGACATCTGTATCCTTGGTAGATGTAGAAAAGAAACCTGTCATCGGTTTATATTCCTCATACATTGGCATCACTTCTTCTCAGACTGATCTGGCCTTGCTTCATGGTCTTTAAAGACCCTTAAAAAAAGCACTGCTTGTCTACACAATGGATATGTCTTTAGCAGACAGTGCTCAAGGCCCATTACCACCTTCCTCCTCTTCTTCTAGCCCCACCTCAAGTGAATAGTCTCTTCACCAGATTTTCTCAGCTGGAACTGAAGCAGAGATTGGAACTAAGCTGTCCAACTCCTCAGGCCTGTGGGCTGCCCACCATGTCTGCCTAGCCAGGTGTTAAGTATCTCTCTAGTGCCAGACCAAAGATCTGCCTACTGCTGTGTCCTGCTTCCAGCAGTGGCCAGGCTTGGGTGCCTGGAAAAGAGTTCAAGCTCCCAAGCATGCATTTCCTGAGTGTGCTCTCAGCCTTTAATATCTTCAGGGATTGTCTGAGACAAATGCAGTTTCTGTGTATTGGTAACACTCAAGGTATTTATCTTCCATGAACTTGCCCACTCTCCCTCTGAATCCCTGTTCCAGCTGTTGGTCCAGGTTATTTATTCTCTCCTCTCCATCCCCAGCTGACTGTCATAACTTTCTTCCCATATCCTTGTCATCAGTTCCTGCTGCTGTGTAACTTTACTGTATCTGTGCAACTTTCTGTCGACTGTGCAATGATTAAAGGTCTGGGAAATTTTAAAAAATATTTTTAATAGTAGTATGTTCTTAGGTGTTTTTTTTTTTATTGTTAAGCTGGAGAGTTCAGCAATTTGAGTTTGGAAATAATCAGACAAACCATTTAAACTGGGTAGAAGAGTAAATGTGATGACTACTGTTAGTGTGGAGAAAGGCTGGGACGGTGAAGTGTGCTTGGGAGTGGTAACCTTTTCACCTCAATCAGCAGCAACCGGAACAGTTTGCCCTCAGTCTGCCTGTCTCCAGCTTGCTAAATGTTCAAATACTCCATGCAGAGTGGAGCTGTCTGAATTTACAAATACCTTTGGCCACCCTGAAACTGCCTTCTTTTTTTTTTATTATTTTTTTTTATTTTTTTATTTCCAGTAAATAAATCATTCACCAGCCAAAAATATCCTAAGCACCAGTTGCTGCTGGGTGTCTTGGAGTTTACAGCAGACCTGTTAACCAGCAGTCTCTCTTACAGGGGAGGAGGCTGTGGATATGTAGGTTTGCCCAGGCAGGGTGTGCCTTCCACCAGGACATGGCTGATCAAGGCTGGGCTGCCCACTTCTGCCCAGCCCAGGGGGAACTCTTCCTTCTCCTGCAGGAACTGGAGTCCACCACCCTGCTACAGAGCTAATATTAGCAAATGGACACATCTCCCAAACAATCTGGAGCCTGAAATTTGTTTGCCCGGAGTGTTTGCCAAATAGTTATGAATATAGAAGGGGTTTGTTTAAAAAAGAACCTTGCTTGCAAACAAACCGTGAGCAGCCAAGGCCGAAATCTCTGAAATTATTTGTGACAAATAACTTGGTCGGTTCTACGAGCCTCTGCCTAACTCTTGCACAAAAGGGAGTCACTCCGTTCCAGAGTAAACAGAGCAGCCCAGAGCACTCTCTGGCTGCCAGGCTGGAAGAATGTAGTACGTTTTCTGTGAGTATTTGCTCTGACTTAAAAATACACTTGCTTTATCTGTGTTCACACCTCTCTTGCGTTCATGAGCTGCAAACACTCAAACAGTCAAGATTTACTCCTCTGGATACCTACCGAAAGCAAAATTAAACTTCATTATTTGCAAATGGAATAATAGCTTCTAATGTGGGATCCTGTTTTCAGAAGGCCCTGCCAGGTCTCTTGAACAAAGGCTATGAAATGAGCCAGACATGGGTGTGCCAGTCTTCTGTAAATAAAAACATGCATGTACATAAGTAGGTCTAACAAGTACTCAGACAGAATTAACCGTAAGATCCGTATCTTGCCAACAAATCTGCAGAGCAGCTTAAGTTTGGGAGTTTGGTTTCACTTTGTTTTGTTTTGTTTTTTTTTTTAAAGTAGCATTGCCTCAGGCAAAGGTCTGTGTGACCCAGAGAGGAAAAGCTGAAAATGGTATGTACAAAACTTGTAGTCAGGGCTTATCTGCCTCTTCTCCCTCAGCAGTGAAAGCCACCAAGGACCTTTGCAAAACCTTCTCCTGATTACAAGATTTGTGCTCATCCAGGCAGGAAGCTAACACTGCCACGGGACTTGGGTGGCCCATTTCTATTGGAGAGGACCTTTTCAACAAGCTGTTTGCAGTCCTTTCCTAAAAGCAGGAAAAATATCTGTAATTTCAAATAAACCTGCAATAAAAGGCTGCAATCTGCTTCTTTTGTTGGGGACCCCAGAGCTGGACACAGTATTCCAGGTGGGGTCTCACCAGAACAAGGTAGATGGGCAGAATTGCCTCCCTTGACCTGCTGGCCATGCATCTCTTGATGCAATCCAGGATGGGGTTGGCTTTCTGGACTGCCAGAACTGGGCTTCTCATCCACCAACACCCCAAGTCCTTCTCCTCAGGGCTGCTCTCAATCCATTCTCTGCCCAACCTGTATTTGTGCTTGGGATTGCCCAGGTTCAGTATATATTGCACATCTTTAATGTCTCTTATCGTAAGACACCTCTGGTCACACAGAAAAGATATAATAAAAATTAACTGTGTATATTGAAGTGGCACTAGTTTGCTGTGGGGTATTTTGGCTCAGTGATAAAAGGTTTCTGAGGCATCCTCAGGCAGAGAGGGGGAAGAGTAGAGGGGGAGGGAATGAGGGGGAGAAAAATGGTTAGTCATTTTTAATGCCTCACCTNATTCCAGGTGGGGTCTCACCAGAACAGAGTAGATGGGCAGAATTGCCTCCCTTGACCTGCTGGCCACGCTTCTCTTGATGCAATCCAGGATGGGGTTGGCTTTCTGGGCTGCCGGAACTGGGCTTCTCATCCACCAACACCCCAAGTCCTTCTCCTCAGGGCTGCTCTCAGTCCATTCTCTGCCCAACCTGTATTTGTGCTTGGGATTGCCCAGGTTCAGTGTATATTGCACATCTTTAATGTCTCTTATCGTAAGACACCTCTGGTCACACAGAAAAGATGTAATAAAAATTAACTGTGTATATTGAAGTGGCACTAGTTTGCTGTGGGGTATTTTGGCTCAGTGCTAAAAGGTTTCTGAGGCATCCTCAGGCGTAGAGGGGGAGAGAATGAGGGGGAGAAAAATGGTTAGTCATTTTTAATGCCTCACCTACTTTTAACAAAATTGGGATAGCAGTTCACAAGTCTAGGAAAAGGCATGGCTTTAGCCTGAGGGCTCTACCTGCTGTATTTGAGATCTCCTGCAAATAATAGTAATCTCTAAGCATTTCAAGAAACCTGCACAAATTGTTTATCATGCAAAATGTTAGGCAGCCTAAATACAGGAGTAACAGCCTGAATGATCGTGCCTCAAACTGCTTTTTTTGCCTGTTTCTTAACCAACATTTATGTGCTCCAAGCAAAAATGTTCTCCTCCCCCTGCTTTGCCTTACGGTGATGTGGTTTGTCTGTCAGTTCTGGGGAACCTACTTGCCCCTTGCACACCATAAAAAACCATCTAATTTGGTGGCCTCAGTGACATGTGTCCAAATGTCTTGTTCAGTGACAAGGTAAGGTCAGGGCAGGAAGTTTTCTTGGAAGTCAAGGCTGGCTTGGCATGGCTGAATATCAGGGTAGCCATGGAGACCTGCTCTCAAAGCTGGTAAGACCCTCGAGTGCTGCTACCTGTGTCCAACTTCTCCTAGGGAGCATGAAAAGGATCACACAGGGCTTTAGGACAGAGTAGCAATTTAGCTTCCCATGCAGCATTCATTTCCATCTGTAGAAAACCCCTCAGAATTACTGGGAAATGTTGAATGTGGGGAGTTTTGCCTGAAGAAGCACTAAGGTGGGGAAACTCAGCAGGTGATGCATAGTGCACTGGTAACATCTAGAGAGTAAGAGAACTTCACAACAGCTTGCCCAAAGGGCAGCTGAGCAGCACGGTAGTGATCAATATGCCAGGCCAGCAAGCACGTGTTGGAACAACCCATGCAAAAGGCAAACCAGAAAAGTGCGTCACTTCAGGATGACAGGGTGGCCAGCAAAAATCAAGCATGAGGCAGAGGGAACCCAAAGAGGGCAGCGAAAGAGAAGGAGAAACCAAGATTTACCCACATTACAACAGAAGAGACCAGAAGAAGACAGGGGAAAAATGAGTAGGATCTAGGGCAGAGTGACAAAACTTTATTTCCCCGCTCATTCTGTGGGTGAAGTCCCCTAGAACCAGACCTTAACTTATCTCTTACTGCCCTATAGCTTGTTGACCATGGGGAACCCCTCCTTGCTTTTCTCAAGACATGATTCGTGTCCATTTTGAGCCATGTGGGATTCCGGTGTATTTCTAGACCAATGGTCCTCTTTTATTATCTCTGGTCTTTTTCCATCCTTTCACTGACAGATATCCCGCGCTTCACCTCTTGAATTCCAGCTGCCTGGAAAACTATCAGCAAATAAACATCGGAGGAAATATTGGGGAAAAAAAACCCCAAAAAACCCAACCCACGTCTAGCAATTGGGCTTGTTGCCTCCAGGCAGGTGCAGGCTGCCCGTGAACAGCAGCAATTCGCTTCTGAAAGCAAGGAGCTGACGGGAAAGCTGAGTGATGTGATGGGTCTGGGGCCAGGGAAGCATCGCGTCTGGATGCCAAGTCGACGGCTGAATTTTAGGCTCTGCTAATTTTAGTTCAGCATGATTCGCTTCACTGAGCTCTCCTCCTGGTGCTCCAAATGCTGTCATTCAGGTTAATCATAATTCTTTACAAGACTTAAAACTCTTGGATACACAAGAATCTGACCTGAGCTTTTTTTTTTTTCTTTTTTTTTTTTTCCTTAAGATGAGGTTTTCCTGTGTGCTCCGACCTTACCGTGAATGCCTGTTAGACCAATACCAGTAATGAACCTGCTGTTCCATATTCTCTCTCCTCCTCGTGGTGTTTTTCAGCCTATTTTACATGTAAAACACTTCATAATATGCAGCCGAGTGTTTAAGCATTCAATTCCCTTCCTTCACCCGCCCCTCCTTTCCTGCGGTTGGTTGCAGATCACTGCCTGGAAGCAGCAAGGTGAATTTTGTTCCTGTGAGACTGACTCCTTTCAAGCAATTCCTTCTCCAAGGTGACCAGTGTGGGCCGGTACCACGTCTTGGCTGAAAGCGTGGCAATTTCTGACAGGGCAATCATCTGACCCTTGAACAAAGCCGCGCTCCGGTCCCCCGGCAGGATTGCTGTGGGGAGCCAGGGGCAGCTACAACTCCACACATCCTCTGTCTTCCTTAAATCCTATAACTTTTCCGTGTTTTTCTGGCTTCAGCTTCCTATGCATTCGCAGCAGCGAGCGGGGAGGGGGTCTGCATGAAAATTGCTCAGGTGTGAAGATGAGGGAGAGGTTAAAACCGGATTCAGAAATAGACCCGGGCTAATAGAGCTTCATTTAATCGCCAGGTTGCCATTCAAGATCCAGTGTGTGTAGGTTGTGATGAAATGTGGTTACCACCAGACAAGTGTTCGGTGCTTCGCGTAATGAAAATTGGCACTTTGCAGAGATTTCTAAACAGACGCAACTGCAGCTGCCGTGGGAAGGCTGAAGCCATCTGTTCCTCCTGGCAGCTGATGGCCCCTTCCCGTAGCCATCCTCATCCTCATCCTCATCCCTGGCCCCGCTGCGTGCAGCTGGGAGCACCCATGGGCACGGGGTGGGCGGTGGTGGGATTTGTCACACTTTGGCTGTTGGAGCTGGAACTGGTGCAGGGAAGCTGGGGCTGCAGTTGCATGATTCCCATGTACATCTAGGATCTCATACTCCAGAATCACATATTTTAAGTGGGAGTTGACAATACAGTAGTAGTGGAGTGCAGGAATTTTGTCTCATTGCCAGTCTTATCTGCTTGCCCTGTGTCCATTCAAAGCTGAGGACTTTGCTCTGTGTTTCTAGTTTCAGTCTATCAGGCTCTATGAGCTTTCTTTGATTCAGACTTACAAAGCCATGCCTAGAGGAGGTGATGTCATATTCCTTTTTTTTTCCTTTTCCTCTAGCAGTACCTGCCCAGCATACTGCAACCAGGGTGTCGGCAGGAGTGTAACACTAGTCTTGCCCTGTGAAAGCCTGTCGAGGTCTGGTCCATGCAGACCAACATTGTTCTACAGTGGTTCCCCTCTGAACGCTTCTGCTCTGGAAGATGAGTATGTATAAAGGCAGCTTCTCTACAGTGGTGAAGGGGCTTTGCGTTCAACACTTGGTTTATTCTGTCATCAGTTTCCTGCAAAGACAAATTTTGAACTTGTAGAGAGTTCTGAAACGGATCCTTGGGATCTGATTGCAAGGAAGGCTGGGGAAAGGTGCTGGTGTTTATGCCATACCTCCCACCGTCCTGGTGCGCTCACCTTGTTCCTGGAGCAGTCTCTGCTGCAGGATTGAGGCAAGAGAGGATTTGATTCCCTTCAGAGATACGTTCCCAGCTTGAATTAATATCCAAGTTGCAAGTAAAGACCTGTGGAGATCAGGTGCACCAAGCTGGTATAGTTTTTGTGCAAATATGAGGCAAATATGAGCCCTAGCCTCGCAAGTTTAGCAACTCTAAATTTCCAGGCTGGCCCATTTATCCCCCCAAAAATAGGTCTTGTGGTAAAGTTCTCTTTCTGGTTATGAAAGCGTCTACGTGACATAAATTTATTTTTCTACCTGGGCAGAATTACTGCTTGTGTCAACGGGGTTCCTGCCTAGGTGGGGGAGGAAAGCGGGGAGCCACCACGCAGCGCGGCAAGTGGAGACTTCCTGCCATGCCTTTGTTAATGGTGTGTTTCTGGGAGCTGGTCCAGGGCCATTTCAGAGCGTCAGTATAATTTTACTGTTATTTCTCGGGCTGAGTTTTGATCCATGAACCTTTATCTTTGGAAACAACCGTTTCCCAGAGCACTGTCCCCGTCCTCATGATGAAGGGCTCTGCAGTACATCCTTTGGTTCTCTAAAACACGGCACGCTTCACAGACCTAAAGCATTTCCTAGCTGATTGATGGCAACTCATTTGATGCAACGTGTAGGTCTAAAACTATGAATATATCGAGCCGTGGAACAATATATTTCTTCTTCTCGGGGGTGCTTATCGTACACCTCTCTCACTTATAAATGGAGGGAGCAATTGTGTTTTATCACCTGTTTGCAAAAAGTCATTATCAAAGGCTAAAAAATGTACAGGCAGAACCTCTGAAATCTGATGTCTTGACACACTATGTTTTTATTATTGGCTTTATGGCCTTGACGGAGGCGCGGTGGAAGCGGAGTCCTCTCCGGCCAGGCAAAGGTATCGTACTATCAAGGGATGGACAGAAAGTAAATGAGTGTGAACTGCGAGTGTGTCAGCAGCTCCGGAGCACCTGCCTGCCTGCATCCTGCCACCGGTGCTACGCGTGAGGCCCATCACCCCTCTTTCATCAGAGGAGGGTTGAAGGAGTTGGTCAGAAACGGGCTGTCTGACCCAGGGATGGCTGCAGCAAACGGAAAAATGGGAAGAAATACCAGGGAAGAGAGAGGAGTGTGTGCATGCAGGGAAGGAATGGCTTTGGTGCAAACCTCCTGCTGCCCTCCCCAGCGTGGTCCTCACACTGACCGCGTGTGCGGCCACACTTCCACACAAGCCTCTGTCTTGCAAGCAAAGGAAATAACTGAGTATCTGCTTTCCAGCAGTTTATGGGCCAAATGCACGTCGAGTGTAATCAGCTTTGACTTCCATGGTCTTAAATTTGGAAGAGGTTTCAAGCAGTCTCTTCTGTCATATTACGTATAACGGACACCGCACGCTGGGATCCTCTTGGTCGTGGAGCCTGAAGGAAGGAAGTTAGTGCTGTCTGGCTAATCCAGGGCTCCTTTCGAACACCACCCATCTCAAAATCTGAATTTTATTTATGTTGGCAGGGACAAGGCTGGGCTCAGCTTTGTCACTTTCTGGGGTAAATTTTAATTTTTTTATCAAAAGTGGACTGACTAGCTGAGGGTCTTTTTTAACTTGTCAAGGTTTACAGCAAATATGTCACTAATTGGGTTTTTTTTCCACATTATCCCATATTTAATAGGGAGTGAACTCTTCAAATTGCAATACACGTGCATAGTTAATAGCTTAATTTATATTAAACACGTATTGCATTGTTAGCAAATAACGACGAGCTGCATGGTGACTGTAAAAGGTTCTGTGCAACTGAGGATGTTTCACATCCTTACCAGGGTTTAGGAAATAGAAATAACATAACATAATACGTAGTTTTTTAGGCAGCCATCACCAGAAATGACTCCTCCAAGAGATTAGGCTTCGACACCGTGCAGGGGTTATATTTTTGAATAGATCACCTGGCCTATAGCCGCTCGTGTTAAATCCACACCAGTCTTATGCACAGAGGCTCAGTTCCAGCTCCTGCAGCCACTTCAGCATTCACATTTCCTTTGCTCTCTGTGACCGTAACCATAGAACCTACTACAACACTTGGAGAAATATAATCTTTGGCATTTAGTACATTTTCTCCACCCATATGCACGTGCGCTTTTGAAGTAGCAAACAGAAAATCCACGTAACTCTGGTGTCCGTGGCCAGGAAAAGCCATGACCGGAGAGAATTAAAAAAAAAAAAAAAAAAAGTAATAGCTATAGAGGGGGGGAAAAGCATTAATTTGGGAAGTGACAGCTCTGCCTCCAGGAGCCAGCACTGCACTCTGCCAAGCTGCGTTGTGCCATCCTGGCAGCACAGATTGGCTGCTAAAGCAGAAATGGGTCGGGGACCAAGCCCTGCACCAAAGGTGCTCAAAACAGCAGCTGAGCGGGGCTTCAGCGGTGCGTGGGGCTTCTACTGGCCATGATGGAAGAGATGAGTTTTAATGGAAAGGACCACAAATAGCTACGACGAGTGGCCTCAGGCTAAATGGCTCACCCAAGCTATTTTGGCAAATACTTAGGAATGACAAATATATTCACCCATCGGGGCTGGCTCAGCAAATAGGCTGGATTAATGATAATGATTGCAGTGAATAATTCAACTGGATCTACTGGTAGTCTGAGAGTGAGTTGTACGAGCAGAGAAAATAAAGAAAATCAGATGGGTTCCTTGGGTGCTGGATGGCAGGGAAAGAAAGAGAAGGAGGCACGTAATGGAGAAAAAACCTACCAGCAGCTGGGGCACTTGGCTGGTGGGTGAGACACAGGTCCACCACCTTCCTGCTTGGAGTTGGGCAGAGTGGTGTTCAAACTGTGGAGCTGCTGTGGGCCTTTTGCAGGAAAAAACATGCAGAGAAGGAGAACAAGAAAGAGAAGTCAGGCAAGGGCAGGTAGGGACCGAAGGAAAATTTTATAGACATGCATGCATTTCTATGGGAAGTCTCCATTTTTCTGAGTCGGACTTTTCCAAGGACAGAGCATTTTGTTGGAAAGCCCTTGTCCAGCAGTTCAACGCCATCACTTCTGCATTTCATTAAGTCCGTGTAGCTGGTACCCTCGTTCTGTCTGAATGGGCACAGACTCAGCTGCGCTGTGCCCAAATGTTTCCGTACCTATTTCCCCTTCCTTTCCTTTCCCAGCATCTCTATCCCTTCTGGCCAAGAGCTGTCCCCTGCCCATCCCCAGGAGGGCCACTGAGATCCAGCAGGTTTTGCCCAGGAGCGGGGATCTGCTCATGCAGAAAATACTGAAGGATTTAGGGCTAAGCTTGTTAACGTGGTCCTGGGAGCGAGTGCTAGGGAGGGAGAAGAAAGGGGTGAAGCTTCCACTGTGTGCCTAAAAGTGCTCCTTGCAGCAGATTTAGCACTGGCAGCACATCCCTTTTCACCCCATCCCTCTCTCCATGCTGTGGGGCTGGTTGACACACCAGTCTGGAAAAGCTCTCCTTTCAGCTTCGTCTTTTATTGCCGCATAAGGAGCTTTTAGATTAGTTTCAGTTAATCAGGCCCTTCTACTGCTTCTGGGTGCCTAAAATGTGAAGGACTCTAAAAGACATGTAGGTCATCTCCCATGGTTTCTGCTCTTTCTTCTGGCATCACATTTCGGGGATGCCCATGTACTGTGGCTGCCTAGGGCCTCTTTTAAAAAGGCTTCTGCCTGCAGAGGTTTGGATCTCTTTTGCTTGCAGACACCTTCCCGGTGGGGTCTGCTAGCTAATTGGGATAGATAATGAGGACGGCAGAACAGATTTATGAATGACCAGGTTACTGGTTATGTTCCTTTAATCACAGATCCTGGCCTCCTGTTGAGTACGGGAGCTCAGCACTTCAGCATGGGCTACCACAAGCTTTAAAGATGAAGAGGGCAAACTGTGACCGTCCCCACCTGAGAAACAGGAACGGGAAGAGGGAGCAAACTGCTCCTTCCCATGCAGTGCTGCAGGTCCTGCATTCACTGATATTCTCCACCAGGATGCCTGACCAGGCAGCTGGGGGATGTTGGAGTGCTCTGCCTCTTCCCCTTCAAGGTCCAGGGAGGAATCAATGCTGCTGAAACTTGCCCCCTGCAAACTCCCATACCAGGGGGCTTGCCCAGGGCACTTTATTTTTTCTCCAGTGGCACCCAGGAGAGATCCTGGAGGGCACATGGATCCCATTTGTTCTCCATCCCCTCTTGCTGGGGACGCAGCTTGCTGGGGACCGGGACACGGTGAGGTGGACTCTGAGCCTAGGAGATGTGGCATGACTGCTGGAAAGGGCTGAAACCTGCTGGTCCTGGGGCTGAGTGGTCCTGGCGCCGGGGCAGCCAGCGCACAGAGCAAAGCCTGTGTGCAGCACGGGGGAACTGCGAATGAACTCTTGCAAAAATAATAATGATAAAAAAAAAAAAAACAACAACCAACAGTCGGGCCTGTATTTCACATTTCTCTCTGCCCTTCCAGCAACCCTTCCTTGAAAAGTTTATGTCTACATTACAAGAAGCAGTTGCATTTTCACGCAGCCAAGTCCTCTCCTCGCTGTTTTCCATCGCTGAGCTGGCCTTTGCGTAGCCCCGGCGATGCGGGGCCTCTCGCGGACAGAGCCGTGTTTGTCTCCGAGGCATGTTGAACTTGGCAGGTACCGTGTCTCTAACTCCAATTTAAACCACCACCTTTCCGAAGGAAAAGAGTCTGCGGTACACAACGGCGGCCGCCGCGAGGAAAATCTGCTTGCCGGGCTGGAAAACCCAAGCAGGGTCGTTAACAACAGTTTCTCTATCTTTTCACACAAATTTACTCCGTGGGCTCGGGGATGCTGACCTAGCTGCCGGTTTTTTTCCAATTGTAACAGGCTGAAACGGGGCAACTTGATTGCAATCAACTCAAATGGAGTAATGTGTGTTAAACCAGGCAGGAATGCAGCCTTAAAAAACCACAGACCAGGCTCCTTCCCTCTTGCAAACAACTGTCTGGGGTGTGTGTGGATCTGGGGTCCAGCCTGCTGCGCTCCTCCGTGGCCTGATCCTTTCCTGTGGCTTCATCACTTCCCATGACCTGCAGCAGAGCTACTGCCTGATGGTGCATTTCTTTGGAGCCTGGCCTGGGTGGGTTTTTTTTCCCCTTTGGCTGGTGGGAAGCAGATGCTGGTCGCGGATGCAGGGCTTGGTGCAAGGTGGTTGATGGTGGGTCTCCATAGGGGTCTGTGGTAGAGGTCCTGTCCTGGAGGGTCTCAGCTTGCTGGTGGGAAAGGGGAAAGCTGGTCATCTTGCATGGGGAAGAGACATCTCCCTTTGAAAGGGCAGCTCTCAGGAGGAGCAACCCCCATGGGAAATCTCCCTCGGCTAGTGGGACATGTCGTGTCCGCTGGCAGTGGGGAAGACAACGTGGGGTATTTCTGGGCACCAAAGCCTGCCTGCACACCACCGTGGAGTACAGTTGTTCTCCATCGCCGTTTCCACCACCTCATTGAGCTTGCCATCAATAATGCAGTGTCTCTTGTGCAGCTGAGGGCGGAAAGGGCGGTCGCACATGAGCTGACTCACTCTGACTCACGTCTCCTGAGAACACAGGGGCATTCAGGTTGATCTCAGCACTCTGCATGCCCGGAGACCCCCGGAGAGAGCGAGGGCATCCCCTCCACGCTCTCCATCACCTGAAAAGCTGGCTTGTTCTGGCGGAAGGAAAAGCCCTTTCGAGGACTGGGCTGAAGCAATGGATGAGGGAGCCTGGTCTGTGCCACCGATTTTCTTGGTCGTCCACCCAAGCAGCAGTGTCCCCTCCGGGGTGCCAGTAGCCCCATTGCAGCGGGAGTGCTCTGGATACCCTGGGTTGGACAGGCTGACCCAGGGAGTCAGGTCTCTCTGGGTACTTTAGGACAGCATCTAGACAGGAGAAATGCAGCTGAGCTCACTGCACCATTTTTTCTAGTTTGTTTTTTTTTCTTTTTTTTTTTTACTTGCCCTTTTGGGAAGAGCAGAGAGACAGAGCAGAACAGGCTCCCAGGGAGCAGAGTTTAGTTTCCTACGCTTTATCATTTAATGGTGTGAATTCTGGGGTTGATCTTTGCTCAGGCAGAGCAGAAAATTATTATACTTGATTTCTTAGGAAAGGAGGGCTTCGGGGAAAGGGGGACACGGCGGGGCCTGTCTGGCTGCTGGACACTGTGCTGTGTGTCCGGGCTCTGGGCTTCCACAGGTACAGCCTGGGCTGGGGGCAGCCACCAGTGAAACTCAGTCTTGGTCTTTCCCTGACTCCTGAGGTAACACTTCAGCTTGCAGGGATCTTCACCTTCGCTTTCTCTTTGCTTTTGTTTCCCTCCCAGGACAGAAGGGTGAATACGGGAGGGTTGACTGATCAGAAAGGTAAAAGATCAAAAGCAGCCTGTGTTGCCGTCTTTCGGGCAGGTGCCATGATGCAGAGCCCACCAGGTGGGCATAGGTGGGCTTAGGGAAGGATGAGGGAGGAAGAAGAGTTGAATGCTTGCCTCCAGACAGTCTAGACCCAATTTAAAATTTTCGTGTAAAAAAAAAAAAAATTAAAAAAAAAAAAGAGCCTTGACACTGGCAGTCTGCCTAAACATGTTTTTTATGGGGACTGTTAGGTTTTGGAGCAGGACAGCAAACGTGATGGAGCAATAAACAAAATGTTAAAGTAAATGAGAGCGATTGAGGTTGTCTTTGTGGTTGTACGCTGATGATGCTTTCCAGATTCAGTTACATTTTCCTGTTAGTGGCATGTTTCTCCCTCTCTATTTTTTTCGTGTGCCCACTTCCTATTTTCTGTTTGCCCTCTTCCCAATCTATTCCTTCCACTGTTGCTCTGAACCTTCATCCATCCCAACTTTTCTTGATCCCCAAAGGTCTTTTCAGTTCAAATACCTGTTTTCCAAAGCCTACAAGAGGTTTTCATGCCCTTCTCTGAGGTTGTGGTTTTCTTCCTCGGCTCACCCTGCAGATGAGGGACCACCACTAACCCAAAGCATGACTGGATCCAGTAGACTAGTTCTGATCTCAGGTGCCATTGGTGGCTGTGATGGATTTGCCTGTTGGTCCCATCTCTATTTATGAAATGATTGATTATCACTTTCCACTACCCCATCCCATTGAACTCATGCAGCAACACCGAGTCTAGGGCAGGTTGGGGCCAATAAACCCCCAAGGCACAGCGGTAGGGCAGCAGTGATAACAGCTCTCCAGTGAAAGGTGTGAAGCCTCGGTCTCCCTCATCTCATCTGGATGCCTGGTATGGTTCTCAGAAGAAATGGTGTTAACACGAGCCCTTGTGCGTTGTTGTCTTGGATGCGTAGCAAGACCCTGTTATCAAGGTCCCCTCTTCTGGATGGCAACCACGGCTCTGGTGCACAAAATTAAAAATCCTGTGGCAGCTTATTTCCCGATTGGGGGGGGGGGGAAGTCACCCTAGCAGATCTGTTGAATTAACCAGATATGTTAATAATATAAAATGTGGCTTGTCCTCTGTCTCATTCCTCTCTCAGTGCCCATTTATGCTGTTTACCTCCACTTTCAGTTTCGTGTACCATAGCTGAAAATCAGGTGCTTTTTCTTTTCCACGTGCAGCCTGTGCTAAAGGGCATTGGCAAAGCTGCTGTAGGGAGGCAGGAGATCCTGGCAAGGGGACAACCAAGTTCTGCTCACTGCAGAGGTGGGGAGGCAGTTTCGGGATGGGTAGGGTGAGGAGCCCGGTTCTGCTGGAGCGACCAGCACTTCCATACACAAGAGAGTTGAAAATCATAGGATCAAACTCAACCTCAAGGATTAACATTTGGGCATCTACATACTACATGCCTTCAAAACCATGTGTTTAAACATGTTTTCATTTGCCTTCTGGTTCTTGAGCTTTTTGGGCCAGCATTTTTAAAGCTTTCTCGAAAACTGAGAGGAAGAAACTTCATTTTCTCAGTAGACAGTTGAGCTTCTTGTGTAAAGATTTGGGGAGTCAGGGCTTTCAGAGGAAAACAAAGTATTGTCATACTCGCAGTGTAGCTGTGGCACCTTGCAGCATTTGTCTCATGGCTTCCTCAGCAGCCTCTTCCAAATTCAGGAAGACAGATGAGTGTTAGTTCAACTTTTCAAAAGAAACAATATTTCTTTCTGCTAGAAATTCTAAAACTTAAGTCTCCAAATTCCTTACTGAAGTTTTGCAGCAGGAGATGGATTCAACAGCAACTGAAGGGTTCCCTAGAAGTCATGGCTCTGCCTTAGCATATAGATATCTTTCTGATTTCAGGCAGTAAATATTGCTCTGTGGTGCTGCAATTTATGCTACTGGGGAGGCTGGCACTAATGCAAATATGCTGTGAAGCTATATGCTTCCTGCTCACTCTGAGCATTAAATTATTCACACCATGAAAAAAGCTGGCTTAATCTTTATTTACAGAGTTGTTCTTATCAGTGATGTACTTCCCTGGAAAGTAAGTTTCTTCCGAGAGTTGAAAATATACATAACCCCATAAAGGGTTTAAAATATATGCTTGTGCCATTTAGTGAAAACTGCTTGATTGGAACTCCCACATAACACTTTGCAATTAACAGTGATGCTGCCGTTTAGAAAAGAAATAGGGGAGAGAGGCTCAAAGTCAGAGTACAAAATACAGTCATGTCCTGTGTGGAAACATGATGCACAGCTACAGACACTATCAGTTATCTTTCATCTCAGTGTCTCCTGATCACGAATGAGTCCTACTCTTCTCCCAGGGTATTTTCTGAGTGGTACCCCGTGCTGTAGGGGAGCCTGGGGGCTGTACAGCTGAACCGCAGTGCATGTTCCTCTTCCCTGCACTGAGCAGCAGTGGGAGATACTGAATGGATGCTAGGCATCTCCCAGGTCTGCCTCGCTGCACCATTTCAATCCTGGATTCATTGGGCACCTGCTTAAAGGTTCCTGAAACTGAAGATGCTGCTTTGGACAGAGCCGGGGAGAGGACCGGCTGATGCAGAATCCCTGAGTCATGTCCCGAATTCCCCTCTGCAGCAAGGCTGCAGGGTAACCTTGAGCTGCGCTCCTCTCAGTGCAGGAGGTACAGCAGGACACCATCCTGAACTTCTGCATGGGCACACCTGCGTGAGGACCCCCCCCGAGTGCTCCCCAGGTCAGGACTAGTGAGAAGCCAGCTTCGTAACACAGTGAGAAACAGCATCCTTCACTAAATCAGGGGAACACAGCTGTAGGTAAGGACTTAACCTGTGGCAAATGAGGTTTTCCTCCCTCCCTCGTCCTCTAGTTGTCCTTCGTGTTTGGGATTCCATTTCCTCCTTGACCTTCACGGAGTTTGCTTGGGATATAGATGTTGGGGGTCAGTGCAAGTTGGGGGGCAATAGTGCCGTTCTTTACCTTCATCTCACATAATTGGCTGATGAATGACGTGAAAAAGCAAAGACTCCAGGCACATGGAGTTATTAAAAATTATGTGGGAGGGGGCAGACATTTGACATTGGTCACGCTACACAAAACCCAGCACAGTGTGATCTTAAGCTCCACTGCTCCTTTTTTTGCAGGGCGTGATGAGCTATGGGAGGAGAAGGCCCAGGGGCACCTGGGCTTTGCTTTGTTTGCACCAAACCCTTCCCTAGATTAGACAGAGTAGTTAAAATAAAAACACCAGAAACCAAAAAAAAACCCCAAGGACAGGAGTTTCCTTGTTGACGAGAACAGTCTGGCTGAGCAATTCCTGGGGGCTTTCAGCAGGCTGGCCACAAATTTGCCGTGGAGCCTCGTGCTCAGGGTAGAAACGGCTCCCCTTTGATGTTGGACCTTGAACCCATTTCATTTTCCGTGTAACAGACCCTGTTGCCGTGGTTGTTACAGCTTGAGAAGGTGAAGTGGTGAGCTCACACCAAGAGAGGCTGGAAGCAGCCGTGTTTCTTCCTGCTGCCCCCCACCCTCTATCCAACCCCACTGAGGCTTGGTGGTGGGGAGATGCATTCAGCTTGGACCAAAACAGCCCCGTCGCGTTCAACTGAGGATGTCATCCCATCCCTGCTGCCTGGGGCCAGCCTGGCTGCCCCATCACCTGCCCCTGTGAACATCATCGCGGCTGCTGGGGTCCTTTGCTTGCTCTCATCCTACCAGGAAGGCGCTGCCTGGTGATGATCAAAGGCCGGTCGTGAGTCATCTCAAATCCAATGAGTGATCATTAGCTGGGGGAAGAGGTAATTAAGCCAGCTTCACTATCTTGCTGTTATGCTCGGGGGAGTGATGGGGTGGTATTGCTGCCATTGAAGAACTTTATTTGTTAGGAGTGACTCATGGGCTATGCGTCACAAATTATACACGGGGGGGGCGAAAAAACTACCGGTGCTGCCTGTTGGGAGTTGAAAGTCCAGTACAACGTGCCCAAACAATCCTGGCAGCTGCCTGATAATGATAGCATCACCTGGCGAGCGTTCCCTTCCCTTTCATCCCACCTAGAGGGAAACTATCAACGTCAGGTCTGCTCTTGCCACCAGTAACTCCATGGGCTACGTACCTGCCCCACTGCAGAAGCTGAAGGGGAAACGGCTTTTGACAAAACTAGTGGAGAATCAGAAGAACCAGATGCAGAGCCCTGGTATCAAGGTCCTGCAAGGACTTTGTAAGCCCTTGAGAAGGAATTTAACCTGCTGACCCGGGTCAAAGCTTTGTGACGGCTGTGTCTCAGTAATAAGCTGGAGTGAAGTTTCATCGCAAAGCCAAGACATTTGCAGTATCCAAAATGCGTCCCCAGATCTGAATTTCACACTTGAGTTGGCCCACCTTTTGTTTTAAAAAAAGTCAGGAGTGAACTTTTATTCTTTTTTGACTGATTTTTATGCCACAGACTTGCAAATTTCAGTTGAATCAGGTCTTATTAATAACTTTTAAAAGATGTATTTCCTAACATTTTTGCTTCCAGAACAGCCTGAGGTTTGGAAAGACAGAAGCAATCAACAGTAAGAGGAAGCAAAAATAATTGCTTGGATCTTTACATTCTTTTTGCACTTTGAAACCTAATTTTAAATTGCAGCTGAGGCCTAAGGTTTGTTCTTTATTTGCCCAAACTGTTTTTCTTTCTTCCAGTAGTACAAACCCGGTCAAATCGTGTTTGTCCTTCAAAACTTAGTTCTGAGAAGCGCCCAGCGCAGAGTTACTCGGCGTAATGAATGTAAACACTGGGCAGATTACTTATTTCCTTTGTGCGTGTTCTTTCGAGTCAGAATTTGATTACAGCACTGGAAGAATATCCTCTTACTGTATAAAAACACAATTATGGAGACCTGATCCTCATCCTCACTCCCCAGGAGGTGTGCTGCTAAGGTGGGTAGGCGAAAAGCAAGCACGTCACGTCTTCTGGCGGGATGCTGTGCTCCGAGTCTGTTGGGACCACTCTGGGGTGTCTGCTTCGAGATGGTGGGTCCTGGGCCAGGTGTTTCTGCTTTTTTCATGAAAAAGGACTTTGCAAAAATCTTGGGCAGCATGAGCAGGTAACGAGGGGCTTGATCCGGAGCAGACACTGAGAGCTGCAGCACAGCCAGAAGCCAAGCGGCACCTCCCAGCCACCCCAAAGCAGAGCCACGTTTCCCATGAAGGTGCTCCTCGCCTCCTGCTCAGTTTGTGGCCCCTGGCTAACGTGCAGGGACACACAGAGGGGACCCTGTGGGTGTCTCTGCACTGGTACCAAGGCAGTCTCCAGCTTAGCAGTCTCCAGCCCATCCACTGAAGGCGCGTGTCTGCGAGCCACCGGGTGTGCCTGTGCCGTCCCCAATACTGGAGATAGGTGAACCAAAGCCACCTCTTTGCTGAACACATGCGGGCACATCTCTCTCAGACACACATGTGCAAAGCCAGGAGAAAAAAATAATGTGTGTGCGCAGAACTGCAGAGTATAATGTCATGATAATCCACTGGAAAGAGCTCAATACCTGACCTGCCAAAATTCTTCCATTCCGGGCTCAGTGTCCAAGAAGGAGACTGGTGAAACCAGGTGGGCATTTTTCCAGGAGGTTTCGGAAGAATTGTTTGGTTGCAGGCCGTCAGGACGCTAGGGATGAGTATGGCATGTCCTGCAAGACCCACACTCTTTTGATTACACCTTGTTAAATTTTCCAGCCTCGAAGAGTTCCCTGGGTTTGAGCTGCAGCTTCCTGATGTGCACACCCCATTCCCGGTTACTGGGGGAGCTGTAGACCCTACAGCGTGCCGGGCAGGTGACTGCCTTACCCGAGCTGGGGAAGGGACACCGACTGCCTTGCACCACGGAGCGGGCACTGTATGGACACACCGGGTGGCTTTGTTTAGAAGGAATTATACAACTAACTAAGAGGCAGTAGGAAAGGCCAGGTCTTGAACCAGTCCGTGGGCAGGACGGCACCACGGGTGAGGTGTGGACAGGTGTATCCCTGGGAGGATGATCTCCCGAGCGGGGAAAAAACCACGAGGGCAGATGTAGCTGCGGGGCGGCGGAGCAAGCTGTCGGAGGGACACCCAGAACCAGGGGCACGCTGTGTTTTCCAGCTGGTGGGAAGCCCATGCTGTGCTGCTGGTATCTCTGTGGATAAAACCGTGTCTCAGCCAGATGTCCCTCATTTCGCTGTGAAGATCTCTCTTGTGGAAAAAAACCTCTCTTCTCCCCTCCTTTTTCTTTCACCGCATTCAAGCCCGGTTCACTAAACCACCCCTGTGTCATCCCCTGGTCACGTCCCTCCTTTCCGAATTCACACCAGCAGCAAATCAGGATGGATGGAAGCTAATTCTAAGTAAAGAGAAGTGTTCACATCCATGGCATCAACACGGAGGCCTGTGGGCTTGCACTCAGTGCCCGCAAGGACCACTGCTGCTATGGGGCCACCACTGTGGAGAGCAGGATGAGCCACCCTGGTCACCGTCCCACATAGGGTGCAGAGCAAAGGCAGCCTCTCGGGTGGGAGGGGAGATCAGATGCTGCTGTGTGTTTTATGCTAACATCTCTCTGACAGCTGCATCGGATGTTGGAACTAAAATTGCTTCTTCACACCTTCTCATTTTTGCGGTCGGTTTTGCCAGAACCGCGATGGGTTCTTTGCGAAGCCCCAAAAGGCGTTTGGCAAAGGCAGGTCCAGATCCTGAGCTGGGGATGGGATGTTACACCACGTTGCCCCTGCTGATTTTCTGGCCCATAGTTTTGGGTCATGCTGGCTGCAAGCCCAGCAGATGCAAAGTCTGAGTGTGCAGAGGGTGACCCTGCAGATCCCCATTCCGAAATCAGCGGAAATCTTGCTGTCAGAACCAGGGACGGGATTTCACTGAACTTACTCAAAGGACGAAGATGCTAGTGACAAGGGGGAATGGTGTGAACCTAAACCTTCTTGCATTTTTAAGATTGCAAATTTAGTCTTCCTCTAATCCTTTCTGAAGATTTCTTATCGAGCGTTTCTTTTTCCCTGCCGCTAAGCTGCTGCTGCTGGCGGCCAGGGGGGCTGTCAGTCTGTCCCACACATTTGCCAGACCTCACATAGTTTCTCTGTCAGAGAAAAGGGAATAGTGATGGAGAGCAGCCTGATAAATATCTCATCCAGGATTCCTTCTGATGGGCGGATCGTTGCCATCCAAACCAAACCCAACTCACTGCCAGACAGACACTTCATCTTTGGGGTCTCTTGCAGCCTCAGTGAGCCAGGGACAAATGTTTTCTCTCCTTGCTTCCTTATTTTTTTTGTATTTTTTTTCCTTAGAAGGCCAGAATGAAGAAGCAAGAGGGGTCTGGTCCACCTTGAAGTCTTAAAATGTTCCAAACAGGTTTTGGGGAGAGAGAAGATGCATGGCAGAACTGGTGCTCGAAGAGATATGGGATACTTAACACGGTCCAATTTTCTTTGCTTGCCAACTGCAGTCATTTGCATTGGTTCAAAAGGAAAATAAAAAAACCTCCATTATGCTGGAATTTTACACCATTTACTATACCATTATCATTATGATAAGTCACTATAAAGTACATATAGGATCTAGAAAATGGGGTGTTTTTTTTTAGCAAGTTGCTTTTTTAGGTAGAGTTGGTTTTATGTTAGCTTGACACTACCTGACATACTGCATTATTTTTAATAAGCCAGAAATCTACTCCGAGATTGTTGTGGCTGAGGAATTAATAAGATAATGTTGCCATTTTAGGAAATCCCCTGAAAAACCAAATGTAAAAAAGCCTGAAAGCCACCAGTCTGATTTTCAGGAATCCTTGTTGCCCAGGGCTCCCATCAGTCAGTGAGACTGGAGGCAGCGCAGCTTCTCCCAGATGCCAGCTCAGGAGTGCTGAGGGGTTTTACTGGTGCAGATGGGAGGAGAGCCTGGCTCATACAATGAGGCAGGGTTTGCCCCAGAATTTCCCATTTCTTTATTACTCAGTTCTGCCGCCTGCATTCCTGCCTCCCTGGCCACAGTGCACACAAACAAGCCTCTCCAGTATTTTTTGCCTAAACCCCTGATACTAGAAAAGCCATTTATCTGCCTCTCTCAAGAGGCAGCCAGAGACCTGAACCTTCAGGGAATGGGAGGGGAATATATTAAAAAAACAAAGGAAGTCTGCAGGTGTAAAATGTTTGTCGTGCTAGCACCTGAACAAACATATCACCCTGTCCTTGCTTATCTCCTTCCCACTCACGGCCTTTATTGAGTCCAGCGTCCTGCTAACTGCAGACATATTAATCAGGCAGTTAGATTAGAACAAAGTCACTGCTTCTGTACCGTCTTATCTAGACCATATATATGTGTCATTATATAGATCAGGGCCAGGCCAAGCCAAGGG
>JAHREE010000179.1:2402019-2471133 GCA_033628505.1 Tringa tobata
GGTGTGGAGTCCCCTTCTCTGGAGATTTTCAAGACCTGCCTGGATGCAGTCCTGAGTAACATGCTCTAGCTCTGGGCAATCCTGCTTTGGCAGGGGAGTTGGACTAGATGATCTCTATGGTCCCTTCCAACTCTTAAAATTCAGTGAAATTCAGTGAAATTCAGGCTCTCATCAAGCAAACCTGTCCACTTCTGCAGAAGCTTAATTAGGGTGGGCACCGCGTTTGCTGGAGGGAGAGAGCGATCCCCTCCTGCCACTGCCCCTGGGAAGGTCCATGTGCCGGTCCCAGTCCCACCCCTTCCTGCAGCCCCACTCTTCACTTTGTTGATGATTGAAGTGCATATTTTTTTCTTTGTCTTTTTTCCCCTGCATTTTTTCCTGTGAGAGGACAAAGTAAAGATTCAGCACTTTCTCTCTCTCGTGTGCTGGCCAGAAACATCTGTCTCCCAGTCTCTTTTTCAAACTGTGTCCTCCTACCACCGGGGTTCCAGAGCGTGGCCAAGGAAGGCTGGCTGCAGGTGTGGCCAGAACATCTGCAACATGATGATTTGGGTTTCTTTTCATTTTTTTGGCAAAGTTGTGACGTGCCCTGGCCCAGCCTTTTCTCATGGGTTACTTTGACTCAAAAAACAATGTTTCTGGCAAGACGCAATTCCACGCTAAAGTTTCATTTCTGCATACGGTACACCCACAGCATGACTTCCAGGTTGTACAACCTTGGAGGTCATCAGGAACAAGAACAGCCATTTAAGGCTCTGCCCAGATGGGCAGGGGTGAAACCAGGTCAAGGAGGGAGATGCCTGGGCCATACTCATTAGTTTGGAAACTTTGTAGGACAGACGAGAACATAACTCCAAGAGCAAACGGGGAAAATGGACTTGCTGACAAGTGAAGATTAGGTGCCATTAGATATTTTCCAAAGCGAAAGAGACAAGCGAATAACGGAGGCTTGTTCCAAAGCACGTGAAGTCCAAGAGAGCCTTTCCTGTAGTCTCAGGTGGTGGTGGAGCAGGTCCCCAGTACCACC
This sequence comes from Tringa tobata, assembly GCA_033628505.1. Lineage (NCBI taxonomy): Eukaryota > Metazoa > Chordata > Aves > Charadriiformes > Scolopacidae > Tringa > Tringa tobata. Next base: position 2,403,047 of record JAHREE010000179.1, read on the forward strand.
CAAGGACAAGCTGATCTCAGTTACTGCTCCGTTTGTTTCTTTCTATCTTTATTTCCCCTCAGAAGGCGCTGAGGACTTCCTGCTGATAACCAGCTCACAGATTACATCTCACATCGTGCTTGTGAGCCGCAGTGAGCGACTTGTGAGGGTCTGCAGCCACCTCCACCCTCCCGAATGCTGCTGCAAACCCCATGGGGAGCCGCCGGGAGAGGCGGTCGCTCTCCCTCTGTCTTTCCCTCCTCCTCTTCGGAAGCACACAGACTGAAAATCCCACCCCTGGTGATTCAGATCAACAGACGGCCCTGTTATTTCTCAGACCGAGGACTCTTAACATTTCCTGCCGACAGCTATTTTGGGAATACTAAGCCCGAATGTTTTGGTGCAAAGCGAATTCAAAGGGCCACAAGAGCAAGGGGAATGAGTGAATGGACCCAAGCAACTCCACAACACTAAAAATTTTGTAGCGCTTCTTTTTTTAAACACAGAGGGAGCTTTGATGCTGCTGATGGCAACAGAGACCTTTGTCGTGTCGGCTGCTTGGAGTTAATACAAAAGCCTCTCCATTGCGCCGGGCGCTCGGCCGAGGGAGCACAGCTTGTAGTGGAGCCTGGAGATAAAGATGTTTTTCGGGCTCATCACTTTTTTTGACACCTCCACTCCAGCCCTCCCTCCCCAAGGGGGTGTGCGCAGACAGCTCCATGGTGGCTGGGACTTCTGGTCTTCAGCCTCACCCACCCCTTGGAGCAGGAGGAGGCGGTGGGAGAGCTCACGATGACAGCCCAAAAATCAGTGGGGACGGCTCATCTGTTTAAGGTGTGCAAGAGCCAGCCTTCAGTGAGCAGTCGTTATCGCTCACACGGGAGCACGAGGGAGCTGCATCTGTCTGTGAAATTACATTATCCTACAAAAATCGGGGGAAAAATCGACGTCCTACGGTCACGATTATGCAGGTGTTGGGCCACGCTGGAGACCGCGACCTGGTTTCGTTTTGATTTTAAAGAAGCAACTGGGCATTCAAGTCATTCAATGAGACAAAAATCCTTATTTTCAGCAGAGGTAGTGCATGCACTGCATTAGGATCCATGTGTCTAATTTCAAAAGTGTTATTTCTTTTGGAAAAAAAAGGCTTTTACGTTTTTCTTTTTGCTACCTTCTGCCTTAAGATCGCAAAGCAGAGCAAGATCTGAACAAATTACAGCTAACCAGGAACATGTAATATTTATTCACAGTAAATGCTTTTACTAGAAGAGTTCTTTGGAGCGCATTTGCAATATATTGAATAAAAATTTGCATTTTAGAAGAAGATTCAGCCTTTCTAGGTCTGTGCAGCGAAGAACCCGCCCTGCTAAATATTTCCCTCTAGCTGCAACAAGCCTTGGCACGGTCCTGGTGCTACGTGCACGCACTGTCCTATCGTCTTGAGATGGGGTAGATGGCATGGTTCACATGGGAATGTTTGTCCACGTGGCATTGCTATGGAGCGGGTAGTACAGCTACAGGGAATATAAAGAAGGGTAGCAGGACACAAGGGGTTTGCTAATACCAAATGGTTTAGTGTAGACACTATGAATATTGGGTACACCACAGATACCCCAAGCTCTCTTTCAGCCTCCAGGCATGTATTTGCACACACCATATAGCTGATGGTGTCTGTCCCTGCCGTACATGGTGTGTTTGGGGTAGGGAAGCTAGGAACTTACAGCATCCTGGCCTGTGTCAGGAACAGCATGGTGAGTAGGACTCAGGAGGTGATGGTCCCCCTGTACTGGGCACTGGTGAGGCCCCATCTCGAGGGCTGTGTCCAGTTTTGGGCCCCTCACTACAAAAAAAGACATTGAGGGTCTGGAGCGTGTCCAGAGAAGGGCAACGAAGATGGTGAGGGGTCTGGAGAACAAGTCTTATGAGGAGAGGCTGAGGGAGCTGGGGGTGTTCAGCCTGGAGAAAAGGAGGCTGAGGGGAGACCTTCTCGCTCTCTCCAACTCCCTGAAAGGAGGGTGCAGAGAGATGGGGGTCGGTCTCTTCTCCCAAGGAACAGGCCATGGGACAAGAGGAAATGGCCTCAAGTTGCACCAGGGGAGGTTCAGATTGGATATTGTGAAAAATATTTACATGGAAAGGGTTATTGCACATTCGACTGGGCTGCCCAGGGAAGGGTTTGAGGCACCATCCCTGGAAGTATTCAAAAGACAGGTTGACATAGTGCTTAGAGACATGGTTTAGTGATGGTTTTTTATCAGAGTTAGGTTGATGGTTGGACTAGATCATCTGAAAGGTCCCTTCCAACCTAGGCAGTTCTATGACTGATTTTCAGGTGGACACACCATGGCTTGGTGACATGCCTGGAGAGACTGGAGTCCTGGCTCATGTCCTTTGGGATGAGTATGGAAAGCCCAGCACTGTAGGATACCAGCTCAGGTGCGCTTGGGGAATAGTCTGCAACTCAAGTGTAAAATGAGCTTGAGACTGGGCATAAATTTGGTGAAGTAATTTCTGTGAATTTGGTAATGGATTAAGCTTTCCATGCACATAGTGCCAAGCCCTGCATGGTGCTAGCAATGTTTTCCCTGTAAAACTCAACCTTGGTTTGCTTTACGTCTGCTTGTATTTTCTAGCCCCACCTCAGCTTTCTAAGGGGACCTGGCAGAGGTGAGAAAGGGAACTTTTCTAGTGAACCAGTGCCTAATTTCATATTGAAATCACCTGGTTTCAACAGGAGAAGATGATTTTAAGTGATTGGCAACATCATGGTTTCTCCTGAATCGGCCATTGAATTTTGGAGATCTTTGGATTGTGTAGCTGGAAAAAAAGAAGGAAAGGTTCACGAGACCCTCCTGGACCTGAAGTTGCTATGTGTAGTGCTACCCAGCAGAGTGGAGTGAGTAGAAAAAGAAAAAAAAAAAAAAAAGTATGTAATAATTTGAATTTCAAAGTGAATTTTGACTTGATTGAGTTCAGCCATCTTTCTGTGTTTGACTCCTACATTTATTTGTATATTCACGCTCTACAAACGTGAGGGCTTGCCGAGTGAATTTTAAACAGAGATGCTCATTACTGACCATTAGTGAATTCTGAATAGTTTGTTTTCTTGTAGAATTTACACTGTTCTGCTTTGTTACTTAACTCCCCTTACCAGGGAATAGAAAGGGAAATAGATGTGTATGGCACATATTGCATATTATAATTTATAATGCGCTGCTCTACAGAGAGGAAGTTATTTGCTGACATTACTACCGAACATAAATAATGAATAAATTAGAGAATGTTGCAATCTGTTTATAGACAATTCTTGGACAAAGGTGAAATTAATGAAAAAAATATTAGTTGCAAATGATATGCTCAGCTCTAGTTCCTACTCCTGTGGCTCTGAGGGACCTTGTCTACTCACGAGCTGATAACCTTCAGTTCCAGCACGGCAGGCTACGAACTGCTCTGCACGACTTACAGAATCAGAAGAACTGTAATTAAAAATATCTGCGAATATTCACGCTCTTCTTCATCCGTTAAATAGGCGAAGCTTGTTTGTGCCTCTTGACCCCCAGTACAACCAACGTGGGTGGGGTGAAGACAATGCTGAAATTTATGGCTAATGTAAATCAGCGTTCATTGCCGCCTCGGGTACAGGAGACTTAGATCAGCGATCACCCGGCCAGGGTGTAGGGAGGGGGTTGGAATCTCACGTATATCTTATCCTTGCTGATGTGTGTGTGTGTGAACAGGTTGCTGTTAGCCTAACCTCTTTTGGGAAAATTCTTCTGGAAAAAGGACATATAGCTGGGAGCTTTATTCTCGGCTGCGTCAGACTTAAAAATCAGCTATGCTGTCCAGACGCTTTAAGGCTTAAAGCAGAATTGTGGGTGCTTATCTTCCTGTGATTTCTCTTCATTATGTTTGTGGCACCTAATTATCATGTGGATATGAATTTTGAAGTGGCCTATGCCCTCTCCCTGCTGATTCCTATTTCAATAAAATAAAGATTATAATCCCTGCTGATCTCACAGGGATGCTGTGAGGGACCGTTTTATGGCTTTTTGTCTTAGAAGAGGAGATATAAAAGTGCATAATGTCTTACTAGAGATGCAGATCAGCCTGGAGTGTCCAGCAAGGCTTTTCAAGACATTTTAATTAAGTGTTTTGGACCAGTGAGGGCCATCCTGCCCTCAAACCCAAACTCGGGGTTCATGCAAGAGCAACTGGTTTGTCTTCGAGGCAGTTCCTGTGTCCTGGGTTTCTGTCAGCTCTTTTGGAGCAGTTTGGGGAGAATGAGTAGTCCCTGAGCAGGGTGGTCAAGACACCATTTGTCTCTCGCACACTTGTCTTATGCACAAGAAATCCCCAGAACTGGCTTTCCGAGAGCCTGTGAAACCCTTCCCACACTTGCCTCTGGATGAAGAACTGACCCTGGTCACCCATGGCATCACCCACCAGTGCTCCAGGTCTGAAATAGCCCTGCGGGTCCTCTCCCCTGAGGTGCTCACAGACCCGTTTCAGGTTCCTCTGAGTCCCTGGAGCAGGTCATAAAGATTATAGAGTACATGTCAATCAGACTCTTAATGTTTTTGCGCATTGATACCATGCTTGCCAATTATCTGTGCTGTTATCTCTATTAGACTCCCCCTTCCTGCCTGATACACATCAGGGGGAATTTGTGATGGATTCAAGCAGAAATACAGGGGAAAAACTCTAGTTTTTCCAAAGTGTCCTCAGTTCAGTTTCTGCCTTGCTTTGGCTTCCTCCTCCTGCTTCTGTGGGAGCTTTGCAGTATTTTTGTCTCCCATGCCTGTCTCCCCTCTGTGTGCCCAGGGGTCCCCCTTGCCTGGGCCAGTGTCACCACAAACGTCCCCCTCCAAATGGGGGTATGGCGACAGCTTTTGCCCTCACCCCCAACCCCATACTCTGCATTGCTGCAGCTCCATGGGGGTCATCCTGCCTCAAGCACCCTGTGGTGGGAGACACGGGACACCTCAGCTCCAAGGGCTGGTACGAAGAAATTGGGAGAAACAGTCTGTCAAGGGAAAACAAACCTGATTAGTAAGTCCTCCCACTCAGTTACCTGCTTGTCTCTCTGTTCTTTTCAAGGCTTGAATTTTTTATTTATTTTTTTAATTTTTTTTTTAATTTTAAAGGCCCCTTCTCTGTGAACAGTCTCAAAGGCAGGCACCGGGTTATTGTCCTTTTGGTTTTCCCATTTGAGATTTGAGCTGAGATTAACCACAGCATAATCATCTGTCCCAGCTGCAGTGATTTTGCCTTGATACATGTGTTTCAGCTTTAAAGTCTTCTTCTCTCTCCAGCAGCTGTAAACCACATCCCCATCCTCACAGGGCACGTTACCTTGAGATTCACGTGAGCAGAATAAATAGACATTTGCTCTGGTTTCTCACACATGGGGTTGGCAAGACCCCTGCCCCTCTTCGTTACCCCCTTTGCTCTGGTGTGCTTCCCCCTGTGCCTGACTGTGCTCCTGTAGGACTGCAATAATGCACATAATAACTCCCTCAAGTGAATCCTGTTGGGAGAGGCATCGGAGGAGATGGTAGAGTCACTGAAACAGCACATCAGGGCTGAGAGACCGTAATAACAAGCTGTTCTGCAAATTGTGGCCTAAAAGAAACATGAAAACAAAATCTGAGGGAGAGTTGCTGTTATTATGTTACAGAGGCTGTGATTTCTCTTGCTATGTTTTGCCACCGTCTTGTTTTTAGCTTTTCACCTCTGTGCTGTACGAGATTACAAGTCTTTAAAAGCATTTAACTGTTATCCGGAATACAAAATCCCAGTGTCGACTGCTGGCTCAACCATAATCTGCTATGATATAATATCTGCCATCTCTTCTCTGCATTAAATCTAACCAGGAAAGGGGATCCCTCAGCATCTCCTCATCCATCCCGCAGACAGCAGTTGGGTGGGAGCACCCAGGACCGCTGTGGTGGGCACCCAACTGCCTGTTGTGTTCTGGGAAAGGATGTTTGGGGAAGGTGGGACCTAGTTCAAGCAGCTGAAGTTCTGGTGGGAAGGAGAAAGCAGCCCTGTCACATGCTGTTTGCTCTTTTTTCCTTGCTGTACTGCTTTAAACGACACCAGGGAGTAGTGGCCCCTTGTAACCACCAGCGCTGCAGCTGTGTGGTGTTCCTGAGCATCATCAGGGAGGTGGAGATGAAGCCATTGTTCTTACTGCAACGTAAGATTGTGTTGCCCCAATCTACCTCCTGGCCCTGCTGAACCAAGCTGATACCCTCCTTCACTGAGGAGTTTTGTTCCTTTCCCCAAAAGCCAGCTCTGAAAAGGAAAATTTGTCAATATTTAGTTCTAGCCGGTGTGGAAGCTCGTTCATAAATGACCAACCTGCACAGCATTACGAGGGTTCATAAAACTCATTTTTTCAAGTTTGCTGGGATTATGCCATATCTTGTAGCGTGCAGTCACAGCCTGTGTTTGGATGCTGTCCCTGGGAGTGAGCTTGTGGCTGACTGTGTGGATGAAGAGCTCTGTGCGTGCTTTCAGAGAGCACCCCGTGACCAGCTCCTGGTGGACATTCCCACGCACGGGCCAACCACATCAGCAACCCACCCCGTGGCCAACAGAGGGACGACCTCAGGTCTGCGGGAGAGCTTCCATCAGCTCTGCAGGGGCTTGGCCAAAGCGCACAGGGACAGCAAAGGACTCACCCTTTGCAGGGGCAGCTCCTCAGGTGGAGGTGGGGTCAGCCTGGTGGACGCCTTTGAGCTGAGCTGCCGGGGGGAGGCAGGCGATGGGGAATTTATCTTTTTGCAACCAGCGAGAAAGCTTTCACAACCGAGTAGAAAGGTCTGTTCTTTCGGGGGGCAGAGTGTAAAGGTACTGAGAGCTGGCAGGGAGCACAGGCTCAGAGTCAGCCATGAGTAGAACCTAGGCTCGTGGGTCCATAATATAAGCCGTTCAACACCACCAGTCCTGTAGCAGGTTTGTTTTCTTCCCTCTCAGACTTCCAGCATATTGCATACGAGATACCACTAAAGAGATGACATGACACAATATCAGAGTGGTTTTTTTTTTTTTTTTCCTCCTCATAGCAAGAATATATAATAATCTGTCTGGGAAGCACATCTCAAGCTATCTCCAAGAACAATAGAGGCTTGTAAGGCATCCAGTGAAGTCAGAATAGCTGGAGGCTGCGAGTCACATAATAACTTTTTGTGCTTGCACAGTGTTTCGTTTTCAGCCTGATCTGAGTAGAAGACAGAAAACAGCCAGATTTTAATTTTTTTTTTTAATCGGCTGCTTCTCAGGTCGGTGGGATTTTGGGAAAACCTGGGCTTGCCTTCTTATTTATTCCACCGGTCAGAGCAGGATGGTGCCACGGAAACAGGGGGCCACCTGAGGATGCTTCTGCTCTTCGGAGCCCACCATGGGAGTGGGAGGAGAACACCGGGAGTTTTGGAGGAGGGTTTAGATGGCACCACACGTGGTACAAGAAGGAAGCAGGCCTCCGGAGGAGGAGGAGGTCTAAGTGGTGCCCCAGCTCGTGCGTGGGAGTGGAGGCTGCAGCATGCTGCTGTGATGACCAAGGGGCTGTGGCTACCAGTGCCTGCCTGCAGCGTGCCCAGGCAAGGGAGCAGACCTGCACCACCGACCCACCGGTGCCGCTGCCGACCCGCAGCGAGCTGCAGGCTGTCACGGTGCTCTAGCCTCCCTCCCTAAATATTGCAAGATGCTAGGGGAAAAAAGGTGGTTGCAGAAGTTCGTGGGAGCCGGTTATTCTTTATCACGGCTGGGTTCATTGAAAGGGGGGCCCTAATATTTAGGATACGTTTTGCTACCTATCTATGACAGCAAATCCAGGTCTCAGTTAGCCTGGCTTGGGAAATGTTACTATACATCATGCAGGCTGGGATGGGGGTCCCTAACACACTGTGTTCTTCCCAACAGTGCGGACAAAAGGCTCTAAACCAGTGTTATTATATATTGCTCCTAATTATGTGTTGCATAGACTTGGATTTGAGGAGGCTGAGAGCTTATTTTTGTTTGCTTTTCCCCTGAAAAACATTTTTTTAAAATTTCATTAAGCTGTGTAAATAAAGATCGTAGCATACCAAATCATACGTGCTGGAGATGCTTTTCAGTGTTCCCTAGGAAGAAGCCATTTATGATCCTCTGAATTGCTGGGATTCGGTGTGAGGAGGAGGAAAAGGACTTTGTTTAATTCCAGGCCCAGTTCTCTGACTGGGCAGCTGCTTTGTGCTACCAGGCAGAGAGGAGGGAAAGTGGTAAGATGCAGCTACGACTGGAGGGCAGGGAACTGAAGTCTGGCATTTAAATCAAGATTTGGGTCGTGCTTTTTCCTTTACGTGGCTTAAATTGCAGCTTCCAACAGAAGCTGGGTATCTATGTACATTATCTATGTACGTGTTTTGGCTCAGTGGCGTAGATGTTGTATTCTACTTGGCTGATATATGTAGTTGAAATATACAGTGCTACCAGTCTCAGGCAAAATTTTTCATCAGCAAATCATTTATCCCAGTGTCAGAACAGGAAAAACAATCCAGCAAATATTTTCAAGGAATACAAAAAGAAAAAGCAGATGAATTCAAAGGACTGGGTAGAAGCATTTTCAATGCAGAAATTTTCCTTTTGCAGTTGCTGTGGTTTGACAGATTCTTTGAAAATTGGAGTACTTATTGATAAAGAATACCCCTTTTACTTCCTCCCCACCACCCTTCCCTCCACTGCATCCTTACACGCATCTTTACATGCACACTCACCATCCAAATGTGAGGACACGCTTGGGACAGGGGAGCACTAAGCTCCTGTCCCTTCTCCATCTGATTTGTATTTTTGGAAGAGCCCTTCACTATTGAGCCTTAGGATGTTTTTGGACCTTGACTCTCTTTTCTCTTGAAATTCTTTCACTCAGATTAAAAATACCCCCCTACCAAAAAATAAACCCAGCCCTGGGTCGAAAATCAGGCAGCCAAGGATGCCCGTGCTTGGGATCACCTCTTGGTAGTGGTACGGACCTTGTTCCCCTATGCCTCTAGCATCTTGCAGAAAGTGTGGATGGAGCTTTTCAGGCTTCTCCAGCTTCTCTGCCTCGCTGTCAGGGTGGATCTGTACACTGCACCCATATTCCAGGGGAGGGCCTGAGGTGCTGGCTGGCCTTTGGAGAAGGAAGGAGCCCTTTCACCATCTGTGACCTTCTCAGTACCCAGAGAAACTCCTGAGCCCAACTCAGGGAAGCTAGGTTGCCCTTTTATTTTGCTCTACTAAAGATGTGGGGAAGCAAAATATTTTGGGTTGAAGAAAATGTTTCTTTGGCTCAAGACAATTTATTTTTCCTTGCTGAAAAAAGGGGAAAATATGGGGAAAATGGGGAAAACTCAGACTGATTTTTTTTTTTTTTCTGCTTTTTTTTTGGTTCTAGCCACCTAACTGAAAATATCAATTATTTCCACAGTCACAGGCACTCTGCCAAACTCCTGCTCCTTATGCCTAGTGCTCCAGTAGAACTTTATGGATTTGTTATCGCAGCCGATTCAGCCCCGTCTGTTTGGCTTCGGTAAACAACGTTTTGCTGTTCTTTAGGGTTCCTCACGCCTCCTCGGAGCACGGTGCTGACTGCACCACTCCCTGCACATCTGCACATCTGCTCCCTGAGGTTAAAAGCACTTGACCCAGGCACTCCTCTTTCTGTTGGAGCTCTGCCCTTCTCGGCCTTTGCGCTCTCTCGTTGCGTTGTTCAAGGTGTAATTCAGCAATTGCCACCATTCCCCAAACAGCTAAATCCCTTATATTTCTTACAGCTGACACAGAGGCCAAAGTGCTTCGTGCTATTAACTAACCCTGTGTTTAGCCTAGTAGGTCATTAGGCTGCCCCTGCCATTAAGGCTGCCTTTTCATGAAAGTGCCCTACTGGAGTGCCCTTGCCTCTACTTCCCCACGTGCAAAAGTGGGATGAAGCAGCTGGGATTGAGCGTGACACCTCCTGCGAGAAACTTAGATGTATTAGCAAGCCTTGTTGTCCAGTTTGCTGCTGGTGGGACAGGTGTGACAGGCTAGCAAGAGAGCAGAAAGCAATGCAGATGCAGGGCACCATCCTCAAATGCTCAAACCATTGATGGATGGAGCTTTCAAGAGTTAAAATATAGCCTCTTTTTCCTGAGGAGCTGAACGTATGTATTACCCCCAAAGTTCCTTTAAAGTGCTATAAAGGGAAGACCAAAGCCATCAGGGCAGGGCCAAACATTTGGGAAATTCTCCAGAATACAGTCCTTGTGGATTTCATGCCTACAGCTGGACTAATGCACAATTCTTGCCTCCCAGAGCAGGGGTGGCCCGACATCTCCAGACCTGGCCTTGGTGTTTTGGGCTGTTTATGCCATTTTTGATTGCTAAAACTTCAATTTGCCACAGGTTTTGGACCACACACGAATCACTCAGGATTTGGGAACTGCACTCCTCAACCACAACCAAGGATCTGGAATATGATGTCCTGATGAAAAAATTATATGTTCCCTGACCAGCACATGCTTATTTGTGAAATTCATTGCTTCTGTTGTTTAGAAGTCAAGATGAAATTTGACTGCAAGCTCAGTAATATGGTTGGTGACACATCATCCATGCCACAGAAGTCACTAAAAATACCATTTCTGCCACAAGAATTCACCATGAAGTAATGTATGTTTTCCGGGGTTTTTGTTCATGCTACACTTTAATGCATAATACAGGGGTTTTATTCATTAGATAATAGATACTTCAGGTAATGAAAATTCATTCTGTGTAGCAGAAATACTGAGAAGAAGTGGCTTCTTATAACTTTTCAAGGGCTCAAAAGTGGATACTTGTATGCTTTCATGTTTGATTCTTGTTCCACATCACTTCAGAAGCATAATTTTTGTTGACAGAAAATTGGCCAGGCTTAATAAAGGAAGGTGTTTCTATATCAGCTTCTGGGTTCTTTCTAATGCGTTGTCATTTTAGGAGCTAATTGACTTCATAGGCAAGATACTACGGGGCCAAGTTTTCAAAGGCTTATGGCTCTGTGAAAAGGTAAGCCATAGGAAACTTTCTTTTTTTTTTTTTTTTTTAAATACTAGCAAAGATTAACCTGTCTTACTTCCCAGCTCTGCAAGGGGCAGAGCACTGCTGCAGGTCATTTCAGGGAGAGAAAGTGCATAGTTGAACTCCCAGCTCACACATGGGTGACATGAGGGCCATTTTATCATTCTCTGGAGAAGAGGAGCATCTCAGAGCATCTTCTGGTTTGTGTAATGGGAAGCCGGAGAGCTGACCCACTTGACGTAGTTCCAGATCCCTTTAGAGGCTTTCTGCCTCCATCTCCATGGCAGCTGCATAATTTCTGATCCCGCTACCTCCGGAGGAACCAGAGCTCCATGAGCTGAAGTCGCTCAATCCAAGGGAAATAGATACACTCATTCCCTTGGATGTTACTGTCTCCCATTTTGTTTTGCAAAGAGAAGCAAATCACCCAAGAAGGCTTCAGAGTCAGCTTGTCAGAAGATATTATGTAAATTAGCAAATCACATGGGCTTGTATTTAGAGCAGGCAAGGGAGAAGAGAGAAGTGTTTAGCTGTAACGTAGTCTGAATTAACTGCCTGACTTTGAGGCACAAGATTGTCAAGTGACTCGCTCGCTCAGATGAGATATTAGATGGGACAGAACCAATCTCGTATCAGAACTGAACTTTCCGATATAAGATATTATATATGTAAATATGAGTGTATAAAAAAGATAGGACATGTATATGTGTGTACGCTGGCTACGCAGGGAGGCACATTTCTCTGTTTATCAAAAACTGAGGTCCTGTCTCCCAAATATTGCAGTGCCTGTATGAAAGGTAGGTGAATGGGGCTGAAGAACAGCCGTCTGAGGTCCAGAGAGATCAGGCTGAGGCAAGTGGAAGAAAAGCCACAGAGGAGGCACTTGTCGATATGGTACGGCCGTTTGGGTTCCTGCTCAATTACTGACCATAAACGTGACAAAAGCTGGGGGCAACATCTTCTTCTTGCAGCATAACCCTGCTCTGGTGAGTGCGGGGAAAAAGCTGCGTGTTTCGGGAGGTCATCTGAGCAGGAGCTCGGGTTGGCAGGGGGTCCTGGGGATGGTGGTCCCTCATCCGCAGAGCTCTCCTCCGCAAAACCCTTACCAGCTGTCGTGCCTAGAGAGCTGGGAGCCCTGCTTGGAGCCCTGCAGACTGTCACATCTTGAAGGTGTTGCCTTCTAACGGCTGACACAGAAACAGGATGAAGTAACTGAACAGCGTCAGACTCCAAGAAGGGAGGTGGTCGGGCATGTTGCTTTGAAGTCGAAGCTCCACAGATTCACAGAATAATAATAATAATAATAATAGTGGGCTGGAAATACTGAATTTTCCATGTCAGCTTTCCACGAAGATTTCCATACGTATATTTCAGTGAATTACAGCTTATTTATATATCCTATAAGTACTCCAAGTTCACGGGCACCCCTTGACTTCCTGTGAATGACACAAACCTGCCCGTGCCCCCAGTGCAACCTCTGAAATAGTTTGTCGGTGTCTTGCAAAGGAAAACGGGGCAAATACTCCCAAAACCTCCATCTGGCCACTGTGCTGTGCCCCCCGTGCTGCGGTCAGATGGATAGCAAGCGCTCCTCAAGTGAGTCGAGGAAAATCCCCTCCACAAACATTGCAGGGACCAGTTTTGGTCTGTCACCTCCTCCCCCTCCGTTGCCATACCGTTAAGAAAGCACTTATCCGATAACACCGGGAAAGGTCAGAGCATGTGGTTTAGCATTTTACTGGAAGAATAAGCAGCCTGGCTCTCTGGAGTGCCAGGGACAGTGATCTAGTGGCCTGCACACAGGACCAGGAGCTATAAATTCCCAACTCTTAATCCCTACACTGACAATTACTTCTCCTGCGACCTTGAGCAAATTGCTTAACCTCTCTGCTTCTTCCTTTCCCCATTGTGAAATTGGGAATCCTGCCTCGAAAGGCTGTTGTGAGGATTAATTATTTAATGTGTGTGCTTAAGTGTCCTTCTGCTGGTGTCAGTTGTACCCTGTGTGTTTATCGGTCTCTAACGCAGCTGATCGCTGCCTCGAGTGGACGTTCAGAGCCTGATGGGGAAAGGGCAGCAGGTTTGTCTCCAAAAGAGGTCTTCTAGCAGGCTTGGGGCAGGAAGAAGGAGTAAATGGAGGAGGCTGTGGGTGCCCATTGACCTGGCAGGCTGTCTTTCCTGTGGGAAAGTGCTGTGAGAGCTGTGGAGGGAGAGAAGGAGGGTGAGCATCACTTGTCTGTTGTCGTTCCAGGCCATAAGGAGGATACAACCCTTCTCTCTGCCTGATTGCCTGCTGCAAGAAAGCTGGGCTGTGGCTTGGAGGTGGAACGGTGCTTCTTCGAGGTGCTGACAAGCAACACTGTGTACGTGCTGCTTCTTGTTCAGGTCTGCAGGTAAAATCATTAAATTTAAAGGAATGTAGAATCAGGCCCTTCACGACAGCCGCGCTCTGAAAAGGGGAAGAAAAAGAGAGGCAGCAGTACGTGCTCCAACTGTTTCACTTCTCTCTGCACTTCCATATCAATGTTACTTCACGTGCCATTAATTAGACTTAATAGTCTATACTTTATCTCCCTTGTCATAATAAATTAAGTGTAAAAAATTTCAACAAAAAAGCACTCGAGTGATCCCAGCATTAACAAGCTCAGCTTTCCTGAGCCCTGAATTCAAGCAAAGTGCCTCAGCATCTGCTTAAAGTTTCTGCATGTGCTCCGCTGGGCTGCAGCCTGAGACAGTGCCAAGTGGAGGGCAAACCTCCAAGGTCGGGCTGCTCCACTCTCCAAACTGATGTTAGGAGCCCTGCCCTGGGCAAATGATCGTCTCCATCTCGGTGGCATCGCTTGCCTAAACAAATAGATGGTGCACGCCCTTTGTTTGTCACTGATCTTCAGCTTAAGGGGAAGTCTTTTATTTGGAACCCAGATTTTCCAGCTCATGTGGCTACGTTTTGGCTTCCAAATCTGGCTGCTTATATTTGAATTTTTAATTAGGCAGGAGACCAGCTCTGAAAACTCTGGCTCCAGGCAGAAACTGCATTTCAAATAAGCTAGCCTGAGCAAACATCACACTTGGAGCTGGGGAAGGGGATAGCTCTCAGAGCTGCTATCCAGCTGATTTTGGTTCCAGTTCAGGTCATATATTCTCAATCTCACATTTCAAACTTGAAGGACATGAGCCATGAAAGTCAAAAATCTAAAAGACAGAGGCATCACTGAAAGAACAGGTCTCCGCTCTCCAGGAAGCACCTAAAACTAGATCAATACGAGATTTTGTATAAGGTCAGTTGAGTTGGAGACTCTGTCCCCTCCACTGAAGGCAAGAGGATCTTGTTCCCTTTGAAGGTCACCAGATCTTACTGGAAGTCCTTATCACCTTGAGGGGTCAAAATTGTACACTACAAAAATATTATCTGGAGCTTTTAAATCTTTTAGCATCTGATCCTGGCCCAAATTTGGAAGAAAAAATGAGTTTAAAACAGGAAACAAACAAAAAAACCAAACCCAAGTGCTCACATTGTCACTGGATCTCAAAGGGTTTGATCTGAATTTTGTTTGAGGGGGGTTGTTAAGCTGTGCTTCTGTTTTTATTCTAGCTGGGTTTGTGCACTCCAAAACGAGCACTTAATGCAAGGAGTAGCATGGCACAAAATAATCTAAGTTTATGCCTTCAGAGCAAAAACCAGAAATACGTGCTGCTGTAAAGATTCCTGCTGTGCCGAGGTCCAAGGTCTGCATATATCTTTATTGGTGAACTCCTGCAGGAACAAATAGCAGGCGAAGGCATGACTTGAACCGAGTTGCTTGTTACTGCTGCAACCGGAATTCAGCCCCTGCTGCTGCCAATTAGAGGGCTAATTGGGAAGTGGATCCTTAACCCCTTCGGAAATTGCTGTCTCAAGGAAATTTCCTGCCTCTCTCAGTGGTGCTGTGGTACAGAGCCAGGTGAGGGCTGCGCTCACAGCAGCTGGGATAGGCACCGTGAAGGAAAACGCTGTTGAGGAAGAAAAGCATGATGCTTCTGTGTTTATGCAAAGTCTAAAGAGCATGTGCGATCCGGAAGAAAACAAGGATGCAGTCTTGTTTTGTTGAGATTCAGGAGCTCGTGTGCCAAAGACCAGAAGCAAGTTATGTATTAAACTGTTGAGGTAAAAAATCTCCTGGAATATGACACGATGAGCTTTTCCCATGACAGAAGCGTTTCAGGCTCTCCCCTGATGAAGCCTAAGACAACGTTATTTATTTAGAAATTCTTCCAGAGCATCTGTTTAATGTTCAGCAACCCACCTTTGCCATCTTCCCTCTCCATCTACAGCCTCACCCGAAAAACAGCTGAGCTGATTAGTTGTTAAGACCTAACAGGTATCCAGTTCTCTCACGTGAAATCAAAAGATTAAATCTAGATTAAACCTGCTTGCCCACTGATACAACTTCACTGAAATTGTTTAATCTTTAACTAGGGATGAATTTGGCTCAGAGTCATTAATTGGTTTGAGTATCTTGCAGTTCTGTGCCTGAAAGACATTAAATACTCATTTATTTGTTGCAAAACAATTTTACGTCATGGACAGAATCCGGCATGAAAGGAAAGAAAAGCAAACTACCCAAAATTGCCAGGAAGCTGTAGTCCTCAGGGAATTTTCCCCTATCTAAATTGGAACTACCTCAGTAGCAGAAGGTTACTTGGGGATACTTTAATAGGAAGGAGCGAAACAGATCTTCCATTGTGTTCAGCCATGCAAGTTCCCTCTGCTTTTGTTAAGAAGCAGGATTGAATCTCCGGGCAGGGATATATCTGGACCACCACCCAAACCTGAACCATCATTTTGCCTTTCAGAAGGGTTCATTTTTTTCCCCAGCTACTTTTCCAAGCTCGTTTGCCAGACTCTGCACTTTTAAGCTATGACTGGCAACAGAAGTCCGGCAAAACAGCATGAAGAAAGAGGATTTTTCTCCCAGGATTCCTGATCTGAGCAGAAATAGGCAGTGCTGGAAATAGTGCAAAACCCATCTTCCTTGAAAACTTTCCAGCCCATTTTTGCAGACTGTAGGCATTTGGGCAGTCCAGATGAACTCTGGATAACCACCCAAATTTTTGGGTTTGCCCATCGCTAAAAATATCACAGACTGGAGGGCACTGTCTTGAACTGAGTCTCCAAGCATTTTGAAATTCACCCAGCCCTGGTTGAAGTGATCATTACAATCTGGCAGGGAGTGAAATCTGCGTTCCAAACTGTAGCTATTTTTAAAATCATCTCGCCAAAGCCCTGTTGGAGACTGAAAAGAAAGCCATTTTAGCCTGAACAGAATGATCAATAATTTCCTATTCTTGATGTAGCATTTATACACAATAGCACATATAATAGCACATACCTGTAGGTAAATTGCGTGCAGCGGAGGAAAAACTGTTAAGATTTGTAACCTTGCTGTAGAGCCCAAAATAATAGTAACGATGATTTAAATACCCTCCAAACTGTTACGATTTTTAGTTACCACCTACTCGTGGCCTCCCACGCACTCCAGGAAAGCAGCTAGCTTTCCCAGCTGCTCTGCAGCAAGCTCTTCACAAGCAGGAGTACAATCGTGCTCTAAACAAGGCTAGAGGTTTCCCATGCAAATGACTTTACCATCTTTTCTGAGGATGCATGAGGCCAGAGATGTCAAGCCGTACAGCGGGCACGGTCAGGTGAAACCAAGGGAAGGAGGAATCCTGGTTGCGTTTGTTGCATTTGGGAATCCCCTTCTCCAAAAAAAAAGAAAAAAAAAAAATGCTTGTTGTTCCCAGACAGATAAAAAGGGTTGAAGAGCAGCTTGCAGAAGGGGTAGTGGGCAGCTTGTTATCAGGGACACCCAGCTCGGGAAAGCTCTGTTCAGAGGAGACCTTTGTGTAGAGTGGGATGGAGGAAGGGAGCGCGTGATCCATGCAAAGAGGACCCTAACCAGAAATAGGTGAGCAGGGCATGAAATCCAGAGACACTGTAGTGTGAGCCATAGCCCAGTGAGTCAGCTGAGAGTGGAAGATTACAGCAGTATCACCTGTCTTAAAGAGTGCGGAAGCGGGGACTGAGGGGTAGAGGTGAACTGCTGGCAAATCTCTTACTATTTTTATCTTCTATCTGCATGAGACAATGATGGATTGTCTACATTTAATAGGAATTTATGACCCAACGAGTGATATTTAAAGGACTCAATGATGCATTTAATAACCAAACATTCTTCCTGATTAGTGCTCATTTGATCCCTTGAGGATGGTGCTCCCTCTGACTGAGATGTAAAAAAAATGCCCTTGTCTCCCTATAGCTTGCACCAGAGTCCAGGGACGCTACAGACCTCAGGAATACCTGAGAAATTAATTTTGCCTGAGAATGTATGAACTAAATAGTTTATGCTCTTTTGGTTGTGGTCTCTCTCTCGTAGTATGCTTTTAGAGGATGCAGAAGTTGGAAAGCAGAAGTCCTGCTGATTCTTCATTACACTGATTTTTTTTTTTTCCTTTCTTCATCAGATTTATCAACTCTTTGAGGATTAATGCAATCACTTAGCCATTTGCGAAGGTGAACAAAATTGATCCCGAGTAATCTGCATGATTTTGGTAATTTAAATAAAAATGTAAAGGAATGAACGTGTGCCACTTGGCAGAGGCTGTGCTGCTCCTCCTCTTTTTTGGGTTTCATTTTCGCAGATATGCTAGCTCAGATTGTTAGCTGCCTGCCTGGTGGGCAGAGAAGAATCGGAGCAGTAGACAATGGGAAAAGGAGCGTTGTTTTTGGCATTGATAATTCACTCCTAGAGAGATTACTCCTTGTCCACTGCTTCTGCTCCCAAAGACAATCAGGCACCTGGAGAAATGGGCTACTACAGGTCTCTGGCCACATCCCTTTCTCAGTATCCCTCATGCTTTTTGGGTTTACCCCAAAGGAGCAGAAATCAGCCTTCACTTTAATCTTGCAAAGGTTTCTCTTTTCCACTCTAAACCCCTCAAAACCTCTTAAATCCGTTCCAGTGAAAGGCTCAGGAGTATATCCTAGTCATCTATCCCACTGCTGTCCTGAACATACAGGTAAGCATAAAATGTCTGCTGCAATCCGTGCATTGCATCATTTTTAACCTTCTGCTGTAGGAGCTCTGAAAGCAGGATTTGTATCAGGCGGCCACCAGCTGATGAATGGTGGCTGTTTCCTTCTCGTTTACTCTGTGACAGCCTTCCTAAGTTAATCACCATTAGACAGACACGGGCAAACAAATCTTTGCCCAACTCAACAGCCTTATGTTCTCCTATACCATAGGTTACTGTGACACAGCAGATGAGGGAAAACACTGAGGCACTTCTTCATGGTTTCCTACAAATCACCCCATCGCAGAGAGGGATTTACCACCCACAGCAGAATAGGAGCAGCCAGTTCCCTCCTTTAGAAGCCTCGTGTCTGTACGCTGGCTTTACTGCCTTCAGCTGAGCTCCTCAAAGAGGAGTTTTATAGGCAGATGCATCAGCATCCATCCGATCAGCCTTAATTTAATAAACACTCCTTCACAGCAAGGAGAAAATGCTACCTCCCTCTATCCCCCATGCCTGCCTCTGCCATCTCAAGGACCTGCTCCATCTTCAGCGAGACCCTGCTGCCCACAGCAGAGCAGGAGCTTCCACCCCTTTCCTCCAGCGTGGACCGGCCTCCACCACCCGCCTTTGCTTTATTTACCCCTGAGTCACACCAAACTTTTGATGACCTTGCCTCCTGCCCCTGAAGAAAGGTTAACAGCCTTTGGGGCTTTTTGTTTTTCCTTCCCCTTCAGGAAGTCAGCTTAGTTTCAATGATAAAAATAAACAAGGCAATTGAAAAGTCCCCGTGGATCCGAGACTGGTTTAACTGGGCAGAGGGCGCTTCACCCCCTTTCTTTTGTCAGTTAGGCTTGCCTCTGAAACCTGTACTTGAATTTCAATGCTTTTTTTTTTTGCTTGATTTATGTCTAAATTTATCCTGCTAAGTTTCCTTCTAAAGTCCATTCTTTTCTGCAACACAATAAAAAACATTAGACAACCCATTGCTCCCTACAAAAAAAGTTTTTTTATAGCAGTTCACATGAGAAGTCACTTATGAATATTGTTTGTATACTGTGCTGTTCTAATGCCCTGTAGATAAAAACCTTTTATTTCTTCATAGCTCGATCTAAAGCTTTACATAGTAGTACCTTTCCACAGAACCAGCCCTGCCTCGTGTGTGACAGATTGACATATACACAAATTCACTCTTATTGTATTTGAAATACCAAAATAAAAGTGCCTTCTGTACTTTCTGCAGAATATGCCACCTTGAAATGGGTCCAGGTAGTTTCACTGTAGATGCAGATGAATCTTCTGCTGTTCATAGTGCTGCAGTTCTTAAATGTATTATTCATTCGGAGTGATTGATTTGGCGTGCTGTCCACATTGCTTAAAAGCCACTGTCTGTTCGTCTGTCTGTTAATCTGTTTTGGCATCTTGCAGAGACAGCACTATAGAAAAACGCTTTTTCTTTCTGTTGAAGTAGTGACCAAAACCCAAAAAAAAAAAAAAAAATCATAAAAAAGGAACTGCTTGATCTTGGGATTCATATACATTAAAAAAAATAATAATCCTATACCACTGAGATGGCGGAATGGCCGAAAGGGGAGATTTTTATATTCTGGCAGTGGTGTGCTGGAAGCCTGGCGCGTTTGTTACTGGCTGATTAGTGGGATGCTGGGGCAGGGGAAGCAGGAGGAGACGTCGCAGCGGAGGAAGAAGGTGCTCTCCGTGAGATCACGACCTCCATTCCAGTGTCGTTTCACACCTCGGGCAGTGATCTTGTTACATCTCATAAGCTGAGCGAGGTCAGCCCTGGTCAGGCTGAGCGCTTGAATAGGAAACTTCTGAGGAAGAAGCCAGGCGCTGCGGAGAGCGGGGCTGGTGGCTGGGCAGGTGACATTATTCCAGCTGAAGGGACTGCCTCTCAGGTGGGTCAGACCCAGGGGCTGCAGTTATTAACAGCATTTCTCCTGGGTTCTCCCCGCAGCAGAGGTGCTCACCCCGCTGCCCGCCCTGGGTGGGGACCTGCGTGTCCCCCCCGGCAGCTCCCGTAGGAGAGGTCACGCTCTGCTTCACCCTCCTGCCAAGCCCGCCCGGGCAGGGATGCTGGCAGGCTCCATCCCAAGCACCCTGCAGCTCGGGAGGAGGAAAGTTCAACATACACACTGGGTGAGAAAACCCCACTATTTTGGAAGGGTATTTACTCAAAAAAGGGAAACAATGAAAATCCCAAGAAATGCTCACGTGAAAATCCCCCTGATGCTCCCAGCTCTCTTGCCCTCCTCCCTTGTGTTCCCTGTGCCACAGGCTGTCTTCTCCTCTGAGGAGCCTCACCTCGCAAGTCACATTGACCCCCACCACCCACCGCGAAGAAGAGTGTTACTCCCCTCAGATCCTGCCATCAGAAGGTTCTGCTGGAGAAGTGGATGTATCCTTTTGCTATAGTTTTTGGCAGCAACACGAGGATTTTGGAGAGGGACAACTCTGCAGCCTGCGTTGCCCATTGGATGAGGTGCAGGACTTGCTGCTATGGAAAGCAGGTGAGATAAAGAACCTCCCCAAACCCACATCCCAAATGACAATTACACTATATGATAGTTCAGATAAATGGTACAATGTTTAGACAGATGACCAATTTGGCATTTAATCAAAGCAATACTCTTAGCCTTATTAGTGTGGTCTATGTTTTACTGCTGCATCTCATGCCAGAAAGCGTTTTGCTTAATGTTTTAATTCTGGATTTTCTAAAGTGGAAGATGTTTCCTAACCCCACTATCCATCTCTCAGTTGCAAAACAAGTGGTGACATGAACACCCAGGCAATGTCCTAAGGATCAACCAATTCAGGCGAGCAAACCTGGAACCAGCCCCAAAAAGTTCTGCTTAGTCTTCAGATTAAAGGCTGGTTCCCTTCACTCAGTACAAAGAAGTCCTTCAGGAGACAGCGGGCTCATTGCTGTCCCCTCTCAGCATGGTGACTCCTCTGTTGGTTTGCACCGTGCCCCTCTCTGAGCACTCGTGGGTGGCTGTGGGTGCCCGTGGTTTCAGAGGCAGCACAGACAGCAATTTTGCTCTTACCAACCTAAAGTTTGAAACTTTTGACTTAATGAGCGTTTGGGACCTGGTGCTGGCTCCCTGGCTCGTGGCTGGAGGAGTTCTCCACAGCCCCGTCTCCTTGGCACAAAATAAAAATAGTCAAAACCAAGCCAAAATCCCACTTGAGGGTCTTGAAAAAATATTCTTTGTGTTTCATGTTTGCTTTCCTGGTTGTCTATAAAACGCTGTGCCCCAAAATGGTGTTGGGTGAACAACAGTCATCTCCTGAAATAGAGACTCTCTCAAGTCCCCTTCATTTGTGTTTGTTGCTGTTGTGCTTCTTCACCTGCTGGCCTTTATCTAGCAAAGCAAGGTGAGTTCAAAGACAACTCTGGAGGTCTGTGACAATTTTAATGATGAGGTGAAGTTGGAAGGTCTTGTGTATTACGAACTTAATGGGGCATTCTTCTCATTTACGCTGACATCCTTTACATGGAGTTGTGAAAAGGAAAAGGTGTAGACAAGCGATCATAGGCGATTGATTTATTAAGAAATAACTGTCCCTTACCTGTAAGCGAAGGCCCAGGGAGGCAAACAAATACTTAATAAGCCCCATATAATCCTAGAGTTACAATGGACTTAAGTCCCCATTGTCTTCTCCCACTTGCTTTACTTTGCCCTATGAAGCCATCAGATAAACAACAATGACAAGAATCAATAACAGAGCTGTGTGAATAACTGAGATTTTGATTTTTCCTGGCCATACTAAAAAAATCACAGGAAAAATTCATTTGCAGCTGACCTGCAATGAATTCTTTCCGATGTTTTGGGCAATCACTTTAAGTTAATTGTAGCATTTTCTTCAGCTTCATATTTTTTCTCTGACTTCAGCATCTACAAGTTTTCTAATTAAAAAATAAATTGATAGAAATATCAGAAGTGTCAGAAGTTAGTGGAACAGAATGGCACTAATTTTTTTTTAATACCAAAAAGAAAGGTTCAGATTGTTTTCTCACTGGATGCTGTTTCCAGTAGCACAAATAATCCACTGAAATTTGCAAACAATTTTATTGACACCAAATCACATATTTTATCCAAGGAAAAACAATGTTGCTCTGAAGGGATTTGCCAGGGGTCTACTCAGTACCTGCATTCCCGGTGTGGATGCTGAAGCTGTTTGTTCTTGGCACTTCATGCTCCTGTAGAAAACCCAGAGCGATATGCATGTGGCAGTTATAGGTAGACAGCAAGAAATGTTATTATTTTGGGGAGGTATGGCTCTTTTTTTGGAGTTTTGGGGCATTTCTGTAGCGATAAAACTAATGTCTGAAGGACCAAAAAAAAAACCAACTTTCTTTCGATGAATGTTTTCTGGTTTTAAGATTAAAGTGTCACACAAATTCTGTGGTAAATATTTTCTGCAACAATTCTAGCAAAGAGCTAAACATTTCCAAGGTAAGTGTGTAAATCCACCCGTGCCTGCTTTCCCAGAGACCAGGATAGACTATTTTAAGATTGTGCTAGAAGACAGACAATGCATTGGGGCTGGTCAGGAAATAGAGTCAAACCAAGAGCTCAAGTTAGCATTGCCAGCCAAAAATAAGTAGCTGAGTAACTACAAATTTAAGAGGAAATGCTCGGTTTAATACATCCATTTTGTTCCAGGAAGTGATGTCAAGCTATTGTCAATGGGAAGTGGTGAAACCCAAAGGGTAGTGTAACAGCAGGGAAGGCTGTAAGTGTTTGCAAGAGCCCCCCCAGTGCCTTCTGGATGAACCTGGCCACTCACCACCCCTCTGCTTCCACCCTCTGCTGTTTATTCCCACAACACCCTGTTGTGTGAGGACCTGAGACACTGAGAAGCAAAACGACCTTGTGAAGGTCATACAGAAAACCAGGAATACAGCTGTCCCTCATACGCCAGTGTGCGACCAGGAGACCTCTGCTTTTCAGCAAGACTATTTCAGCAAGACATTGAATAAATAAGATTATTTTGGACTGCCTGCTTATTTGTCCTATCTACAAACAAATAGGTGATGGGTGAGGAAAAAAGCTTGCCTTTTTCTTTGCAGAAGGCAAATCCCGCACTGAGATGCACTGAGAGCCACCAGGTCTTTGTCTTTATTTGTGTGTTGCCATTTATAGTAGGAAGGTGGCCCATTATTTTGGTGAAGCACACATCTGAGTTCAGGAAAGGCAGGCAAGCAAATTGAAGGGCTGATAACATTTGATAACATTTGGTTTGCCTGTTTGACAACACTGATGCACCAGGACTGTCGTAAAGTAACCTTTGAAGAAGGTCATCAGGAGCCCAGCCACATGGGGTGGGAAGTACACAGCACCCATTGAGCTGCAAATGGCTGAAACAACAGTTACCAAAGGAAAAAAGGGAGGCAAGAGGAGAATGGGGCTGGTTCTGCAAGGAAAACCCCAGCAGCTCTCCTGGAGTAAGAGTTGAGCCAGATACAATGGCTAAACCAAAGGGCAGATCTACAAGAAACATCTGTAAGATGATTCAAGGATTGGAGCATCTCCCTTATGAAGAAAGACTGAGAGAACTGGGGCTCTTTAGTCTGGAGAAGAGGAGGCTGAGGGGAGACCTTGTCAATGCTTCCAAGTATCTAAAGGGTGGTTTGAAGGAGGAGGGAGCCAGACTCTTTTCAGCAGTTCCCAGTGAGAGGACGAGGGGTAACAGGCATAAGTTGGAACATAGGAGGTTCCACTCAAACATGAGAAGAAACTTCTTCACAGTGAGGGTGCCAGAGCCCTGGAAGAGGCTGCCCAGGGAGGTCGTGGACTCCCCTTCTTTGGAGATTTTCAAGACCTGCCTGGATGCAGTCCTGAGTAACATGCTCTAGCTCTGGGCAATCCTGCTTCAGCAGGGGAGTTGGACGAGATGATCTCTATGGTCCCTTCCAACTCCAAAAAAATTCAGTGAAATTCAGTGAAAATTCAGTGAAACCTCATGGACATCAGACTGCAGACAGACAGACGCCTATTTCTGAAGCTGGGGAAGAAGCAGAGCCTGGGGACAAAGCGATGGCAGTGCCATGAAGATAACATTCTCCTTCCCCGCGGCCGTATTTTTAGACCCGTTACCGGGCGAGGAAGCCTCACAGCCAGGCGTGCGCTGAAATTCACCGTAACTTTGTTCACAGTGGGACGTGCGCTCACGCTGACCATCAGCCGGCGGATCCACCTCTTGGTGCGCCTGAAACGGAGCTTTTCATGTTCAAAGGGGGGACGGGAGGTTTGAAGGTGCGGAGGCTGGCACGCGGTAGGAAGGTGCCTGCCTCTGATCTTCTTATGCCTCAGTTCTTCCAGGAAAACCCAAGCTAATTGCTGTTTTAAAAGGCTATTTAATTTTAAAGCCTTCCCCCCCGCCCATTACTGAGCTGGCATGACTTTCATCACGGAAAGGGTATGTGCCATGTGAAGAGAAAGTGAGGAAACGTGGGGCGGGCACTAAAAATAGCGTGTGTATGGGGACAGTTGAGGAAGTCGTTCCACAGGAGATAGGGAATGAGTGGCTTCCACTCTATGGGGCTTTGCTGAGTCCCACTAATTAACGTTTGTAAAGCACTTTGAAGATGAAAAGCACCGGTTCATCACCAAGTTTAATTATTTGCGTCGTGTTACCTAGGACTTTCGCTGGCTACCTTCAAACGCCACCAAACTCTTCCCTCTACGCGGTGAGCAAGCTGAAGAGTTGAAGGGAGAGTCTGAGGAGGTGGCGTGAGGGGCCTGGGACAGGAGGAAAGCCAGGGCAGGGCAGTGTGGTGACACCTCCTGCTCTGCAGCTGGAGGGTGGGCTCCACACACACACCTTGACTTGGACTTCACCGGACCTGGGGGTTTCAAAGACACTTAAAGAAGGGTTCCTGTTGAGTGCCTGATGAATTCCAGCCCCCTTTAAATTTCCAGTGTATAATTAGGGCTCTTTTACGCTGGCAATTAAACCAATTTCAGGTAGGATCACGTTTACACTGCGCAATCATGCTTCTAACACGTGCAATTAGCACCAGTGACAGAACATGAACTGTTCCTGATAACCGTGTGCATGCTAATTGGCCATCCTGTTCACCAGCACATGCTAAAAACACAACTGCGAGCTCAGATGTAGATGTACCAACAGGAGGAAACGTAAGGAAAGTAACCACTTAAACAGCCACCTCCGCTCTTCGAAGAGAAAGGCTTTAAACAGATAGGACTAAATTCAGTGGGACAGCTTATCAGGTGAGATAAATCAATGCGATGTCATGGACTGCAAACTTTATTTTGAAACGGACCAATATTGTTCACATCAATATAGGCAATATTCTTTCTTTTTTCAAATGAAGTAGTTGAAAGACCCCTCATCACATTAATACACCTGTCTTCGCAAGTGAGGCATTTTACTTCTTCAAATAGCATCCCTAGGGGACGTTTAATTCTGAATGATTTTCTCATTAAAAGTATGGTTCTACTCGTGAGAAACAGAATGTCCTAGTAAAATAGGACATGACAGAGCCAGAGATTTATGGGTTCAACACAAGGATTGAAATCTTGATTACTGAATGGAAGCGTGTGCAGAGTTAATGATAACTTTGGGTTCTCCACTCATCTCAGTGGGATGCTGCTCATCATTTTCTGATGATTAAAAAGGAAAGTGTTCCTTAGCATTTGTAAACTCTAATCAGAAGCACAACATTAGCTCTAAGGATGAAAGAGCTTCATCAGACAGAGATAACTCAGGTTTTTGCCCAAATAGAACTTGGAATTAGTTTGGGAAACTCAGTTTACTGCATCCTCTCTGCACCTCCTCATTTAGAATGCAGACTGGAAAACTGAAGCACGGGGGGGCATCTCTAAATCCAACATTTTCTCAGGAATCTCATGAGAGACACTATGAGATTTCCAAGCTAGCATTTAGCTCAGCAAGATTCGCACAAACACACGGTACAGAAGCTTTGGAAATTTTGGGCACCTTCTCCTGCTGTTTGTAATGGGCAGGGTTCCGGAGTGTTCGCCAGGGAAGAGGCTGGAGGGGTAAAGGCTGCTGGTACCCACAGCTCTCCCCTCGGAGCGGCTGCCTGTCAGCAACTGGCAGTCAGGTCTGACCCTCTGCTTTAAGGAAGAGATTCAAAGGCTCTCTGGCAGGGCAGGCTCCCTGTGACAAAGGAGTAAATTTGTGACAAAGGAGTAAATTTGTGTACAGGAGCAAATACTCTCACTTCTCCCACTTTAAGGAAGACCCTATTCTGCAACACCACCAGCATGTTATTAGAGAACCAAGGCTGAACCTTTTTTTAAAGCATACAGAAGGCAACCGGGGTCCACTCTAGCAGTGGTGCACTTAATTCTGTGATGGGCAATGAATCCATACATGTACAATTTTTTTTCTCCTTTTTATCTGCAGTGCAGATTTCCATTACACATTCTGCGCCTGTTTCACACACACGATTCCTGCAGAAATCAATGGAAGTCCTATGTGCAGAAAAAGGCACAGAAAGTGCAACAGAGATTTGCACCACGGATTAAGAGATTCTCAGTGTTGATCAAAGAAGAATTTTGTCCGAGGTTTGTAAAGCACTTTTGAATCCTTCTTGATGAAAGGCTCTATAAAAATGTAAAGCTACTGTTGTTGTTAATGTTCCCTTGGTACATAACAGGAGAAAAGATGCTGAAATTAAAGTCACATATATTAATATTGATTAAGAAATAAGCAAATTCTTCTAGAATTTGATCTGCCTTTCATTATGTGCACTTGATCTTCCATTTTCAAACAGGGCATAGTTACGTCCTGGAAAATCACAGCCTTGAACTCCACCAAACCACAACTACAGATTATATATTATTATATATAATTTTGGAAATCTGTCTGGAATACACCATAAAGCAAGAATAAAAGAAAAACTGTAAGGACATTTGTATTTGTCAGCGTCTCCCCAGACAGAGCCCTGAGGATATGATATTCTTAGAATAAAGCTTTCATTTCACAGCGCATCAGTGGGAAAATTAACAAGCTCTCCTCGTACTGTTCCATAATTCATTTTCTTTGTTTTAGATATTGAGCTGAGCTGGTACAGTAACTTAAATAGATAGGGGAGATTTTAAACACAGATTCGGATTCTGGCTGGTTTGGGTTGTTTAGTTTTGTTTTGCTTTTTTCTTTCCTTATCCTGCAACTTCCTAGTATCTAAATAAGAAGTTGCCTCAATTTATTTTAGCGCTTGCCTTTTAAATGGAAAGTGCCAAATGGTGTTACAATGATTTAAAATACATCAGAGCAGGCTCACTTCAGTTAGTGCAAGGAGTGTAAACTGCATCTCCTACAGCACCAGGAGCGGCGTTTGTTCTACAAAGGAAGGAGCCTGCTCGTTTCCAGCAGTGGCAATTGGAGACCAGGATACCAGAAAGTTCAGAGAAAAGTTCCTTGGGGGCAAGGTCAGCTGCCACCTGTGCTCCAACTGCACCTCAGTTAACAAGAGGCAATTGCCTTAAAATTGTTGGGTTTTTGCTGTTGTTTTCTGGAAATGTGAAGTTACATTTCTGCACAAAATCACACAAACTCATCTGAAGCAAAAGTGATATTCCTGACTCTTTTCTGTCAAGAAGTTCCCTCTGTTCTTAGAAGTCCCGGGACTCCGGAAACCGGGGGGGGGGAAGCCATAGCAAAGCTAACTTTTCTCACTGAGAAAACTCCTGCTTGAACAGCAAAACCATCAAAACTGTGAGAGAAATATTATCCGGCTCCTCCAGTTCTGCTCATTCAGGTGTTGGGCAAAAAGCTTGAACAGCAAAAACATCAAAGCTTTGAGAAAAATATCATCCATCTCCTCCAGTTCTGCTCATTCAGGTGTTGGGCAAAAAGCAACACTGCAGCAGAAAAGCAGAGGTTGGGTGTGTAAATATGTGTGTGTAGTCGTGGGGCAGAGAGTGGTGAAGGTGCTGTGGTCCCTGAAGCCCAAGAGCCAGCTCCCACATCGCTTCAGTAATGTCACTGAGAGCCCCCCTGCCTGCACGGGAGCAGAGACCAGCATGTGGCTTCTCTCAAATATCCCCAGCAAAGTGCTTGCCTGCTTGGCAATGAAACCTACTTTTCTGTGTTTAGGAAAAGATTGCCTACTCCCTTCCGTTTCAGAAAAAAAAAAAAAAAATCTAGGGAAAAATGTGGTATGCAAAGTAGCCTACGGGGGACTTGTGGAACTTTGCCTTGCTTCCACCTGCTCGCTTCCTTTGGTACACCTGTACAGTGTTTTAAGAATCCCCCCCAAAGTACCATCTCAGCAGTGCTGAGCCAGAAGGAGGACACAGTCTGAGACGCTACCTGTCATGAACAATGAGAGTCCAAAAGAGAAATATCACTTCATGCTTTTAAATGGTCTGGCAGCTGAGGGAAGTCCATGGATGTGGGTGGCCTCATCGCCCCTATGCAAAATGCTGTTAGTAGCAGTGAAGACTGGGGCCAAATGTACAGAAAATCTCCTTGTTATGAACAAAAAGTGGAGTTGCAATTGAGACAGCTGACAAAATTAAATACATTCTTTGGGCATCTGTAGTAGGAAAGCCACCCCTGTTCCCCACAGATAACCTCAAAGATTTCCTTGCTGCATCCTCTTTCCCATCTGTTTGGAGCCAGCAGTACCTCCCCGTGGGAGGTGGCCGGGAATCTGAAACTGGGTGAAGCTGGTGTCACTGTGGTGTGGGGAAATGCATTCAGCTGGCAGCTTTCAATAAGAAGTGGTGCTATCTGGTCCAGAGATATCTCTTTCCATGTGCCCATCTACACAGCGGCTGGCACGCTGAGGCAGGATCGCAACACAAATAATAGTGGGGGCAGGCATAGTGAAAACGTGTTCTTCCCTGGAACAAGCTTCCTCCTTATCGCAGCCAGTAATAGCACTGCATTATTCTGGCTTTAGAAAGAGATGAGCCTGTTTTTGCAAAAGAGCAAGTGCCCTCAGTTCCTGTTGACTGCTGGCGTCAGCCGGCACCGCGCGGGGCTCTGTAGAAGTGAAGCTCTGCGGGAGCGATGCTAAGGGAGGACGAGGACACTCTGACAATGTCAACCTTCTTAGGTGTATGGCTGAGATGCTCCTTGTCCAGAGGGTCACTCCCACAATTGTGACCCCAGCCTGTGATGGGTTCTGCTGTCAGATGGGAGATCTGGTTCTTCCCCATCCGATCTACAACTAACGGGGATGCCTGCATCAACCTGTGGTGAACATTCCTTATGCTGTAGCAGAGTACAGCAGGAGAAACAATATCCTCCTCAGTTGGGTACCTGTGCTTATATAACTGTGCATACTTTAAATACTTGTATAAATGTCACAGAGCCCTATAAAATTACTAAAAACAACGGGCCCCAAAAGTTAAAGAAACATCAAGAAAAAATAGCGTACTGCAATTTTCTAGTTCAATGAATCTGCTTTGTGCCACAATCACAACTAGCCATGAAACAGCACCAGCGTTTCCTTTGATGTGTATAAAATGTATTTTTAATTTCACTAGGCTGCTGCTCACTCTCATTTGAAAGGGTATTTGAAAGGGTAACTGGGAATGGCTAGGTTGCCTTCTCTGCACTTTTCGTTGCTTTACTGCCTCTGCCATGTCACCTCTTATTTTTCTCTTGTGTAAAATACAGCCTGAACCTTCTGAATCCTTCCTCACAGAGACCTTTCCATGTCTCTGAACATTATCATCACCTTCTAGACCTCTCTCTGGCTGCTATTACTTTTTTTTTTTACAGACCTGAGCAAGGGTATTGAAGCCAGGCACGTCCCTGCGTTTACAAATGCCATTATAGTGTTTCTGATTACAAAATATTTATCGCCACAACGTGGACACGCTACAAAGCCACTTTTCTGCCTGTACTGGGAGAGCTTCGTGCTCTACCAGCAACCTTGTTTAAACAGGAGCTATGGGGGCTGCCAGCCATTTCCAAGCAGAAGAGATGACAGCACCCCGAGGCATCCGTGACCTGCTGGCTGGGATCTTCCCTGGGAGTGACTGGATCCTGCTCTGTGCCGGCTTCTCACTCAGGGCTTTCTGTTCCCTCCACCAGATGGACATTGGCAGATGGCGACGCCATTTTGCTGTTTAATTATTTAAAATGCTGCATGCAAATCAACCTTTGGCATTCAGGGATAGAACAGGGTGCTTGTGGTCGATATCCCATCTTTGATACGCTGTCTCGGATTTCCTTCCTCACGAGGCTGTAGAGAGGGTTCTGGTTGGTGGTACTGGGACTACCTGGCAGACAGTGTCTAACTATAAACCAAAGGGACAGCCTGTAACCCTCACTCCTGTGAATAGTCCCTTTGACTTCTCCCGCTGAGGGACACAAATGTATCTTTTCAAGGAAAACAGAACACAATTTTTAGTAGTAGAGGTTATGAAAAATGGTTGATGTTTGAAGCTGTTGGAAAAGCTGGAAGTGATGCCAGCCTGTCACTGGTTGAGGACTGAAGGTTGTCCTTCCTGGTTCTCAGGACCAGCTTCAGTAGTAGGACGAGCGGGACAAGTCTGGGCTCTAACCTAGAACCAGCCTCTAGCAGGAGGGAAGGAGGTTGTGTCATCGATACTGGCAGTGACATGCTTTGATTTTCTCGGTGTGCTGAGTCAAGTTACTATTTTTACAAACTTTTTGGAAGAGTTTCCCTCATTTTCATCTAGCCACCCCCTACCGACTTTTAAGGTTCTGCCAGTTAAACAGTTATTATAAGCCATTTGTCTGCTTGGGTTGAGGATTTTTGTGAGACTGCGGAATGTAACATGACAACAGAGCCCATAAAACATTGGTTCCCAAACTGTTCCACGGGCCATGACCATCCACACAGGGTTGTGACCCAATCTGGCTTTGAGGTCCTCCATAAAATAGAACATTGCCCTCAAAATCTCTGTTTCTTCCTCGTCCCTTGTGTCCTGTGTGACCGTGCCAAGACTTCTTGGTGTCTAGTCACATGTGCATCTGTTTGTACATCATCAAAAAGGGCACCTCTACTTGCAAGTGTCCTTCTCAGTGCACCAGAGCTGATGGATGTTGACTCAGCCAGTAGAAGACTGTTTTACAAGCTGCATCGGTGGTCACGCCAGTACAGCCTTTAAGAAAAGTCAGAGGACGTTTCCTGTGCCGTTGGCCACGCGATGAGCTGCTCCCAGTGGGCTGGTCTCAGCAGAGGTGGCTCTGCATGGAAGGGGTCAGATCCTCGGGGTGAAGGACCCGCTGTCCTCAGGGCCTTTGGGCTAGGGAAGGAGCAGTGATTGGGCAAATGGGTGGAGAGAAGCATTTCAGAGCACCACATCGTGCTAATCAGCTAGTGCTCAGTGAGGAATAATGTGAGGACACGCTAATGTGCTATTAGAGTTGTGAAAGGAGCCCCACAAAACAGCTTTTATGACAAACAGCGCACAGGCAGAACAGCAGAACCCAAGTTAACCTGTAGATTAGTTTAAAAGGAAAAGCAGCAACAACAAACACATTAATACAACTTAGTGAGATAATAGCTACCCCAAGCTGCACTGATTGGAAACAATTGGCAAAGCCTGGGATATAAGGAATCACTTCCTGCAGCAATTTCCTTTCATTAAAAAAGCATTTAAGCATTTATAAGCTTTTCATTTCTGATATTTGACTCTGGATCTTATTTTTAACTCTGTACTCTCCTCAAAGACACTGTGCTGTCTGGCTGAATGCATGGCCAGGGCAGGAGGAATTTGATCAGAACACAGGTGTTTGCTGACCCAGCATCACTGCGGAGGGTATCACACAGAAGATGTTACTGAAATTTTCTTGAAGCAAAAAAATTCGTACAGCCGTTTGGCAACCCCCCTAGGTTTCCAGCCTAGGCACAGCAAAAATAATTCAAATGCCTAGGTATGAAAGTGCAGTCCATCACAAACGCAGCTACATAAATGTAGCACCCTCGTTTCCAAAACAATTGGAAATAGTTACATCTCCAAGATCCACAGAATTCCAAAACACCAGTGAAATAAGAGTCAAAACCACCTTAACTGAAGGACTAGTATGCCTTCCCTGTTAGAGCTATCATTGGTGATCACGAATTTGCCTTTTTTGTTTGTTTGTTCGTTCGTTTCATGGTACACTGGTCCAACAAAGAGATTATAAAAAGGTTTTGTTTCTGAAACACCTGAAATAAATTTTTAGTTCTCTCATGTGGGAAAAAAGAAAAAATGTGATTTGCGTCAAAATTTGGGTCAAATGCTTAGCTCAACTAAAAAGAAAACATTTCCATTGTAGCAAGAGCGGGCTACATTTATTTTGATTTAAGTAGCCTTCTAACCTAAGCACGAGTTTGAAAGAAAATAAATTAAATATCCCCTTTTGCCAAGATGGAGGAAAGACTGAAGCCTTTCTGCTTTTCCTTCTTTTTTCAGAGAGGAAGGAACTGAAACACATGACACAGTGGCCAAAATGCTTTTGCCCAAGCTTTGATTTTTTTTTTTTTTTTTGTTATCCTGGAGTAAAGTTGGAAAGGAAACATTTGCCCAGCTCTGACTTTGAGACTTTGGCAAAGAACCGGGGCCCATCCTCCCTCTTTCCTGCACTGGTCATCTCCTGTGGGGTCTCTCTCCAAAAAGCAAGCCTTTCGCGAGCAACAGCGGCAAGGGATGAGGTGTGCAATCCTCTGCAAAAGGGACTCCTACAAGAAGAGACACCTCTCCACCTGCCCCAGACTGCCAGCTGGGTCCTGCCTGGGGGAAGGAGCAGAAAGAAAGGTCTGCCAGGACAAAGTGGTAGCACTCAGAAGGGACAGAGGAGTATCCTCTGGAGTGCCGGTGTAACCCAGAGGTCCATGCACCTACTACGGCAGCATCGTGCTCCTTCTGCCTCCTTGGTGACGTGGCTAAGGAAGGTTTCCACCAACCACACGCTGGTGGGAGGTAAGAGGCAATCAGCCAGCAGGATCTTCCTCTGCCACAGCCAGGGCTCTGGTCCATCTCTGTCCTCCTCCGTGGAGGTCCCAGACCTCCTCCCTCTTTCCCTCTAAGCAGGGAGCAGAGGGCAAAGCATGACTTAGGTAGGAGAGGCCCAGCAATAAGCCCCCAGTTATAAGTAAGACCCTGGCTGTGCTATAAAGTGTCACAGGAAGCACAGTCCCACTGCCAGGCTGGAGAGAGAAAGCAGAGAAACCCAAAACACACAAACCCAGCTCCTGGATAACGCTGGAACAGCATTGCCAGGTCACTCCTTTCAGGGTGCCAGTTTTTCCAAATAAAAGCTAATTTTTTGCTAGTCAAAGATGACCTTTTCTTCTTGTAAAATTTTGTCATAACAAAAAAAAAAAAGACGTTGATTTGGTACCTTTAAGAAAAGTTGATTTTTTATATATATTAGGACAGACAATTTTTAGCTAGCCTACTTTAGCTCTAGCTGCCTCTCCTACCTCTCAGATCAGTGTTATTTAGAGGGGGAGTTTATACATGCAGTGAAGAAAGGAATGAGGAGTCTAGAAACTCGTTTATTTTAATGGCAACTGCGTGACACTGTTCCCATCCTTGCAATCGCAACTGGTCTGCTTTTCTAATGTGTGTGCCCAATTATAACTTGCAAGAAGCCATGTATCTCATAAAGAATTTAGTTAATTTTCAATATTTTCCAAAGTCCTGTAAATGAACAATGCACTTTTTACAGGTCTTTCATCAAGGAGTTAATAACCAGATGAAGGTTTTCTTTTCATCAGTTCCTAAGTGATGCTCCATTTGATTGAAGAAGATCAAAAATGATGATCAGAAAATAAAAAGGAAGTCTTAGAGGCAGCCTTTGTACAACACTTTAACTGTCTCATTCCTGTTATTTCAGAAGTATCACTGGGTTTCTTTCAGGCTTGGAAAAGAAAAAAAAAAGAAGTATAAAATTCTTGTGAATTGCCAGTACTTGCTTTCTTCTTACTTTAATTTTAGAAACCCTTGTGTTAATGGTGGGCAGTATACCTCTGCCAGACAGTGCCGTGGTCCTAAGTGAAAGCAACACCAACCATAGCAAAACTATTAGGTTCTGATATTGTCTGTTATAGTGTCTGTGGTCCTAGTCTTGCATCCTACGCCGTGCCAGCTGCATGGTGCTGCCCCACAGTGACCTGTCCCACCTCGCTGGCTCTCGACCAGCTACCCCATCCCTGGGGACTGGGGTGGAGGTACCTCGGGGGGGGTAGAGGACAGCCCTTCTGCAGGAGGTCTTTTACCCTTAGTGTAGAAGAGCGTCACCCTGCTGCAACTAGTTTTACCTGAAAATTTCCTCTTTTCTTTAATTGTCTCTCGAAAGACCTCCGTATAAATTTTCTCTCCCCAGCTCATTTCGCCTCTTTCCATTTGCTGTGCCCTGATTTACTGCTTTTAATTAGAAATAGGGAAATTCTTTGCGAAGATGTGAGATGCTGCTTCCCTGAAAGCAGCTCGAAGACGTGACGGCGCTCTGCCGAGCTCTTCACAGCACAACTTCATCCTTTGTGTCCCCTCTACCCCTGTCCCCTCTCTCCTGTGACCCTGCCACCTCGTGCGTGCACTCCCTTCTCCCGTCCTTCCATCTAACCAGGGTTTGCCTCCTTTCTGCTCCCCTCTCTCCCTGCAGCATCCATAGGAAAAAAAAAAAAGAAATTAAAAAAAAAGGCAGCATAATCTTCCTGTTACCACCAGAAGAAGCTCCCTCTCTGAAATTTCCTGCAGTGGGTAAATGTCGGTCCCCTGCCCCTTGGCAGTGTTTTGCTTCAGAGTGGGTCATTAACGCCTGGCTGTTAATAACAAGTGTTTGGTGCAAGCTGGCATAGCTCATCAAGAGCCTGGACACTGTCATCCAAACATCCAAATGATATTTTCTATACTGGCAGAGCCATAGCCCCGTCTCTCTGTTGCAGAGAGGGAAACTGAGGCACAGCAGGACCACAGACACGTCACCGTCCTATGCTATTCCATCCTGCGCCTTGAAGCCTTCCCCTGAAGTGAGTACTTGCATTGAAGGGTGATTTCAATCCAGGAGCAATTTGGGTTTCTGGTAGCGAGTACTTCATAGCTTCTAATCATCCTGCGTAGTGAAGCCTGCAGGGAATCAGAAAATGTTACATTTAATTTTGGACCAAGTTTAATGAAGCACTGGGCTTTAGGAGAAGCGCTGCATTTTCGGGCAAGCTCAGAGCACTCAAAAAAGGGCATATTTTATTGCAGATGGTTTGAACAACCTTTGTCAGGATTAAATATGATGGAAAGGGGATAGCTAAATATGGATTGATACTACCGCACTTTTTACAAAATGCTTGATCCCACAGTTCTGAGGACCAGTTATCTTAAGATCTGATTCTTAAAATCAGTTATCTTTTCAGCAGGATGTATACATAAATCAGCAGAAGAGCCAGTTAATGACTCACTGTTGTAAACTGAATGGAATTTGTTATGAATATGATTCATTGAAACTTTCCTAACAAATCAATTTGTTTCAATCATACTGTAATTCAATAATAATATTTAGCATTTATATGGTGCTTTCAGTAGCTCGTGAAACTTTCCAGGCACTAATTGTCTGCGTTTCACAATAATATTGTGCGCTGCTGGGTTGGGCTGTGTCTCCCTTGCAGGTGAGAACGCTGATGCCCCAAGAGCTTAAGGAAATATTTGAGTCTCCTGAAAGCGTTAGCCTTTCTCTGTTTTACCCCTTTTGGCACCCACCCTCAGACAGGGTGCCCAGCGGTGACTCAGGGCTGTGACCATCCGTGGTGGCAGGGCAGTGCAGGAGAGGGTTTGGTCTGTCCTGTACAAACCACAGCCTGTTCCCAAGCTTGGCATCCACGCTCTGGAAGCTTCGCCTTTCCCAACTACGATCCTTCATTCTGCCTTTCCCCCGTTCAAAGGCTGAGCTCCAGAAACCCCGTGTCTGCACCCAGGGGCTGTCCTGCTTCCTGCACCCCATGGGCAAGTCCTGCTCTGGCCCTGACCCATCCTCCTTGGCCCCACTTGAAGGATCAGCTCCTGTATTTCTTTGACACTTCACATCTGTCCAAATGCTGTGAACTTCAGCTTCAGCTGCTCAAAAAAAAATGGATCCTACAGAAAAATGAGGCATTACAAACCACGTATAAGTAGTTCAGAATAAGGGCTTAGCTTTCAGGTAGTCTATGCCTAAAAGATGTAGACGAATATCACATGGGGTTTTTAAAATCACAGAAAGAGAATAGGTACCTGATTGCTGCTGATATTAGCAGGACATAGTCTGATTCAGTAATGTGAAAATCCCACGAGGAACATTGGCTTCTCTAGGAACTAACTACTAAACTCTACTTTAAGCAAGGTGACCCAGCCTTAGAGTGAGCTAATCTTGGATGTGGAGGCAGGAGTAAGATACACTTTGTCTTGTGCCCACGTCCCATGTTCACCCATGAGATGGTGTTATGAGAGGTGGCTACTGCAGTGTTAGTTGCTTGCCTCTGTTTAAAGCTGCTTATGGATCTCTACATCCCACAGCACCATATGAAGAAGAACATATGAAGATAGCATACAGGCAACTGTAGGGGTCTGGAGTGTGGGTTTCTGTCTAGTACAGTGCGACAGTGTAAGCCTAGAAGGTCTGTAATGCTCCAGCTGCTGTATCCTGAACATACCTGATGTCATCTATTCTTTGAAATTAAGCAGGATGTGGTATTTCATAAAGCACAGTATTATATTATGGAGGTCAGGATGCTGCGGAGGCAAAAAGCAAAACCATCTCCATAAGCAATTAAAATATTTGTGGAAGAAAGAGCCACCAAGGATCATTAAACACAATGAGGTGGGTATGGTCTGTAGCTCAGGGACTTATTAAATGAGGGACTTCCAGAAGCTGGAGAAGATCCCTTATAGATGCCCATGTATTTATTATATTCTTTCTTTAGGTGATTGCTGGTGATTGCTGTCAGAGATAGGATGCTGGAGGCAGACACACCTTGCGTCTGGCCCTGAACAGCTATTCTTATGTTATGTTCCCATAAGGATTTGGGTGGAATATTGTCTAAAATGGGGCGGTGGCTCTAAGCAGCTGATTGTTGTGATGTCTGTGGAGTGGAGGAAAGAAAGTTGTCAGTGCCCAAATAAAAAATTATGAGTCATCACCTGCCATGTCACATGACAGAAAAAAAAAAAAAGCTGTCAGGATTTTTTATTGCCCAGTTTGATTTCTTTTTTGACCCCCTCCTTAGTCCTCAGCAAGTGCTTGTGATGGCTTGCAGGCGACAAGGTTAGTGTTTCCATACACAGGAAAGGGCAAACCTCTCCCTGGTGCCGAGACAAACGCTCCCCTCCTGCCGAGATGAGGAGATGCTGAGACAGAGAATATTCATTAATTTACATGTTGCTACTGTGGCTGTCCTGCTGCCAGTGCTCCGGGGCCTTTGTGGGACCTTGTACTCTGCCTGGTACCGGGCTGTGCTGCCCAGAGTGACCCACTGACCATGACTGACCCCTGCTCCCGAGGCTGCACCACCCGAGGCTGCAAGCCCCAAGCACCAGGACTCACACAGAAGCCTGGTTTTCCAGGCTTTCCCTCCTTATTCTGTACCATTTTGGGTTGCAGAGGCACAGCATTGCTGGCTGCCCTTGGTCTTTTGCCTGCTTGCTTGCGTCCTCTGCACCGAACAGAGTAGGGCTGAGAGTAGAAAATATGTGTTTAGCTCCTTGCTTATGGCAAAACACCGAACTGATGCTCGGTGCTCCCTGCTGGGGACCTTTTTGCTATGGGCTTCACAGGCAAATAAGTCACCTTGATGCCAATATTTGTCCCTGTTTCCTGATGCAATGCATAAATCACATTGCTGTTCCTTATCAGCTTGTAGCGCTTGCTTAATGGGCAGCTCTGCTGCTTCAGCAGGGAATTAGCTAGAACAACATTACAGTGATAAAGTAGGGAGAGTAAGCATCCATCAGTGGGTCAATTAGTAATGTTAAAAAGGAAGCTCTGAAATAACTCACATGGTAATACATTAGTTCTTGTGCACACGTTCAGATCTGTCGCTTGGCGAGTATGAAATGAGGGAAAGAACAAATAATTAGGGCTATGTTCTTTTCTAGATCTGTGCCAAAACCTCCCTTTAATAACAGTACCTCTCGTGGCCTTATCAGCTTTTATCTCTAGGCTCTTTAGATGGTATCTGCAGTCACTTTTAGCGAAGCCGGATTTGAAGCCAACTCTCCGTTCTTCCCAACCGCGCACAACCCTTGGCGCGCCGGCACCAAAGAGGTAGACCTTTGAGTTCATACACCCACCCATAAGACGCTTCTCACACCCCCACCAAAGCGAAGTAAGAACTCCATTTGCACCCCTGGCAGCAGCAAGAGGCTTCCCTAGCACGGGGACTTGGCAGGGCCACGTCAGGGAACTTAAACACATCCAGGGATGGTGACTCAACCCCCTCCCTGGGCAGCCTATTCCAATGCCCAACCACTCTTTCCATGAAGAATTCTTTCCTAATGTTCAGTCTAAACCTGCCCTGTTGGAGCTTGAGTCCATTCCCTCTTGTTCTGTCATTAATTACCTGGGAGAAGAGACCAGCACCAGCCTCTCTACAGTGTCCTTTCAAGTAGTTGTAGAGAGTGATGAGGTCTCCCCTCAGCCTCCTCTTCCTCATACTAAACAGTCCCAGCTCCTTCAGCCTCTCTTCATATGATTTGTTTTCCAGGCCTTCTGGGTGAAAAAGAGGGTACTTAAATATAAATTAAAAAAAAAAAATCAGCAGTCTTATTGTCATCACAGAGGTTCAGATGAGCATGGAGCTCCTTAAACTTACTCCAGCACCTTTTCAATTGCCCTTTGCTGACCAAAGTTATTTTCCTCAACACTGTTTATTAATGTTTTAAGTTAGAACTCTCTACACTCCCAAACACTTTTGGTATTTAAATGACCTGAAATTTAATTGCTAATCAAGGAGACTAAAAGAATAAATTCAGGAGTTTAATTTCCAAGCTAGCCCATGATTATTATTCATTGCCCAAAAGCATCATTAAAACAGCATCAAGAGTGACACAGCAATCCCTTGTACCCTCCCAAAATGTCAAATACACATATTTAAATGGCTGAAAACCAGGAAATAAAGAGTTATGGTAAAATCAATGCATGCTGTGGAAGTGAGCTGGTTCCACAACTGCTGTAAATTAGCATGGCTCCAGTGACCATAATAGAGTTACCCCGATGTATGCCAGCTGATGTCTGTTTTTCCATTGCTGGGCATCTGTATACGATGAAAAGTATGTAAAACTCCTCTAAATGCCTAGAAACTTTAAAATTAAAGGAATCAAGTTATGGGCTAGATCATAGTGACATTACATGGAGAGAGTAAAGTACAGTGAGTGGTTTGGGATCAGGTCCTTGTCAGCAATAGTGAAAACAAGCAAACAGAAATGTTGAGCACTCCTATAAATAGCTTTAGAAGGAAGCATACAGTATCCAAGCTGAGGCATCAACCTTGGAAATATTTATGAACTGTCAATATTGCTTCTAAAGATGCAAGACGCACCAAAAAATTGAGTCAAGAGTCGGAAGTCACCTAGAAAAAGAACAAATAGAAAACTAATCTGAGTAAATCTGGGCAGCCTCTCTGCAAATACAGTGTGTACTATATGTCAGTGCTGGCTGCGAAAGAAAAATTATGTAGGCATTTATTGCTGAGGGGGTTAAACCAAACATATTTATCCAGCCATTCTGGACACACAGGCAGCAATTTTGCAGTGGTGGCTGCTCCGGTGAGTTACCTGAGCTAGGCTGTGAAGATCCAGTTCTATCCCCACAGACATCCTCATGGTAGTAGGGCTATGGTGGCCACTAACCTTGCAGATTACACGGCAGCATGCTACCAGAGCTGCCAGTGGTCCATGATGGGATGCAAACTAGTCCTCTCAGGAACTCAGTAAACTCATCGAAGACCTGATAACACCCACGTGGTCAGAAATGTCTCAGAATTATGTGATATTTAAATTCATTCTCTTAAAATAGTTGCAGGTGGTTTGCTGCAGCACAGCACTTAAGAAGTGTTTCCTAACAAATCCATGAGGCAGTGACAGGGAAGCCGTGCTTTCTCCCTTGTTTTGAAAATGTACATTCATTTTTGTTGCAAAGGTTCCTGCTATGGTTTCAAAGCTGCTCTTTGAGTGGCAGTTTTTGGCCTTATCAGCATCTTCCTCTCCCTGTTCCTCCTTGGTCTCTGCTAAGATGAGCACCTTTGAGCCAGGGGCCAAGTTTGGTTGGAGGCAGTAAGGTTGGGGAGGATGGGGGAGAGGCTGAGGAGAACCCTGGGGACCCTGAGGAGATGAGTGCATGTGTGTGGCCCTTGCAAGGGCTCCCTTCACCCCAAGCTCACTCTGGGACAAGCTAGACAACTCCTAGCTATCAAATGCTGAAGAGATTGTCCTTTCTCATTCTACAGCTTCTCTCTCTCCTCCCTCTTCCCCAATTTAAATCACTATTTTTTACCATTTCCTTTTGGTGCGTCTTTAATCTTAATTTTAAATGCCAGCTTTTTTTTTTTTTTTTCCCTTTTAATCCCTAACTCCTCACTTTATAGACTTCCCAAGTCAGTAGCAGTCAAAATCTAATGAATTCCTGAAGGTCAGATGAGCATTTGGAGACCCACAGTTTGTGATGTAAATCAAGAGCCTGAGAATAGCGTCCATGCTACAGCCCCCACTGCAGTTGGCACTAATCAGCAAACATCTAATCAATGGGAACAGTAGCACATTCATGTGCAAGAGATATTATCTTGGCATATAAATAATGAAAGCCTCTAAAGCACTCCCAGATGTTGGAAACAAGATTCCTTCTGGGCATGTGAAGAATTTGCTTAGGGGAAAACAGAGCAGCCACACAAAAACAGAGAGCTGTTTTAGTCTGATGGAGTTCTGTTTACGAGAAAGTATTACTAAAAAAAGAAAAGTAATATCTATATGGCTTGAATCAGCCAAAGCTGACCTCTCATCTGCCAGATACCTGTAAAGAAGACAATTGGTTTTATCTGGGGTATTCAAGAGATACTGCTGCTTGATTATCTTTCATACAAAAGAGGCCCTGCTTTCTTACTATTGCCAAATATTCAATTTACAATCAGGTTTTCAATATGTCCTGGAATCTAGGCTTTCCTGAGAAAAATGAGCTTTTTGATCTCTCATAATGACAACTTACTCCATGAGATAAGGCTAAGAAAAGAAAAAGAACAATTAACAATTAATTATTTCTCATGAGAAAATGCTTTAATTCACAGTCCAAGCAAGTAAAATTTTAACTCCAATAGTTAATGTCTGGACTTTTTAAGAAAAGCAAAACCTACAGAAAATTTACAAAAATTATGAAGTTTTCTTAGCTTTTTGGCAATCAGGATATAATTCATTTACACCATTCAGTCTTGCTTAAACTCTTTATTCTTGCTGAGGACACTGGTGCTGCTGATCCACTACAGCTACTCACTTGAGTATATGACTCGTGGGAGTATGGACCAACCAGCCAAGTCATTCTAACACATTCTATTTCATCTGAAAATGTAGAAAATGTTAGCGGTGCAAACCCACCTCAAGGTATCAGTGACAAAAAAATAAACTATTCTCTAAGCTGGTTGTACAACATAAAAAAAAAAACCCCAGTGATGTCTCTCCAGGCCCTAATGGGTACAGCTCTATAACCTTACAAAGGCAATTACCATTATTTTACCAATGCCTGCTCAATATTATACGCCATGATGAGGACAATCCTCAAGTGATGTCATTTAGCTTTAAAAGCCTCTTCATGTTTATTTCTCATAAAGCACCGTAACCTTCAGCAATACAGCGGCTGGGATTTGTTAAAGCACAACCTTTTTTTTCTGTAAATGAAAAAATTACCAGGTAATCATTTTCACATTGCTAGACGGCACTGAATGCATGGAGTTGTTGATTTTTGTCAGTCCCTTTCAGTACTGGAGGACAATGGAACAAATAAATGGGAGTTGTCTCTTTCTCTGCCAAATGAAATAGCAAAGCTGTAACAGAAAATGGGCCAACAGGGCGACGAGGGTGGGATGGGGCAAGACTCAAAGTGGCGAAGTGCAGTGTTACGGTGTCTGTAATCTACCACTCCAGGTTTGGGGTTTGCTTACTTATATATTTTAATTATTGTTTGGTATTTTGCTAAGATTCTCGGAAGAAGGAAGCTATGAAACTTTGTTAAAAAGTCTTCAAAGAGGGTATTCAAACATTTTATTAAATGCAGTTCAATACCTCTGTTGCTGCTGCCCAGCAGCGTTACCACTTGCACCGTCAGCTGTTTGTGACAGTCATTTTAACGTGTTTGTGCAATGCCTAACACGATGGGGACTAGATGCCTGAAAGATACCAAATCTCTAGGCACCATTACCATAATAGGCATATTCCTAGTGCCACATTTTGGAGAAACGACTGGAATTTTATCAGGTTTGGGAAGTTGCTGTTGTTCCTCCAATCACAGTAGCTGGGAGCATTACATACTCTCATACAGAGGCTGTGACTGGACTCTGCAGGGATGTATAGAATCATAGAATCATCTAGGTTGGAAGGGACCTTAAAGATCATCTAGTCCAATCATCAACCTTACTTTGACCAAAAAAAAATTAAAAAAAAAATCACTAAACCATATTCCTAAGGACCATGTCAAACCATCTTTTGAACGCCTCCAGGGATGGTGCCTCAACCACTTCCCTGGGCAGCCTATTCCAATGCCCGATAACCCTTTCCATGAAGAAATGTTTCCTAATCTCCAATCTAAACCTCCCCTGGCGCAACTTGAGGCCATTTCCCCTTGTCCTATCTCCCATAGTATGCATGTACTTTATGTCTTCTGGAAACTTCAGTGACTCCAGTGAGGCAATACTTACCATTTTGAAAGACTGTTGGATCAGGGCTTGATTTGTAATGGCAACACCATTTTGTTACCTCTTGTTGTGAACCTCTCATACATTTCACAGTAACTAAGGAGTCATTGGTTACTACCAAATCCTTGCTTTCTCTCAAGCAGCAGATACCTAGTGTGGCAAAAATAATACACTTCTGTCAAATATAAATAAATCCTGAGCATTCCTCTGAAAATTCAATCCACCCTGAACAGACGGTTATAGCACTTCACAGAATCATAGAGTCATAGAATGGTTAGAGTTGGAAGGGACCTTCAAGATCATCGAGTTCCAACCCCCCTGCCATGGGCAGGGACACCTCCTACTAGACCAGGTTTCTCAAAGCCCCATCCAACCTGGCCTTGGCCATTTCTATAGTAACCTCTGACAGTACCTTCCTTTAGGGCTTCGGGCAAATTACTTAAACCTCTCTGTCCTTGTTTTTTGACTTTCATAGTAATAATAATTGTCTCATAGAAGAAGTACGTGCTCTAAACAGTATTTGGAAAGTGCCAGGAGGCTCTCTGAAGGAACGTAATTGTAAATTAATGAGTGTATTGTCAGCACCTCCTCCAAAATTCTCTGGATCTAAGTCAAGCTTTATATACCCCATCACAGGAGTCTTAACGCATACTGCCCCATGGAAGAAACGACTGTCATCAGTACGCTTTGCCAATTATCTGACGTGCAGAAGAATAAATACTGTGTAATGGTGTAATGCTTGGGAATGTGTCACAAGCATGTTTCCTTTCCTGGAATAATCTGTAGGTGTCAAGAGGACCTCAAAAATGGTTCAAAGACATTCAGGCATAAGACTTGGT
Source organism: Tringa tobata (assembly GCA_033628505.1). Lineage (NCBI taxonomy): Eukaryota > Metazoa > Chordata > Aves > Charadriiformes > Scolopacidae > Tringa > Tringa tobata. Next base: position 2,446,820 of record JAHREE010000179.1, read on the forward strand.
ATTGTGGTTTCTGTTTTCCCAGCCCGAACTCTGATGACCTAGCGTGCAGAGGACGACCTCTGACAGCAGTGCGTGGAGTCCTGGCCATCAGGTTACATATGGTGGACGTGAGGGGATTAGATATTGCCTCTGTCTTGTGCTTCAGCCTCCATCAGCACGTCTGGGGCTCCAATCTGGCATCTGGGTGCAGAGCTGAGCCATATCCTTGCTGCGTATCAGTCTGAGTTTTGGGCTCTCCTCAGCCACCGTGTGCCCTGGTTTGAAGGAAGAAGAAAGCCAGGCGTGAGCTGGGCAGGAATTGCACTGCCTTTCCAAGGGGCTTTCATCCTGGGAGCAGGACACCCCAGTCAGCCTGGCAAGCTGATGATAGATTCCCCAGTTCCCTGTCTGATGCTGAAACAAGGGCACTTTTCTACCACACGGGAAAACAAAAAAAAACAAATTAGAAACCCCAACAGATTGATTTAGCTATATCGGCCAGTAATTTATTCACCAGAGAAACTGGTATAAGCCATATTGCAAATGAACTTTTGGCTTTGGTAGGAGAACTTCCTTGTTCCTACACTAGAAGACGTTTTCCCACAACTGTGTCTCACAGACATTTTGTGCAGCTGGGGACATGTTATAGATCTGAATTGAAAGGACACCAGAACTGCATGTAGTTTTGACATAAATATTGGTCATTTTGAAGGAATTTTGTCTGAAGAGTTTTTTCAGACTATCTCTGCCCCCCACCCAGCACATTGTGTTTGGAAGGAGAAGATATGGGTGAAGCCATTTCAGAAAAAAGCCCTGACTTTTGTGTACATCCATTTCTTTTATATTGCTGGGTAATTTAATGTGACGCATGGAAAAAAAATACAGTGTTTTATCAGCTCTCTGTTCAAGCAGGTGGTGCTGTATTTTGTGTAAAGGACAGTGCTTAATTTAAGATTTCTACCATAGCAGCAATTCTAAATGACAGCATTTGTATTAAAAGAGCTGCTCTTCCCAGCAGCACTGTTATAAAAATACTGAAACAGTAGTGATATTATTATAGATCTGCTCCAGTAACAAAAGTTCTACTGTAAGAAAATCTCTGATTTAGAAAAATCCTTGCCGTCTTTCGCCAGTGATAAATGTTCCCTTGGTTTCCATACTGGTGCAATTTAATCCCCACAATTTGAAGGGCTTGCAGGGAGGCAGCTGTGTACTGTAAAAGCACGACGTGTTGTTCAGTGGGAGCAAAGGTGGTAAAATGGGGCCGGGAGCAGTTATCCAGGGTAATGGTGCAGGGAACAGCCAGGAAAGCTGTGCTTTCCAAAAGCCCTCCGTGCACTCCGGGTGTGCATGAGTGTATGTGTAGGGGCAGGAGGGACATGGCCTGCTTCTCCCCAAGCCCTCGGGCAGGGGGTGCAGTGCCCTGCTGCAGGGCAGGTCCCCTTCGCTTGGGGGAAGGGTTTAATTTGCTGCCTGCATGAATCAGGAGGAGCACAAACATGCCATTAGTCAGCACCTGAAGCTGATGGCTTTCCCATCACCAGTGATTCAGCAGTAAGGAGTGGTGTGGTTCCATCCATTCTCCCTTCTCTGCTCCACACCCCCCACCCACCAGTGGCAGGGTCAAGGATGGGGCTGACATTAACCTCTCTCCAACAAGGTGGCTTGAGATGTCTTCTTCTACCCACCCACTGCATGGGTTTGCGTTTCAGAAAACCATCCACGATGAGAAACGATTGACCTCAGTCCCATCACATCGATGTTTACATTTCCAGTGCAATCGGAAGCCACAGCCCAGAAGAGCCCTTTCCACTTCCCTGGTTTTTGTGGTAGGACTCGGAGCGGTTCAAACCAACGTGGCCGTAGGAGTCCAAGCACATGTTCTGGTGGGCTGGGCAAAGCATTTTGTGCCAAAGTTCATTCATCCTTTCTCCTCGTATTACATGTAAGTGCTTTTTTAATTACACTAATGTTTTTGTCTCATGGCATTGCCTCACAGGTCACCTCACTCTCCAATTACTGCTCGTGTAAGGAAGTGCTTCTTGACACTGCCCTCAATTTCTTTTTTCTTTGTTTCCACTTGTGCTTATCTGCAATGGAATGAAAGCATGAACCACGTCTGAAATTAGCCATTAGGATTTTTACATACTTCAATTAGTATTCTTTTAAGAAAACCCATTTCTCTCTCTTTTTCAAAAATTTAATTCTGGCCCATATATAACCAGTTCTATTTACCCCCACAAGCTTTACGTCTTAGTTTTCAAATTAACCTTCTCAATACTTTTTTGAATCTTTCTGGTGCCAGAGTAATTTCCTTATAATATGGTGACCAGGAATTAATGAGTAATTTATTTCATCTTCCTCTGACAATATTTTGAGCGCCAGCCTGTACAGGAAACAGTCTTTCTTTTGAATTAAGTGCTGCTGTGGCCTACCTGAGATCTGCCGTGGCTGAGATCTAAGTTTAGCTACACTCTGCGGGGTGGTGAGGAGGAAATTTAAACACAGACTGCGTGACCAGACTCAGAAGCGGGTGCGGGACGCCACGGGTCACTCTGCTCTTCTCATCTGTCACCTCGCTCCGTGTTCGCCCGGCGCTTGAGGGGAGCTTCATGGAGGGAAACAATTGAAATTAATTTAGCAGAGTTTATCCCTGCGGGTTTTTCATACTTATCCCATCACAGAAATGTTATGTTCCCTATTCCCTGGTGACCCCAGAGCTCACATGGGAAGTCAGCTCCAAAGGAGGTGAGGTCAGGGGAGAGTGCAGAAGTGGTTGCCATCCATAGGTTTGGGTTTATCTGGGTCGTTCTTCCTCCCCATGCCTCAGGGATGAGTGTGTGAGGAGGAAGGAGAAGGGCTCTTGTCCCTTCTCAGGCCACCTGGGGTTATTCCCAGAAGGGCAGTCCCTCGGTCGACTCATCAAATGGCATCCCAATGAGTTCTCTTACCCTCTTGCTGACTCCTGTGGTGCAGAGCAGGTTAGACTTGCTTCAGCACGGGGGACGCAGCGGGGGGAATTGGCCAACAGTAATTAAAAGTGAGTGTCAGCTCACACCGAGGCTCCACATTATTAGTTTAAATGAAGATACTTTCCATGCATGGTGAGCCTTGCATACCGTGGCACGAGCTATTGCATGCAATTAGCTTGCAGAGAAACCTGTGATGTGCCAAAGGAAAGATCAGGCAAAAAACCACCAGCATCCGTGCCCTCCCTCAGCAGGAAGAGGTGCATCAAGCAGACCGGGCTGGCTTTCTGCTGACTCAGAAATCACATGCAGGACCTGGTGAGACTCTGAGCCCAGGCCAGCCTATATGTATGCAATGGATGTAGGCAACCGAGGGTGGCCCTTTGGAAGCTTGCTTCTTGCTGAAATATTGAAAAAACAGCCTTTTTATTGACACATCGCTCAGCTCCTTCTCAGTTGAACAGTCAACTTCGTTTGAAGTCAGTCTGGCTTCTTCAAGGCAGGGTTAGCTGTGTCGGTGTCGTTCCCAACGCCTGTTTGTCCAAGCTGCTCATAAGCACCTTCCACGCTGAGGACTGCACCACCTGCCCAGACAATCCACTCCAGCACTTACAGCAGCCCTAGTATTACAAAATGCTTTCTAATATCTAGCCTAAACTGCCATTGCTGTAGTTTAAACCTATTTCTTCTTGTTCTACCTGCCACAGCAGTGGAGTACGGTGCTTTTTCCACCTTTTCCTCAAACTCATATTTTCAAGACCTTTGATTATTAAGACTGTTCTCCCTCTCCATTTTTTCCACATCTTTCCTGAAGCCCAGTGCTCAAACCTGGACATGAAATTCCTTTAGTACTGAGAGGAAACGAGCCTTCCATTTATGTAATTTAATCTAATTTACTGCCCATGTTTTGATTTGGAGAAACCTCTCATTCACAATTTCTTTAAACCTTGGGTTGGATAATACTGATATCACCGCTGAAAGAGTACAAGCATCTGGCAACTGTGAGGAAGAGGCAAGACCTGGAAAGAACAAAACCATATCCCATCCACCCATTATCATCCATCTTCTGCAATGGCCAGCTTCCATCCCCAAACTGACTGGGCACAAAGCTTGCTGCTTCTTGCAGGGACAACCAACCATGCTAAAGGGAGTGAGAAACAAGCCACAGTTTGCATGAATTTACCTAATGCAAATCAGTGCTGTGAGGTGTAAATAAGTAATGTTTGTACCATACCACTGCCTGTGCTGTAAAAGATTTACCATGTGGCTACCGTGGTTGTAGCTCTCCCCTGGCCATATGTAGGTATGAAGAAATCGAGGTAAAGGGGAACAGATGAACCCGTGGACCTCCCATCAGCCAAAGTCTACTGCCAAGACCCTCTCTAGGTGGAGGGTACTGCTAGAGTGAGTCCCCAACAAGAAGGGGAAAATAGCAATTCTGGTTCTGCACTAGGCTCTTATGTGCACATTCTCTCAGCTACATGTTGTAGCCTTCCTAAACATCCTGGCGTTGGAAGAAGATACTTCTCCAGTTCAAGGACTATTACTGCCAATTTATGTGTCTTTACACAGGGATGTGTCTGACCCAGTATGTTTTCAGCAAACTTCCTGACATTAATATCAAATGGGGCTCCTGTCCACTCTTATAGTACACACAGTAACATCAGTGTAAGGCTACCTAGATGAAACACATTACAGGTGACACAAATCAAGTACCTTGCCATTTATATACCATGAACTAGACATCTAGGATTTTCTCACCAGCAAAGCTGCATGCTATTAAGTCTGTCATGCTTTCCACAAAAAAAAAAACACAAAAGAGCCCCAAAACAAAACAGTGAAGACAATAGTTTTAAATAATCTCCATGCTGAGTACAAATGAGACATATCCAGGTCTTAATGTCCTTTCTCTGTGTTTTACATGCTGGTGCGATCTGGGACATAGTCTATAGCAATGACTAAGGGCATTAGAACAGCTGCTTTATAGTAGTGGATGGTTTATGAGTACTTGTGCAGAGCACTGCAGATAAGATGAGTATGCTACCAGACTGTCAGATCATCCCCATAACTGGTTAGAGCAAGGTGACCCGGGCAGGTTACCGCGATCAATATAGAAATCTCACAGTGAAGTTATGTATGTATAGCAGCTCCCACATAAAACAAATTCTTCCCATGTTGCCCATGTAATTCGGCTGCCTTTAATTCTAAATTGCCACTTTCAAGAACAAAATGAAGCAGCATTTCTGTGGGTAGTGGATGTTTTTCTGCTTCTTCATTGCAAATACAACAACAGGCCACCGTTTTTGCTGAGTTAGCTGTTTCCTCGCGTGGCCAAGTCTCTGTGTTTTCATTGGCAGGGCTATATCGCAGATTTCGGGAGCCACAAGGAGCAAATCATGCTTTAGATTCTGTAACATAAGCGTTAAATAGTTCTGCGCTGAAATAGACTGTGGGTGCAATTAGATGCCTTCGCCATACCCCAAAAAAAAGTAAACAGAGATCTTGGCTGTTCACCTAAGCCCGTGAGCAAGCCTGCACAGCGTGGGGTTATTCATGTGGGGCAGCCCTGGAGCATAAACCAAGCCAGGAACAATTCAGGGTCTCGCAGGGATTTGGCAGGGCAGTAGATGGGTCAGCCCTGCTCCCCGGCCTCCCAGCAACAGCAGCAGCAGCAGCTCATGGCAGTCCTTTCCCAGCCTGGCAGAGGGCCGTGAGCTTGGCCGGAGCCGTGCAAACCCTCGTGCTGGTGCAGAACACGTGGGCCCACAGCTCCTGGGGTTGCCCTGATCCCCTGGGAATTTTGCTAGAGATATATCAGTGGCACCTGCAAGACGAAACATGTGCCACGCTGCAGATGTCCTTGCTGTCACTTCAGTCAGCCTTCCTTGCTTTCTTGCAGGCACCCCATGTGGTTTGATGAATTTGTTTCTTGGCCTATTTCAGAGTCAGCTCATACGGGGATTATATGAATTCCCAGAAACGGCCCGATTCAGAGACATTTTTCCATGGGCTCTAATTTACTCCCACTGAAATCACAGTCGCCTACAATCTCAAATGTAAATTTATGTTTTGAGAATCCTCGGGGTCTTGTGTTCCTAAAAGAGACCTGTTTTCCAGAGTTTTGAACGTCCCCCTCCAGAAAGGAGCCCTGCTGCTCCTTGGCAATCCAGAGACTTCGGGCACCCTAAAACTACTTGTGGACATTTTAGCCGTGGCATTGCTTTTCCTGGGGAGGCATATACAGGGAGCAGGGTTTTCTCTGGACCCTCCAGCCCCCATTCAGGCACTGCCTTCTTTTTTGGTGTACTTCGTTTTACAATGAAACATTCAACAAATGTTTTAGGAGCGTTGTCATAGTTATTCTTATCTCCTTCCTCAGCAAAGGGAAATGTCTTATAAACATTTCCAGCTTCACTCCCCTTTGCTTAGATTAACGAACTGACCAGTACATCACTGCTCTTGGTGATAAGCTCCACTGCAGTTCAGGGCAGAGTAAAACACTCCTTCCATGAGAGTATTATCAGACTGAAAGCCTGGTGGTGTATTACACAGTTTCTTTGTCTCGCTGTAATGCTGTTTCAACATGAGTCAGTTCCTGGCACTGAGTCACCTGCAAGCGGAGAGGAATCCCACCAAAAAAATACACATGTAATTTGCTTAACACTGGAAGCTACGTCACCGACTCTTGGGATTTTGTCCCAAGAAACCAATACGACCTGTGTTGGTTTCAGAATTTTTGGAAAGGGGCAGTTAACCCGGCTTCTTTTCTTTGGAGCTTGTGACACTTCACCGGACCGAATAGGCAGACACCTCCCATTGCTTCTGAGGAGGTGGAACAGGCCTTCTGCTGGAGGAGCACTGCCCATGGTGGGGAAGTTGGGCATCTCCCTCCATGGCTTTCTGTGGGTGCCTCCCTGCTGGCCTGCTGGACACAGTTTCTCTTGCTTCAGTACAGAGATCTGCTCCCCTCCCAGCTGCCGCTTCTCTCTCTTTCCTATAATTTTGTGCCACAAATTCAGCCTTTGGAATGTGAGCCTAACTGTGCGTTAAAAAGTGTTAGTTACCCTTGTCCACAGAAGAATGTGTTCTGCTCCGCACAAGAAAAGCTTTCATGGAAACAGAAACAGGAACAGAAATCTATCCCCCAGATTATCATAGACTGCCCTTCTGCCAGCCTTGATGTTCAGAAGCTCTTCACCTTATCCACCATCACCAGCCTACAGCAACTTTCAGTCTGTGTTCAGGAGTTCACTGGATGTTTTCCCTTTCATGTCATCCCCATATTTACATACTTCTCTCATTGCACATCCCATGGGCATCACCTCATTGAGCCAGTCAGCAGTTTGGCCCTTGGGAATACCCAGAAGTTGCTGGACAGCTGTAAGGGAAGACGCACACACATGAATCTCACCGAAGCTGGTGGCTATACCTGCTGGTACTGTAGTTTCCTCCTTAGCTCCTATTGTCATTCGTTACCCTGTTCCTCATGTTTGCAAAAGAGACAACTGAGTAGGGTCAGATATTCATCATGATAGTTCAACTTCCTCAGCATAGGTGCCCAGATGTCTTTCCAGAAGACCCACTTCCTCAAGCAGGGAGAACTCCCCAAGCATTCGGTGTCACAGCCTCACCCCTACAAGATCTCTGTGAATAACTCACCCTCTCCCCACCCTCACCTGGGACTTTCAGTGGGAACTGTGGGTGCTGAGCCCAGGCACGGCCAGCTCCATCCCACAGAGCCCATGACAAAGCCCATGGTTTCCACCATGTCCAAACAAGAGCCAAAGCTGGCAGCAGCCCTGGGACAAGCGTCAACCTGGAGAAGATGGTGTGCAAAGATTATCTCCACTCTTACGGGCAGTGCCATCTGGCACGGATGCACATGTGGGAGATTAAACATGTAAAAGCCAGCAGCAACAACAACAAACATTTCCATAATAGTTCTCTTTCTTTTCTTTTTTCTTTTTTTTTTTTTGAAGGAAAATGCGTTGACCGTCTAATTTGGATTCATAAAGGAAACCTATTAATGAAAGGCTTCAAAGAACTGTCTCAGAACTTTTAATCAGTAGTTGCGTTTTAGCATGGAAAAAAAAAAAAAGAAAAGCAGAGGGGGCTGGGTGGTGGGCTTTTTTGTTGTTGTTGTTTTTTGTAGTTTTTGTTTAAAGCACCAGACAATTTGAAAGCGGGCTGGGTGAGGGAGCCCAGCGGGGAGCCTCTTCTCGCCCACCTGGAGGAGAGGCGCCCTGAATGCTTGTTTTCATTAGCATGGGCCTCTCTGGCTCTTCAAAACCTTTTCCACCCGTTGCCAAGGCAACCCGGAGCCGTATTGCGGCACACGGGTGTTGCGCATCAACTGGTGTGTTGCACTTAACTGAAATAAATAAGCAAATAAACATGGAAAATGGCCACAGGCCAAATAAGGGCACTGTCTTTTATCATGGACATCTAACATTTATAGGGATTTCAAACACTCGGTGTATCAGCAAAGAGGTAGTTGATCAAAAAAGGAAAATGCATGTGCACGCACAGCCAGTTCTTTTCATTTTAATGGGTCTTCTCACTTGAATAAGGTGAAAGGAATCGGGTCTAGAACACGCAATGCCATTTGCAAGTTATGTTTTCATGCCATTCAATGGCTCTCAGCTGGACCTGGCTTTTCAGCCAAACTCGGCTCCTGCTTTGCCATTAGAATCACCATCACCATCAGCAGCTACGTTTTCCCACCAGGCCTGGACACCACCCAGGCTACCAGTGAAGCTTCTGGGCACTGAAAGGCAACCACCACAGCAGGTGATGTAAATCTGGCTTTTGGGATCTGGTTAATCCTGGACTATCACCTGAGTCATTTATACTGCAATGATACACACCACAGTTGTGGGGATACGACTGAAGACCATGGGCCTGAGGCTTTGGTTTCCAGGCAGTGTGAGCCACCAACCTTGCGGAGAAGGAAGGTGCCTGAGGAGATACCACAGACTGCATTTGTGGTTGAAGATCAGCACCTGCAGCCATGCTAGTGAGGGAGCAGGAGGGGAATGGTCTCCACCGCAGCCTGCATGAGGTCCCTGGCATCCAGGGGAAACAGCTAAAACACCCCTGCAGATTATCAGAGAGCAGCCAAGGCAACACTCTGCATCCCTGGGAATATTTGTAGCAGGTCCAGCTAAGTACGGCTGCAAAAATAGTTTTCCTTTGAGGCTCAGGAAGGGAGGTGCTGGCAGGGGAAGAGGGAAGGGAGCGGGGCGGGAAGCTCCGTGAGGAGCAGCATCCATCCATCTCCCGGTACCACGCTGTGGTGCACCATGCCCTGCCGTGCTAGCAGTCACCAGAGCAGGAGACAGCAGCAGGAGCTTGGCAGAGGCAAGGCAGCGAGCTGCACGCAGGTCCCACGGGCTGCTGGGTGTAGGTGGGAGGCAGGGGAAGCCGGCAGGGAGGAGGCACGATGGCTGCCTTTCCTCCGCGGGGGCCACGAGAGACTCCCCTTGGCTTGGGTGGAGCTCGTGCTTCCCTCAAGGTAAACTGAGAGGTGAAGGCCTGCAGCCTTGGCGGGCGGTAACTGAGTGATTTCTGAACGCGGTCCCAGCCACCCAGAGCGGGCTGGCCACAGCGGGATGGCTCGCACGCCCAGGGCCAGCACTCGATTGAGCCCCATCTTTAGCTAGGACCTTCTGCCTGGACGTGTAGAAACAGAAGGGAGAAGGTGGCGTGACGCCGCACCAGCCATCTCCCTTCTCCCCGCTTCACCTTGCAAACCCTACTTGCGGCTTCACCAGGGTGAGCCCTTCCCTGCCAGCACGCAGCCCCCTCCTCGAGACCCAGATACCCTGGGGATCCCTTGCCCAGCTCCATGAACAACTCCATCCCTTCGCTCCCTTGGGAGCCTTGTGGGGCAAAAAGCAGGACGGAGGCTTGTTTGTATGCATTTCAAGCGCATCATGCACAGGCCACACTATCACACTGCGGTCAACTTGATTGTGCGTGCGTAGTGTTTGCACACCAGCTAAAGGCATGGGCTGTCCACGTGTCACCGAGTCCCCTCGGCACACCTGCGCACCATGTGGTGAGTGGCAAGGTACACCAAAGGGCTTTCTCCAGCCCCTCAGCACAGCCCATGGGTTTCTCTGCTGCTCTTGCAGCTGCCTTTCCTGAGAGGACTCGCAGTTCCAGCGGCCCCTCCTGGGTGCTCTAGCATGGCAGCTATCTTATTTTAAGCTCCCAAGCAACACAGACCTTCCAGGTGCAAGGATTCAAAAGTATGATGGTACCCAGTGTGTGGACACACGTGCATGGGTACATGCCCGTGCTTGCACATGTGTGTTCAGACAGGTGCGTGTTGATGTATGTTGCATTACATATTTTTAGATCCAGTAGATGCACACATATTCATACTAGCTTTATATATCCACACTCAAATACGTAACGCCTTTAAAATGTGTATGTACCTATCAGATGTACAAAACGTGCCAAGTGTTTGTTTAGGGCTAAGTCTTCAGACGAAGCATTTGGTTCTAGTTTATACGTTCATTTCATTTTACTTCTTATGTGAGCTGTAACCTATTTATTTAGGACTTTCAAATATGTAGCTATATATAACTATGATTGCCGAAATGAGTGTAAACATCATTAAAAATTGTATCTTCTTGTGCAAGCTCTGTAACTGTCACAGTCATAAATACACAAATGGAGATGATGATCAATCAAGGGTGTACTACAAAAAATATTTATTTATACAGCTATGAGAAACTCTGACTTGCCCAGAAGTACCTGAAGCTGATCGCAGCGAGTGCATCTCATGTAAGGCAAAGACTGAAAAGCGGTTTTATAATGAGGACTCCAAAATTCTTAAAAAATTCTCATCACATTTGAAACCTATGACCAGCAGAAGGAAAGTGCTGTGGAAGGAGCAACAGCACGCATCCTATGTGGGATCCGTGTTGGATGTTTTTCCTGGATCACTCGTGTTAGTTCAAAAAGTGTGTTAAGAAACGTAAGGAAAAGCTTGTCTCTCTCTGACGTGTATGATGATTCCAGCCTGGGATTGGCACTGCATCAATCCATTTGTGATAACTTCGTTTCTCTCGTAGCGCCCGTTAGTGAGTGGTGTGGTTGTATCATAGCCTCTCACGCAGCCTGATTTTCGGGATTTGGCGCTGATTTGCTGAGGGTTTCCCATCGGTTCACGCCTGAGGACAGGGAGCAGCCTACAGCCAGGGTAGGCAGGCTGTAGCCTGGGAGGTGGGGATGTAGACATGACCCCACGCAAGAAGGGGACCCTTAGTGACAAGGGATTTGCTTGTAGTCACACGGGCACAGCAGAGAACTAAACCCCGTGGATGTTGTTAATAGAAAAAAGACTAAACCTCCTGTGCTGCTGCAATAAACATGATTGTTCAGATCCTCAAATGGTGAAAGCTGGCACAAAACCCATTAACAGCACCAGAGCTCTGCTGATCTGCATCAGCTGGGGACGTGGTGCAGTGAAAGAGGACTGCTTCATGGCATATGTAATAGAGTGCACCTCGTTCTCCTTCCCAGCTAACATCTATCAGGTTCAGTAAGGCTGTAATGATACATATTAGAGGATGTCCAGCATGATCTATGGAGTGGTTTAAATTGCCTCAGACTTAGGGTGGCCTCTCACATTGCCCTGCATGGGGAAACTCAATAATTCTGAGCTACTGTAGCTCTGAAAAATTGTGCCCGTAAATCTCTTTCTCATCCGGCTCGTCACATTTCCAAGGGTGATGGTGGTGTGGCTGCACTGAATATGCACCCTGCAAAGCATGCGGTTCAAAGAAGCAGACTTTGGGTTTTTTTTGCACACAGGAGATAAGCGTCTCAGTTCACCTTTAAGGAACAAGCTCCATTTCACCAGTCTGTTTTTCTGGTAGTACATCTGCTAGGAAGAAAAAGGCGTATGGGTCTGCTCTGAGGAAAAGCAAGCTCCTCTTGGTAAGATCGGGTCCTTGAGCCCAATAGCACCAATTCTTTCCCCACGTGAGACGAAACCCAGCCCAGCCCAGCAGCAAGGAAGAGCAGAAGTCCTACGTTCCACTTCAGCCCCATTTAAACTCGAGTGTGGGAAGGGACAAGGGGAAGAGGAGGAAACCATATGTCAGCTGTCTGTAAAAGTATCAAATTAAGCTAATAAGTAATCTTTGCTTGTAGAGGGGTGTGCTGTTGGTCTTAATTAGCCTCCTTTCGAGATTAGGCACAAGAGTGAAGAATTGCAGGGCGTGGCAGTTTATTTGCTGATTGTTCCCTGGTCATGTTTTCCAGGCGTTTTATGGGAGGTGGGACGAGTATTCTCCATTTCATGAGGCTGAGGTAGTATTTCCCTGGAACAGGGGAGATACGGATTAACCTAAATCGGAAAGGAAAAAACTCCAGCAAAAACCCAACCCCCCCAAAACGAAACCAAACCACAGCCTGGATGGCTCTGGAGAGGGTCCCCGTGTCCACGGGGTAAAAAAACATCTTCCCATGATTTCAACAAGCCGTGGCTGCAGTCCTGCTGCCCTCAGCCTCCGGATATCACCTCGTGCCCGTGGCCCTGCTGAAATCAATGGCACAGTTTAAGGGTTAGGACACTCCAATCAGCAATGCACTTAAATATGCGCTCAACTTAAACATCCAAACAATCCCTTTGAATTCAACGGCTGCACGCATGGACTTAAAAATAAGCCTGCTGTTAAATGCCTTCATCAGATCAAGGTCTAATTATTTACTCGACGTTGAGTAGTTCCAGGGGAACTCAGGTCTTTGCTGTTTGGGTTAGTAAACTTAAGAAAAATAGCTTACGCTTCTGATTTATGCTGTGGCAAAGTGAAGCATGCCTTGAAGAGGTTAAGTGCTCTTAAAATCTTTTTGTGCAATGAAACCTATGTCAAACAGATTAGAATGAAAAAGCAGAGATACATTTCCTAAAAAAAAAAATTAATCTTCCATAGACAAAGAACTTTTGCCAGAGATCTTAGGAATGAATGCTTCTGGGGGCTTTAATTTGCAATATATTTTTGAAAGTTGGTTGCTACTTCTGGGTGGATTTGAGATGCAGTTTTGATAAGGAGGAAGCTTAAATGAATTTAAAAAAAAAAAGCAGAGTGCCCACATTAATTTTCGAATATGCTTTTGCCATCTAAGGACAATTTGTCCCCATGCATAAAGCCTCTCCAAGGCCTATTGCCATAAAATAGAGCTTATGTAAAGCAGGCTTTAAGGTATACAATGCTTTTATAGTACCCCAATGCAACTGGTCACCTATGGCCCAAGCCAGCAGTCCTGGTAGTGAAAACTCTTAGCTGAACAAGTGGGTTAAAATGCCTCTTTGACTGTTTAGATCAAGATCCCCAGGTCCGGTCCTGGCTGGATGTTTTACAGAATCTCCTGTAGCCTGCAAAGCCTGAGGAGAAAACCTATGGAGGAGTCAAGCTCCTCCTGTAGCCCCACTCCTGCTTGCTTCTGGTTGAACTGGAAACGCCATAAGAACAGGGTCTTATCTAATGGACAGTGCTTCCAGTGATGGTCCCAAACACATGCCCAAAAGGAGGCAAGAGCAAAATATCTTTAAAAGTTAATGAAATCTTTCATTTCAGTAACCGAAATGAGCATTTGATTTGATTCTTTCCTGGCTGGAAGCTCTCAATCAGAGCCAGCTTGCCCCAATCCTCACGCGTCAAGGCCAGGATTCATCTCACAGCACATCAGGTGCTTGGTTTCCAGTAGCTGGTGTGAAACACAGGCTCTCCCAAGGGTGATTCACATCATAAGTGGGCTGAGTTGCTCTCAGGAGGTGCCTGTCTTTCTCTGCTTTTACTATAATGGGAAGCAAGGGCTGACAGCGCTCCAAACTTAGCCACCTCAACTAAGTGCCTACAGCACAATAGGATGAATCTGGGCTTATACATATTTTTTCCTCCCTCCAGGAAAAATTTCACTTTGCCTTGACCTTCTGCGCTGTTCCTTTCTCAAAGGCAGTCTCCAGGGGAGCATCAGGGCTCACAGAGCACGTGGGCACTGTGTTGACCCTGAAGATTTTCACCATTGATGTCCTTCCCTTGGGTGTTTCAGAGGTGTCTTCCAGGGTTTGCATCCTTTCTACAAGACCCCGGCACTATTAATATTCCTGATCATAAACTCCAGAGAACCAGAAGCAAAGCTCCTGCACTCTGAGAATAGCTCCAGTGCTAAATATAGGGGATTTTTATGAATCTATTTGCCACTTCCATTAGTCAGGGCAGAAATACATTATTGTAAGATGTCTAAGCATTTTGTCATTGCTCACTGGCTGTATCAAAACGTAGTCCAAGCAGTTATCACTGTATTTCTGATTAATATTATAACAACCACTGGCTAATCACAGAGTCAGCAGTGAAAACTGCTCTAATCGTTATCTTTCTGGCTAAGTAACTTCCCCGTTATTTGTTGTATACTGCAGATTTTGGCGGGTGGTGGTTCTTTTTTCTTCTAATGTTAAATGTGAGATTTTATCCTCAAAGGAGTGATTATCTCAGAGCAAAATTGGCAAGGTTAAACACTATCTATAAAAAAACATTCAGCAGTGTGCCATGAAATGAATTACATAATATATCAGTCATCTACCTGGCTTTTGAAAAAGTGGGAATATGTGTTTGTTCAGTCTGGGTGAGTATTTTATATTAGGCTTTTTTTTTTTCCCATGAAGGTAAAAATGACCTTGGTTATTAGAAAGTGAAGATATACTGAACCGGGTAGAATCAACACAGTTCCATTTCATTTAGTCCCCACTAAAATTGAAAGAAGAGAAAATATAGATTGAATTTATTTTACTATATAGTGCCTCATTTGAACTTTAGTAAAGCATTAGCCACTAAGGAAAACCCTTCTCCCACCTCCCGTCCATAATCTGTTACAGATGGCATGTTAAGGAAATTGCCTTGACTTTATTGATTCTTTGCCATGAGGTTCAACTAACAGCCAGTGTGTTGCTGGGGAAATGTATGCTGTACTATAGTTACAGGAAGGTAGCACTTTGACCTGGCAGCTGTGTGTACTTACACAAAAAAGTCCCTGACACTTTAAAGTCACAAATCGGTATATTTTTTCCCCTTAGACATTAGTAAATCTTCTCTTTAGGACCCCTTTTTAAAAAGCTTTATCTTACCAATCTGAGTATTTTATAGAACGAAGGAAAACAGTATCCTGCCAAGATGGAAGGGCACAGGCTGAAAACTACCTGCTATATTCTGCCAGGTCACCGTAATTTTCTATTAGTTCCTTTCCAGAAATACTTCCCTTGCAATTATTATGAAATGACCAATGTGTGATGCTGCGTGCTACTGGCCTCTCACAGCTCAGTCGTTCATCAGGTGGAACTTCAGACATCTCCACATTTAAGTTTCCTATCAGAGTGAAGGGATCAATGTGCACTCTTTCTTCTCTTCGTTTTGATTGTAAGATTAATTGGAGTCTCAAAAATTCTGAGGAACATTTTCATCTGGCATGAACCAGTCTAGCTCTAGTGGATTCCACAGAGGTACACCCACTTCTACCAGTTTAGCAGCTGGCCCTCTGAATGTGAAAATCTACATTAGCACCTATTTTATAGGTGATAATTGCTGCTTAAGTACTGCAAGCCCAGGATATTAGCACTAGTTCTGAGAAACTTCAGAGTGGGTCAAATTCATCCTCACGCTGAGGAGCTGGTGGCACATCTTCCAACAGATTTCATCTCCCACGGTTTTCCTCCCCTCCCTTCTTTGTCTCCTCTCCATAATGGTGCTCTTCCTGCTTCTTGAGGGGCTGCACACTGCATTGCAGAAGATGAAATCCTACCTGGGAGCCTAACGACGGAGGAGAATGGAGGCATGAAGCATCCAGCCTGCAACTGCCACAACACTTTTGGGAATCAGTATAAATCATTTGCCTCTTTTGGCCAAAATATCTCAGACTGGTGGTCTTTTGGTTTGGTTTTTTTTTTTTTTTGTAAAGTTGTGAGAAGTCTAGAATCACCAACAGCTGATAACTGATAAAGGTTTGTTAACCTTTGCTATGTAATATAACCTTATTCTTCTGCCAGCTGCATAATCTCCTTTTGAAACACGCTTCAAATATTGCTGGCTCTCATGATGTCACAGTGTCCCCCACAATATCTGCTACTAGAAACACCTGATCATGGGAGATCTCAGTTCCCATTTTAAAAAATACATTGTTATCCTTCACAAACGGAACAACTGGAGGGCTCAAAGGCCCAAATCTCTAACCTTCCTTCTGATTTGTGCTGCTTCTGCTTCTCTGTAATACATTCCTTTTTAAGCTCAGTTCATCTTCCTGCCGGTACTTATTTTAGGTCACGGTTTTTTGGTGCTTTGACGTAACAACGCTGTGCCTACGCTTTCAGAAGAGCACTTAATTGGGATTGATATGGTGCATGGGGCTTGCAGTGAGATGGGCTGTAGGAGAACAGGGAGGCAACAGACAATGTGAGCCACACTCCTTGATGTTAGCTGTCTGATATTTGTCATATCCCATTTTGGGCTCTGAACTTACTCCCTGGATGGATATCAGTGGGATGGATTACAGTTCAACGTTGCATAGGTATTTGACATGTCTCTGCAAAATAAATATAATATATTAGTGGTATAAAATCTCCTAAGGGCATGATATTAAATTTTTCCATTCATCAGTCAAATTATGGTACTAGTAAGAAGCATGGCCGACCTAGCTTACTGTCAGGGCCAAATTCAAAGGCAGTATATACAGCAATGTAATTTAGACCTCTTGGCCTCATTCCTCACCTCTGCTGCAGAGCTCAGCTCTGCAGAGCTCACTAGCACTAGCAGGGAGTGGCTTCCCATTTTGGATATAAAGCCATTTTCACCCCCATTAATTCTCTCTATCATGCACTAAGTCTAGGCTGAGAAAAAATTTTGCATCCATTTGATCAGATGCTCCATCGCTGCTCCAAGGCAAATCTTGGGTAGTTCCCAAACACAATCTGTACTCTGTGACCTTCAGCCACACCTGAAGTTTAAGTCTCCAGAGAACTTTTGTTGGCTCTGCTGATTTCACAAGCAAAATCCAAGAGGAGAAAGAAAACCTCCAAGGCCAGTGTGTGTGTCTTTTCACTCAGTGACTTCCTTTCCTCCCTACCTGCCTTCCATATTTCCCTTCCCCAGTCCCTCTAGGCTTTGCGTGCCTCACACTGGCGCAGGTTTCTCTTCATCCCTTCCCACCGAGCAAAATATTATGGTTTTAATTCTGCTCGGTGAGGAACTGATCTACGGAGAGATTAAACACCTCCCTGCAAGCCCTGTAATAAGTCAGTAGCAGAGCAGGTATTCTCCAGAGCCCCAGCCTGCCGACTCAGCTCCTGGGCTGCCCCTTCCTCCCCTCTTTTCCCACACACAGCACTTCCCACCGTCCCCACCTGCGTGCAGCCCTACCAGCCTGCTCCACCAGAGCTTCGCCTTGCTGAAATCTCTGCAGATGAGGGCACACACCAATTAATTCCCTTTTTCCTCTGCCTGCGCCGGCAAAAGTCTCTCCATGATAAAAGAAAGGACTATTTTAAAGCACTTTTTAAAGCTGGCTCAGGCAATGCGATGCAGCCTGGAGATAGGAGGGGGATTTGGTCACCCCGGTGTGCCCCGGCACCACAGCTGGTGTGGCATCATCACGTTGCCTTGCTGCGAGCCCTCTGTGGCACCATTCTGCCCGGCGGGGCGAGTGCCGAATTAGGAGGAGGCCAGCTGGCTCTCCGTGATATCCCTTTTGCCTTCCACTGTTGCTCCAGTGCTGCCTGTTTGCCATGTTTAAACAAGACATGACATTGCACCAGAACTCCCCCCGCACGGCTTCCTTCCCCTCCTTCCCCAAACCCCAGATGACTTTGAAGAACAAGGAGGCTGACTCCGGGAGCCGGGCCCGCTGCGGGCTGCGATATTCATGCAGCATTAGATCATGTTAACGTTAGGTATAATCCAGTACAAATCCTCTTAGTGTCACTGGCACTGTAAGGGTTGTTATAATTGCTCATAGCTTAAAACAATTTTGCAGCTTTTCTTCACCTCCGTGAGTCGGTTCCAATTAGAGGAAGGGAACTTTCCGAACCTGCCGAGTTTCTATTTAGGACACAGCCCCATCCTGACGACACGCTGTCAGCCCTGCCGCGCAGCCGGGAAAATGTCCACCGTGCTACAGAGACGTGACAAAAACAGAGGCAGAAGAGGAACATGTGTGCTCCAGTTTCTTTCAAAGCCCTTCGGAAGCACCTCCTCGGGCGATGGTTTTGTTCTGCCTGACACCGCGTTCCCGGGGCTGCGCGGCCTCCTTCTGCGTCGCCCGTTTTTTCAAATAAATGTTCCCGTTTCAGAAAGTTGGAGGAAGGAGAGAGCAGAGGGAGGAGAACAAACCAAGCGGCAGCGAGACTGCAAACGTGCCTTGGGCTGGTGGGGAAGGCAGGGCTTCGACCAGCATGGACAACCCCTGTTGCCCAAAGGCACACGGGGTGGAGGAGGTGATGCTCAGCCACATCTGATGGCGGGCATCTGGGGCTGGCCCCAGCAGCGTGGTGCGGGGAATGTGGCTCTGGGTTCGTGCTCCTCCATGCAGCGGGGTAATGCCAGGTGTCTCTAGGGAGAGACAGGCATCGGGGCAACCCGTGGCCAGGAAAGTGGCTGTGCCGTGCGATGAACATGCTGGGCAGCAAAGCCACGGTGACCTGGACAGAGATTTGCCCCCTCAGCCCCTCTGGTGGCACATCCCTCCACCCCACCCCTCCTGTCCTCGGTGGTCACAAGCACACACACAGGCAAGCGATGGCAGGAGCAGGATTCTCCATGCCTGCTCCATGCTTGCAAGAAACCAGCTGCCTGGGCATTTTAAGCAAAACGATGCTCCCTACCAGGCCATTTTGCTGTCAGGCTCTCTCTGACACCATCCGTGTTTTCCCAGGAGCGAGCGGATGTCATCACTGGCTTTATGCTGAAGGACCAGGCAGCCAGAGAGAGCACCTGCAGTATCTGGGTCTGCCTCCAGGATAACAAGGGAAACCTTCTGTTGCCACGTCCTTGTTTTCCAAGGGGTTCGTCATAACAGCCTAGAATGCTGTGAAAAATGTTGGCAGAAGGAATGACCATAAATGTGACCACAGAGCTGGCCAGATACGCTCTGTAGGAGAGTTCAATTCAAGGCCAGCTTTGCAGTAGGAAGCCAGAAGTACATGGGAGCTGAAACTTTATTCCAGGCTGAAGGGGTGGTGTTTGAACCAGAGGTGCCTCCCGAGAGCACGGGAAACAACGATGTGCCAAGATATCAGCTGGTGATTAAGTCACATACAAGAGTGAGAACCAATATAGCGGGTTACCAAAGCCAAAGAAGAAAAGTCTGTGTCCTCCAGGGCTTTCCCCCTTTCTTGCTGCAAGCGTCCACTCTCTCTCCCTGCTTTGCCTGTCTGAACTAGCTCTGCAGCAGCTCGGTTCACTAACCCAGCAAAAGATGGGTTCTGCCAAGTAAGTTGAGAGGATTCACTTGGGTGAAAGCCTCAGTGATGCCGGGACTGGGGGGAAGGAGGAGCTGGTGGACCTGGCAGCAGGGGTAGACAGAATGAGAAGAGGAGTGAGAGACAGAGGAGCAAAACTCCCCCTCCAGCAGAAGCCAGGGCTTCGGGTGGCTCAGCCGTAACACGTACGCAGGACAAACATTGCACAAGTGAGCAGGTACAAAGTAAACAAATAAAGACTCAGGGGTGTGAGATCCAAGAATAAAACAAAGATTTTTGCTTTCTTTTCTTCCTTCCTTCCTTCCTCCCTGATCCGCCCACCCATAATAACAGAAACACAGGGGAGGAAATTAATTTCAGGAGCCAGCTCTGGAGAGGAACACGCGCTCCTTGCTGCCTCCTGTTATGCTTGGCTCCAGTGGGACGGACACACCTGCCCTTCCACACAGCACTATTTATACACCTCCTTCCCCACAGCGGCGTGATCCTCTCCCGGCTTCTTCCCNGCACTATTTATACACCTCCTTCCCCACAGCGGCGTGATCCTCTCCCGGCTTCTTCCCCGGCCCCGTCTGCTGGCGACCAGCCAGGGCATGGTGGAGAAGAGACCCTGATGTCTTCTGGCCCAGCCAGCGCCTGGCCTCAGAGAGGCCACTTTCCGCTGCCGTCGCGCTCAGCAGCCGACCCATCACCTGCCAGCATTGATTTCGCCTTTCCTCCCGCGGCTTTGCTTGGTGCACCGATGTGGCTGATGCAGCTAAGCTGTATCTTCCTCCCTCTCTTCCAACTGCCCCAGGAGCACGGGAGAGGACCTGTTTTCTGGATGCTCTCCTCTTGCAGCAGCTCTCCCAAAGCTCCTCTTCCCTTAGCTCCCTGGCGCTGGAGCTCTTCCACAGCCCATGGCACCTTCTACCTGCAGGCGACTCATTGCCAAGGTAAACCTCCCCAGGGGAGAATGCCTTGGGGGTATCACTCTGATTTCAGTGCTGTGCAAGGAAAATGGAGCAGGTAATTCTACGCAAGAAAAAGAGGGAGTTAGACCTGGAAATCCAGCTAAAGGTGGACTGTGGGATAGGAACAGAAGAGAAGCAAGTCCATAGTCATCGTCAGCTTCATTTCTCCCCGCAAAATAGGCTAGCCAAGTGCAAGTAAAATCTGATTTACCTATATCACTAAATCTACTTTCCTGATGTTAACATAAGCCAGGTTTAGAGGGTGGGGTTTTTTTGTGGCCAGCAACTGCAGTGAAGACATTCATCAAGAAATGGAGCCAGGCCACCATATCGGCCCCGTGCTCAGCTTCTCTAGGACTTCAGAAGAACAGAGGTGGCTAAAGCCGGTTCAGCCTCTGCATTGCAGCTGGTCCAGAATCAAGACCTGGCTGGTGGATCTGCAAATCCTGCTTGATACAGCAACCAAGGAAATCACCGTGGGGGAAATTAGAGTGTAAACGTGCAGAGCCAGCAGCTAGTCAGCAGTATGTGCCTGTTCCTACCCTCCGGTACCGGCAAGGTGACCTCCCCATCAGTGAAGGAGAGCATTTCAGTTTAATAAACCAAACCGGATGTTTCAATCACCTTGCTGCCTTCTTGCAGTTATAGCTGGCACTAAAATGAGAGTATAAAGAATAAGCCAGTAAATTAAAATGACCCAGCTCTATGATGCTGAGAAAATCTGCAGAGGAGCTCTGACTTGCTGAGATACAGACCTCCCTTAGCTCCCAGTAGCCTCTGTGGGACCTGAAAGCATGTCATGATAGACAACAAATTACTGGCTTTTTAATTTTTTTTTTTTTCCACATCTCTGGAGATTTTCCAAGAATTCCTGCAGGACTTTGTTGACTTTGCAACAGAAAAGTTCACTGTTCAGAAAAACAGTGATTCGTTACGGGGAGAGTTCACTTTCCTAAAATTCATTAGTAAAGGGGGAAGGGAGGTTGCAGATGATGGTATAGGGAGATGGACATTTGCGTTTGCACCATGTCTGTGTCCATGCACTGGCGGAGTGCCATGCAAGGATGTCCTCTTATTCTCTTGCAACTGAATCTTTTCCTCGTGAAATGCATCCTTCCTTCCCGGCTCCCAGCACGTCCCCAGCCATCGGGCACTGGATGACGTTTGTGCAGAGGACGCTCCCTCCCCCGGTTCCTCGCAATCTCGGCTCTGTCCTCAGCCCCTTTTGGCATATTTTATGCAAGGCGAAGTCACACATTAAAAACATTGAGTTTTTTTAAGCTGCTCTGCCATTTATACCAAAACAGACATGCTGATAAATGAGGAACGATCCGTTTCCCGTGATGTCACGGCAACTTGCATTCAAATTTGTTTGATAGAAACAAATGTGCTTAAACTTCCGCACATGGGAGAAGGCTGCCTCTGAAATTATTTCCATTTTCAAGGTCAGTAAGCAAAGAGTCGGTCCATGTTCCTTGGAGACAGCCTCCAATCAGAGGAAACAGTTCCCCTGTCAGCCAGCTGTTATCTGCATAGTCCTCCTCTGCTGTTTGATGTGCCACAGGCTTCTTGTCACTTGACTGTGAGATATTTTCATCATTCCTCTAGCTGACACCCTTCGCATTCCCTCTTCCCTCGTGCAGAAATCCCCACATCTAATAGCAGCAATGGCTTAGGACGCATCTAAGCCAGCTTGGGCTCTTTCTCGTACCGTTACCACAATGCCATTTTTCCAGGACACATTTTATATACATCTTAACCTCTTTAGCACCCTTCCTGGCAAATAAATGCATTGATTTTAATGGCCACTTGAATTCGACCCAGAGGAGAGTGATTAGGCTCTTAATGAGCTGTGCAGTGCACATTCTCTATTGGCTAAATCTTGAGGTGCTTACTCAGGCAAACTGCCGCAGAGGCTGAGGCTATGTAGAGTGCTTCCAGATGTGGTCCTTTGAAATTAACTAAAAGATGAAGCATCGTTCATTTCAGCACCAAGAAAGGAATGCCGACATAGCTCACTGGCTGATTTGAGGCCTCTGATCTTCCCTTCCCTTACCCCTCCTGCCCTAACTGTGGAGGGAAAGGTGAGGAAGCACAGGGAAGCTGGCATGGTCTTCTCCCAGCTGCCAGTGCCTGCCTCAGCTTAACTTCATGCAGCCCTGGAGGAGATGTGAAATAGTTTCAAGGTAGGAAATACCTCTCCATGCCTCCCTTGGAAAACCCCAGAGAGAGCAGATTGCCTGCGTCGGCCCATCCTGAGAAGGGTAGCAGAGCACCTTCTTGGATGGGAACCAAAAGCATCGCGAACACCCTGGCCCTGCTGTGTAGCAGTGTGTGTGCGTGGGTAGGTGGGTGTAGGTTGTTAGCACGTGGATCGCGTGGGGATGAGACTGTAACATCCCATGGATTGCCCAATGGCTGCAGCGCTTTGCAATTCTCTTGTGTTTCCTCTGCCACAGCAAAGGCAGCCTTGGTCTGCCAAGGAGAAGAGGATGGTCGGTGACGAGCATGCCTGGGATGAACCCTAGACTAACTTCACCTCTGCCCACAGGAACGCTCCTCTCCTACCTTATGTGAGTGACACAAAAGCTGCCGGACACTAGGCCTCAGTTCCTTCCATAGCCAGTGGTGGGAGGTGACAGCTTCAGGGGACGGATTAGCCTCCTTGCTACTCTTTTAATCACCTGCCTTGTAAAAAGATGGATTGACCCACGGAGAAGCCTCCCTCTCCCTCCATAGGTTATAAAGGGAGGCTACATAAGTAGTGTAGAGTAGCTGATCAGAGGGCTGGAGCACCTCTCCTCTGAGGAAAAGCTGAGAGAGTTGGGGTTTTCCGGCCTGGAGAAGAGAAGGCTCTGGGGAGACTTTAATGTGGCCTTCCAGTACTTAAAGAGAGCTTACAAAAAAGAAGGAGACAGACATCTTAGTGGGGCCTATAGTGATAGGACAAGGGGCAACAGTTTTAAACTTAAAGAGGGTAGATTCACACTAGATTTTTACGATGTGGGTAGTAAAACACTGCAACGATTCGCCCAGAGAGATGGTAGGTGCCCCATCTCTGGAAATACTCAGCTCCAAAATGCTAAAAGGCAGAGAAGCCTTAAAGTTATATGGCCAAAAACCTTGGGTTTGTACGCAATCCTAATAGGTCTGCTTCATTAAAAATGTGACAGTGTTATTTACATAAAATGGAGATAAGAGAGCAGAACATAATGAATCACTGGTTCTAGCAAAACCAGAAACAATTACTGCAAAAGATCAACTTTTTCACCTGGGATCCTTTACAGTATTGCAATGGATTGTGTCCCTTGTAGATCTATCTCAAGAAGCGATGGGAAAGGCACCTTTTTGTATTGACAGGCCTGCAAAGGTCTGCAAACACAGAAAGAGACTGAAATATCTCACTCCTCTTCTGCTACACTTACAGAATGTTTTAATATCAGTGATAGATACTAAGGAGAAATGATCTCTCTTAAGTTTAGATCACGCCATATTTCTATTAATGTCATAACGTATTTCTGCATTATATATAGCCACATGCATAGCACACTCATACAGCAGAAGTAACCTCTCCATATATCATGACTCTACGTGTGATATAAACATGACAGATGTACTATAAAACAGTACAAAATATTCCGCATATTATTCTGTAGTACACTGTATATCAGTTTAACACCATATATAGCCTATGGTTTATTGTCAGATAGAGCAAGAAGTCATCTTTCACAGTTCACAAAAGTTACAGGAAAGAAAATTGTGAATAAAGAGGACAAACATTAGAATCATAGAATTGTCTAGGTTGGAAGGGACCTTAAAGATCATCTAGTCCAACCATCAACCTAACTCTGACAAAAAAATAAATAAGAAATAGGAATAAAAATTACTAAACCATATTCCTGAGGACCATGTCTACCCGTCTTTTGAACACCT